>CM053787.1:676557126-676954626 GCA_028749045.1 Cupressus sempervirens | reverse complement strand
GATGATGGCTTTCTCTATATGACCTTACAAATTACCACATCCCAATCACTATATGCCTATTATTCCTTAAGTCATAACCAAGAAAACATTGCATGGTTTAATATGTGTTGATTTTGGCTCACAAGTGCTAAGTGTAATCTAACACTTCCTTTGAAGAAGGTACTTTAATCTACTACATTATATCTTTAAAGTTTTAAATCTTTCCCGTAACTACCTTCATTTCCTAATACTATGGACTTCATTTATTGTGACATTTCCCTGGAGTATACTTTGATGATGGTTTAATTTCATAGAAAATTTCATTGGCATTATGTATAGTATTTGCTGATGTTTCCATGAAAAATAGACCATTTTCTTTTGCATACATTTCTGCTTCCTTGGTGGAGGTGTATGATTGGTCTGATATTGAAGGAAATAAGAACTTGAATCATGCATGCTTAATCTCATATACAAGCATCCACACAATAAAAGCTAGTGTGACCAAAGGCTCCTTCATTCTAGTTATAGATAAAATGTACTTTAAGAAGCACCTCTCCTCCACCCTCTTTAGCTTCCTTACCATAGAGGAATTCGATTTGCAGATATGATAAAAATCTTCAAACAAAAAAAGCTAGTGCACTTTCATCCATAATTTAGACTTTAGCCTAGGATGACTTCATACAGAAGAAACCCAAAGCTCAAAGTTCCATATCTTAATTCCTTAAATGGTGTAGCTGGTAACTCAAATCCAATACATCAATTAGCTCTAAACCTCCACCTGAATACTACAGTGGCCTCTTCGATATCCTAAATCAGAATATGTGTCATAGACAATTTCGCATTAAGTTCTCACCAAACACAAAGAAGAGAAGGTAGAAATTAGTCTTTGATAAATTTTGTCTATTCTAAGAACTAGTCTAATGAGTTAAATTTCTCATCAGTTCCATCTAGTAAAAATACATAGTTAAAGATGTACTCATTGTTGGTGGACAGTAATGTAGTCATGATGTAGACTAGTTGCTACATTGATTGCTATACAATCCCTTCCAATGATAACAAAATATTATAGGTTACCAAGGTACACTTCTCTAATAAAACTTTTATAATTTTTGTAATAAAAAAAAATTTGCACAAACTTTATAGGATGGAAAGATCAAAGCTCTGATACCACTATAATGTCCCCTATTGAGACATTAGGTTTTAAAGCTTGACTATGTATATAATTTTCTTTATTTCCTCCTTCTCATTTTCCAAATATAATAATTATATTATATTAATAATAACATAATTCTATTAATTATTTATTTATATTAATAAGCTTAGTTTATATTAATTAATATCATAAAATATATTATATTAATATTAATTTAATAATATATCAACTATATTATTAGATTATAATACTTTATAAATATATTATGTTGCTACATATCTTAATCACACGATATGTATGATATTATTATATGATTATAATGTAATATTACTTTATATATAATATTTATTTATTATTTAAATTATATGCTAAAATGGGGATATCACAATTATGCACTACAGAATCAAGAGTCCCCTTATGATAATGTATATTTACACCAATCAACTACAGTATGAGTATCAAGAAGTTCTACTTTTGAAATCTTCATTTTCTCCTTCACTAGAGCTCTCTCTCAAATATGAGGTACAACCATATTTACATGCATTCTACACAACCAATAATACATGTGACCATTCTTCAATTAACCCATGCAATTATCTAACTAAATGGGATGTTTATTTATAGCAATATTATGCTCTAACAAGAACTCAAAATAATTATCAAAATAATATTTGACAAACTCATGGGAATGCGAACTATCATCACTCATATAAAAGTGGTAATATTTGATTATCTTATGGTTATCTTTGGCACTATCAAGGGCATATCTATATGTTATACACTAGTACAAAAATAGCAATATGTGACTAAAAAAACTGCTAAAAATTGTATATAGTTTAGTCATGTGACCAATAGTAGTTAATATCCAGTCATTTATAACACTACTAAATTTACTACTAGGCAGTTTTAGTCATGTATTTGATCACTGATTTTGATCATTAATTTAGTGGTATATTTAGTAGTATATTTAGTGATTGATTTAGTAGAATATTTAATCATGTGTCTAGTCACATACTTAGAAGCATATTTAGTCACATATTTTGTTATATATTTGATAGTTGATTTAGTAACATATTTAATCATATATTTGGTCACATATTTATTAGTATAGATTTAGTAGCATATTTAATCATATATTTGGTCACATATTTAGTATATTTAGTCACATGTTCAGTGATATACTTAGTAGCATATCTAGTAGTATATTTGATCAAATATTTGGTAGCATATTCAATGGTGTATTTGGTCATAATAAGGTGTGATGAAATCAAACAACCATCCATCTTGTAAAGCAAGTGCTCTTCCATTGAGCTAGCACCTTTTACAAAATGATCATACAATGTGTAATTTTCTACATTGTCTTGGTTTTTATATTTTGAGTTCATCCTAGTCATTTCTTTAGTGATTTATACCTATTCTCTATATATAATTAATGTACATTTATTTTAATTTTTTCTTAGATGGAAGTATAATTGATTATTGTACTTAGAAATAGCTAAATTTTGTCTATCCACATGATGTATATTTCTCCTTAAGTTCTACATCATACAATTATAAATATCAGTCGTCACACTAATTAAACATCACCATTGTCAAAAATTATTTAAACATCTAATCATGACTCACAATTAGTATTAATTTACACTTGATTATAACACTATTCATTTTCTTGTAAAGTTCAACCTTTAGACCTAATTAGATCTATTAATGATGACTCCATATTTTGTTGAAACTTCTATATTGCTTTTATGCAAACTCATTAACTTTTATTATTCAAAAACCTCATTCTTTAACCACATTGAAGATTTACAATCACATGTACTATAGATAAAAACATTCAAATGGCACAATATAAGAACTTTCCCATACACACCACATCACATTGCTTGATCTTACACAACCTCCTTAGCCCATAAAGAGTTATATTTTTATAATCTTATTCTATATTTGTATTCTTTATTTCTATGGATACTACACATACTAGTTCATTTTGGAGTTGACTAGCTCATTTTTCTATTAAATGCAGGCCAAAAGAATTCATTATCGATACTCATAAAAATATGTTTTGTTTACTTAATTTAAGTTAGTTTTTGTTTTAATGGCTGCCTAGTTGTGGATTTTTGACCATCCCAGGGATAGTATGGGATGTTCCCTAACCATTCCCAAGGCAACAAGATGCTCCTTGTTCTAGCCAATGCCATACTTGAGTTTCTAGATGTTCCTGACAAAAATTTGCAAATTGGGAATGCTTGATGAGCCTCCCTGTACCATCCAAGGGACAAGGATGAAGTTTTTATACCCAAGGAAATGTCCTTGGGTAACATAGTGAATTAATTTAAATTGCAAATATTTTCTATGAGCTCGAATCAAATATTTTCCTATCAAGTTTTAGCTAGGTTGAGTCATGTCTTTTTGCTACCAAGTTTTAGCCATGTTTGAGTCATTGAACTATGGCTGGTCCTAATTCCTCATATTGAAACATGATTTTTATTAATAATTATTAATGCAATATATATTTTCCTCCTAGGAAAACATCTTATAATATCTCTACCACAATGCAAGTAAGGAAAAGACAAACATTTTAGAATACATGCTCAAAACTACAAAATTAATATTAGGGTTTAAAAAGAAGGAAACTAGAATTCTAAATATGTCACAATGAAGAGCTTATCAAATCCCTAAATAAATTAAGTCAAGCATCACACATGAGTTTCCAATTAGATACCGAACCATTAAAGCAAAGGATAACCAAAGTGATGTGATTAAGAAGCCAAGATAAAAGTTAAAGAATGTCTTTAGTAAAACAGCCCATAACTTGGGAATTTATAAGATAATTACCTACTCTAGATGTATATGTAGTAAGAAAAAAATACTTTTTTTCTAATGTTATTCCTTGCAAGCACTACAGATGCTAATGGAGGAAAAAAAATTATTGCACACTAAATAAATAAAGTGTTTATCAGAACAAAATCAACTTTTCCTTTTGTTTACTTATCTACCTTGTACTTGTTCCATTCATTGCATATCGAATAATCAAGAGAGCATATACACCTTCAAAAGTGTAAAACCAATACAAGTTGTGGAATAGCATTGTCTAGCTTCCATTAACTACACAAAAAGAAAAATAATTGTAGCTAGTTCAATTTTTCTTGTCAATATTTGGCAAAGGCGAGTTTATTGAAATTTGGTATCTAGGTGTTGTAATGTTCAAATGGGAAGAGTAATTCTTGGGGAGGGGGGGGGGGTGTGAATCAGAAGTAACTAGCTTTTAACCTTTTTAACAATCTTTAAAACACATAACTGAAAGTAAACTGCATGCATATAAACATATAAAAAAATATAAAGTAAAAGCATGCATCAAAACATAACACTAGAAATTTGGTAACCCAGAAACCCTCCAGGAATAAGAAGGTAAAATTGGGGTGGGGATGATACCCACAAAATTACTATAGCAATAGTTGTTTGACCACTTCTAATGGTCTGCCCTATTAAAGGCGTACCCCGTTAAAGGCTTTACACTGTGTCAATATTGACTTTGTTAAAGGATTTACAAAAACTTTACATGAAGTATCACACTATTAAATGATTTGCAAAAGGTTGTTAGGCCCACCTAGTTAAATAGAACTTTCTATCACCTTCTCAATGGTTCTCCCACCTAGCTATTAAACTAGCCTATCAATAGAGGATTTCCATTATCTAATAAAATTTCTAGAAAGTATTAAAATCATTAACCTAATAGTATGCAATCTTCAATTGTTAGATTCAAGCACTTGATCTACTCTCTCTAATGTGATCCTTTCTTGATCTGATCTCTGTTCATATCCCTTGTTCTATTATGATCAACTAAATGTGTATTTGCTACTCAATTTACTTAGTCCTTAACACCCCTTACTTTCTCTATTTTGTAGTTTTCTATTTTCTTAGAAAATGCCTTAACAATACACTCAATAACTCAAAATTATGGTTTCTAAGCCTTCTTATAAAAACTTTTTCGTCTTAGGGTTTGCAATGAAATCACAAACTCAAAATTCCTGCTCAAATCCTTAGATTTAGCCCATTAGTTGCATTTTGTCTCCAATTTTTTGATTGGCTACATGCTGATAACATAGGAAAATACAAATATTCAATCTTATCTTCTTATCCCTTTGTGAATCATCCAAAAATGGTTTTGCATCTAAGTCTATAAAGGCAAAAACTTATATGTTGATTCTATGTTACTCAACACATATTGGATTACTGGTGCTTGGCACATATACTATCCTAGTTCACTCAACACCTATTACATACTATCTTGCTTGCCACATGTATGTTTCTAGCTCACTTGGCATATGTTGCATTTTAAATTTCTCAACGTCAATTTTGATTTGGCATCTATATATCTCTCAACATCTATTGATCACTAGACACCTATTGAAATTTTGGCTTGGCACATACTGTAGCTTGGCATGTATAGTGTACTAGACATGTATAGGAAAATTGGTTAAGTGTGTTGACACTTGAATTTCAAAACCATTCTAAGACCAACACTAGGAAATCTTATGATGAACCTACATATTATGTAAAAGGGAAGAGTAATGATTAGGTCAATTATACCTATAAATGATACGATATCTTTAAGTCAAACTAGTGCACAATTATAGGAGAAATAGATACATCATTTTTTCCACATGAAAAATCTTTATAAGATATGACTTAATCTAGTAAATATATTACTCTAGTTGCTCAATGGGCATAAAAGTAGCATACAAGTGATATCTCATTTCTCACCTTTACAATTTCACTAAGTAGTCCAACATGAAGAAATGAGTGCATGTGATCCTTAAGACTTTAATATAATGATCAAACTCTGAAGTTTATGTGTCAAAAATCACTGGTATTAAGTTCCTAAGAATAATAACATAATCTAAAGAATAAATATGACTCAAGATTAACAGATTTCTACTCCAAATATCTAATAATTTCCTTTATGAAAGATATGATGCATTAGAATAGGATTTTTTACATGTTTAAAAACACATATGTTGACCTTACATAAAGAGAAATAAGTATGAAAGATGCCAAAGATTCCACCAATAGAAAATTCCACAAGCATGATAAACTCAGATTGACAATAGAAGCATATCCTAAATATATGTGGTTACAATGAAAGCATAAGATATCTAAAGCTAATACAAGGAAACTAATCACAAAATTCTTTCATTAACCCATATAAGGAGAGCACTCCATTTTCCACCTCGAATAGTAGCACAAATTTTAATTGTTGGCACAAATTTTCCATAGAGATAAGAATCATGGTAATTGGACAAGACATCCTACATTCCCAAGCCAAATGTACTAAAATAGTAAAATATATGAGCTTGTAATTGAAGCAGACATAAATAAGTGTAGATTAGTTCAAGAAATACCTCATTTGCATGTATAATATTATCCCTTTTTGTTTTCCTCATCTTCAAAGACCTTTTAGGGTTAAAGTTGAGTTGTTATACCAAGTCCTCTTCATTTTCAATGATTGGACAACATTGACCACTGAGATATATAAGTAGAGTTTGGGAACTGGAAAATTTCTTCTCATATAAGAATTATATCCCTCTATTTGGTCAAATGTTGGCTCACCAAAGGTTCAAACACACACTTCTAGTGGATTCCCATCCTCAAGGCTTCCATGTTTTCTCCCACCAAAATAAAATCAATTCAA
Organism: Cupressus sempervirens; assembly: GCA_028749045.1. NCBI lineage: Eukaryota > Viridiplantae > Streptophyta > Pinopsida > Cupressales > Cupressaceae > Cupressus > Cupressus sempervirens. The sequence continues at coordinate 676,947,799 of CM053787.1, read as the reverse complement.
GAGTGAATATGTTTCAAAAATCATCTTTTAGCTTAAATGAAATTTTGATTTGTGTGTGTGTGTGTGTGTGTGTGTGTGTGATTGTATGTATGTATCAACTAATAAAGAAATGAGAGTTTAAGTTCAATTTCATTGTCAACAAATAGTAGAAAGATGGGGAAATATTGGAAACCAATAATTTTCATAGATGAAATTAATTAGTATGATTCACAATCATCAAAAAATTATGCTAATACATGGAAACTCTATATATTTGATGGAGAAAAATGAAAAGTTGTTGAGATGGAATAAATAAGTTGATAACTAGATAGAAAAAATACAACATATAATTATTAATCATGGTAGCTAAGAGTAGAGGGACTAGCACATTGAGAATTGGGAATCAAGAATTGAGTGGATAATTCAAAATTTGGTGAAAGTTATGTAAAGCCCCTTCAAATTCTATCTCATTTTTGGGTTGTAATGTATACATCTTTGCAAATTCAATAACTAATATAATAGTGCCAATTGAGAAAGTATACTTACACATTCTAAATTGTTGATCCAAGCACTAAGACCTATGACTATACCTTGCATACTTGTAAAAAATATTTTCCTTGAAATGTAAAATAAAATTAGCTACACAATTTTTTTAACAACCAACTCACATCTAGAGCCTTCACCTCCATTCTTCAATGTGTATCATAAACCTTCTTTGAAACTAATGTCTTTCCAATATCTTCTTCACACCCCTCATGGAAACTTGTGGAAAATTTTGATAATTTTCCATGTTGTGAGGAGTTTTTTTTGAAGAAATCATTTCTATTAAAGAAAAATCATCATCTCTAGGACATAAGAATTGATCTATTAATGATCTTGATGATTTAGGAAGGCAAGTAGCACAATAATTTGCAAATTTAATTAGTATGTAGAATGGATGGAGCATAATACTTTATGGTGCATAGAAAAATCCACATGATATTTAAAGCAACATGTATTTTAAATCGTAAGAGGCACACAATAAAATGACTTCATTGATTCAAAATCCCTTTGTGATATATGGAATGTTGGCTTAGAGTCACAAATTTTTTTGAAAAATATTGTTTGAATTCCCTCCAAATAATTTTTTAGATGTGGGGTATGACCTTTATTGCCACTTCTCAACTTCAAAACATCCTTTTCATTTGGTGACATTCTTGAGCTAGAGTGCCAAAATTGTGCAATTTTTTCCTTCACACCCTCTATTAGTTTCTTACCAAAACATGGAAGGCTCTGACAATAAGCCCATGTATCAGCTTGAAGAGGATGATCAAATTCATCTCTTCTTTCAAGTGTTATACTAAAATTTGTGCAGCTCATGCTTAAGTTAGCGCAATATTTTCTAATAAATCTCACTTGACTTACAAAGGAATTTGTAAGAACCCTATGAGAATTCATCTTGTCCTTTTCCTTTCTCTTTTTTGCCATGGTATTGAGAGAACTGAAAATATTCTTCAAAAAAATGGCATTTCTCTCAATTTTATTGTTGAAAAAAAATTTCAATTTTGATAGTGTAGTTCTTAATTTTTGCATCTTTAACAATTGCACAAAAAGTTGGCATTGCTCCACCAATGTCTTGTTGCCAAAAAACTATTGATATAGTCTTGAAGCCTACAACCAAACTTGATGTAGGAGCATAGAGATTGAATTTTAGTGGAGTTATTATTTTCATGATTAGGGATGTTTTGGAGACATTTTGGGGAAGCTTTCGTCATAAGTGCATAGAGGTTGGTGTTATCATGCTAAAGTTAGAGTCATTTTACCTTGCTACTAGAGCAATATTTTCTAGTTTTTGCATGCTTGTTGTGGTCCATGTATCTAATTATCCTTAATGAATGGAATTTTTTTCACTTCTAGGATTGAGGATTTCCTAGATTAATACCATTTTTCAAAGGCACAAGTCCTAATTGATTATGAGTTGGGAGATATGGCCATTTTCCTATTGCATCAATTTTTTACCAATTTTTATGCCAGTTTTAATGTGTGATTTTTGTGATGAATGTGTAGTTATCCTTAATGAATCATAATTTTATCACTTAAGGGGTTGTATAGGAGCTAAATTAATACCTTTGGTTAAGAGCATAATTCTTGATTCAATTAGAGTGAGGAGATATAATTGTTTAACTCAGATATCACTTTTCATGCAGTTTTCACTAAAATGTGTGGAATTTTTCATCTAGTGCAATTTAATATGAAGAAATGGGATCTTTATAAGTTAGAGAAATTATATTGGGTAATGTGTGGACCTAAATAAAAAAATTTAGTTAATTTTATTCATTTTTTCATTTACTCTTTTAAGGTGGACCTATATTGTAATTAAATGCATGACTGACCAACTTGTGGCTTAGCTAGCTATATAAGGAGCTTGTGTTGATGTAGAAATAATTAGGGGATAAAGAGTGGATCATAGAAGGATCATTGTGGATCATGATTTGGAGGATTCAATATCATTAGTAGAGGAGTATCTGAGATAGAAAATTTGGAGAAGAGCTAGTGGTTATAGTTTAGAAACAAGGAGGTTTCTTGGTGGCTTGTGAGTAGAAGTTGAGATCTTGGAGGTTTCTACTAGATTGTTGTTATATTATAGATCTGGGCTTTCTTGGAATTGAGCTAAATCTTGGGGGATCTTGAAGAATATTATAATTAATTTTTATTTGGACACAATTGGGAAGGCCTAATAGCCTGACACATTGCAAGTAATCAGTTATTTTATGAATAAAGAGTTGTGAATTGGTACTAGATCTTGTGTTTTTGTTTATATTCTATTTTGTGGTAATTTTTTGGGGGTTAGGACATATCCATTAGGGATTCTCCTATTTGGCACTACATTTGGTGGTATCAAATTGAATGTTGTTCCTAAGCATGTATGGATAGATCACCAAAGTTGAGGCAATTTGCATGAGAACCTTAGGTTGAAAGAAAGTGATCTGAGAAGATCTTGATTTGGTGGTGATTGTGTTGAAGATTTTCTTTTTGAAGTCCTAGTTTGTGAATCTTGGTGCAAGGTGGTAGATTTTGATCTGACCTACACTTTTAGATGGATTGATGGATGCAAATATGGAAGGTTGATCTTGTTAGAGTATGACCATAGACATTTTGTGGGATATATGTCTCAGATCTTCGCTCCTAGACTTGTGATTTGGTTCTTAGTTTTTCATGTGAGGTGGGAGGTTTTGATATAACTTGAAAATAATTTTAGGTTGTCACAAGGTGATTGGAAAGTATTTGTAGTAGAGGATTTGCAAAATATTGGAAGATGGCTCGAAGAGGATTGGATCCTAAGATGATTGTGAATCTCCATGATGTGGTGGATAGGAGGTTTTCTAAGATGTCTACTTGGCTTGAAGCTAGGTTGGCTGATTGAGTTAAGGATGGGGTAAGGAAGAAATTCTATGGATTTTTGTAGAGCTAGATTCTACCAATATGGAAGAAAGTTTTAAAGTTGGTTAGAGGACTTATTTGAGAGAGAAGATAGCATAGTAAGGTCGAGGTGGAAGTTGGTTTTGTTGATTAGTTTGTGGAGTCTGATGTGAAACCTATAGAGAAACTTGAGACTATTGCTAAGTATATTCCTAACCTTATTGATGATGGGATAAAGATTTTTTTCTTTATCAATTGGATCTAAGATGGAAAGCAGAACACTTGGTCATCGATAATCAAGTTGTTTTTGGTGATGAGATACATGTTGTAGAGCATCTTATTGTGAGCAATGAGATTGTTGATTATAAGGATTTACATATGCATGAGGATTTTCAAATGGTTTTTGATATGGATCTGAATTCATATATTTTTTCTAAATTGATTAAGTATATGGATGTTTCTATTTATGTGGAGTTTGATGTTGTTGGTGAAGAATTTGGATCTACATGATATTGCAAGTCTGTATGTTCCTAATTTTCCTATGCTTGACATGGCTAAGGATTTGCATGTTTTTCTTATTGGAAATTTGAGCTTACATGTTTATGACTTGGTTTTTGAGTTACATGATGTCTCTAACATGGAATACATGTTTGAGGATATTGTTGTTGCTAGTTGTGAACAATTGTAGGGATTCTTGGTGAAGCATTATGTTCAATTTGTTCTTGGGAGTGACCATGTTTATTGGGTTGTTCAGATTCATTTGATTCTGATGTTGAAGTGGATGAAGCATACATGGTTAATTTTCATATTTTTTCTATTTAGTTTGATTGAGTTAAAGCCTTTGGTAAAGATGAAGTTGATTGCATATCTTTCACTGGGCATCAAAGTATGGGACATACTTTTTTGTTTACCTAGGAAGTATGATGCACAAACATTGAGCTTGGATTTTGGTTGAGTTATGTTTTTCATGGTTAGGGATCTATTAGAGACATATTGGGGAACCTTTCCTCATAATTGCATCAAGAATGGAGTTATCATGTTGAAGATAGAGTCATTTTACCTTGCTACTAGAGCTGTATATTTTGATTTCTACATACCTGTTGCTTGCCATGTATATCTAATTATCCTTAATGATATAAGTTTGTGCACATAAATTATTGAATAGGGAATAGATTAATACCTTCTATCGAATGCATAAGTCCTAATTCATTATGAGTTCAGATATATGGCCATCTTTCCAAAGCATAAATTTCATGTCAAGTTTTTGCGCATGACTTTCGTGATGAATGTGCAATTATCCTTAATGAATCAGAATTTGTGCACTTAAGAGGTTGTAGGGGACCTAAATTAAAACCTTTAGTTAAGATAACAAGCCTTTATTCAATAGGATTTTTTTTTTTTCCTCACGTGTTGATTTTTGGGTAGTTTTTACATAAACTTGTTGAGTTTTTCATCTTGTACAGTTTCATATGATGAAATGGGATTTTTTAAAGTTAGGGACATGTTATTGGGTCATGTATGGACCTAAATATAAATTTTCATTTATTTTTGTTCATGTTTTGGTTTACTCTTCCAAGGTGGAGCTGTATTGTAATTAAATTCTTGACTAGCCAACTTGTGGCTTAGCTAGCTATATGAGGAGCTTGTGCTGATGTAGAAATCATTAGGGGATGAAGAGTAGATAAGAGGAGGATCATTGTGGATCATGATTTGGATGATTTGATATCATTAGTAGAGGAGTATTTGTGATAGAAAATTTGGAGAAGAGCTGGTGGTTATGGTTAGAAAAAAAAGAGGTTTCTTCATGGCTTGCAACCACAAGTTCAGATATTGTAGTTTTTTGCCAAATTGTTGTTGTCTTATAGATCTAGGTGCTAGCTATGAATTGAGTTGGATCCTAAAGAACTACTCTAATTTTTTTGTATTTGTCCATAAATAAGAAGGCCTTACAACCTGGTATATTGCATGTAATCGGTTATTTTATGAATAAAGAGTTTTAAATTGGTATCAGATCTTGTGTTTGTGTTTATATTTCATTGGGTGGTTATTTTCTCAGGGTTGGGACATATCCATTGGCAATTCTCTTGCCTTATAATGCATTAAAATTGTTCTTTATGATGTCTCCACTTCCAATATGCTTAAAAGTGTCTCATCAATCTCTAATAACCACTATGGTGTTTGAGCACATTTAGGATTAGATGTTTGTCTCTCTCTATTATAAGGAACCTCATTTCAATTATAATGAGGATACGTGTAGGGTTAATTTTCAAAGTTATCAGTACCATTCTTAATTTTTATATTTTTTCTTTCAAGCTCTGCATTCTCTTCTTCAAATAACACAATTTCATTCATGTCATTAAGTTGATTCATATTATCAAATTCAACATTATCTTCACTGGACACTACTATTATGGGCTCAACCTCATTGACATTTAACATACCTTGCCTCTTTCTATGACCGTTTTCCTTATATTTTTCCCTATATTCTTCAATTCCTTAATTTTTCACCTTCCTATTCCATTTATACTTTCACCTATTATTGGTCCCCATACTGTTAGTAATTTATGGACACCAAATCAATTTATTGCACAACTTTTAGAAAGATTGGGCCCCAAATATTGTTTTTTTTTTGACAAAACCTCAAACCCCATGAAAAAAAGATTAAATATTTGCATGTCTCAAGTAAGTGCACCATAGTTATTTTAAAAAAAGTTTCCTAGTAAAATCTCGAGTATGTGAATCAATAGCAAGTATCTAATATATCAAATACTCGATATCCCTCATCTAAATATATAAAGAAACCTTATGGAAAATGGAGGATTAGGATTGAAAGTTAACAAAGGATCCTCATTATCCCCTCCATGATCCATGTGAGGTGTTTTTTATTGTAAGGGGTCCTAGGTTAACCTACAACCCCTTTTGTCATGTCTGATAATAACATATGTCCCTAGGGGTCCTAGGATCCCTAAGGATGCATTCTAATTGATCTTATGGATCGAAAGGGATTATATGTTAAACCTATAACCCATTTTAACACATTTTTGACAACAAAAATCCTTATGGGTCCTAAGACCCTTAAGGACATAATCTAATTGATCATATAGGTCAAAAAAGATCAAAGGTTAACCTATGACCCCTTTCAATATGTTTGTTGACAACATATGTCCCTAGGGGTCCTATGAACCCTATTGATGTATTCTAATTGATTTTATGGGCTGAATGGGGGTATGGGTTAACATATGACCCCTTCCAACATGTTTGTTGACAACATATGTCCCTAGGGGTCTTAGGAACCCTAGGGACATATTATAATTGATATTATGGGTCACAAGGGATCATAGGTTAATCTATGACCCCTTTTGACATGTTTTATGATAGCACATGTCCCTAGGAGTCCTAAAGATACCTCAGGATGTATTCTAATTGATCTTATGGGTTAAAAGGGGTGATAAGTAAAACTATGACTTTTTTGGCCCTTTTGATGATAAGATATGCCCTTAGGGGTGCTAGGACCCCTAGGGACATATTATGATTGATCGTATTGAAAGGGGTCATAGGTTACCCTATTATGCCTTTTGACATTTTGATGATAACATATGTCCCTAAGGCTCCTAAGACACCCAGGGGCACATTTTAATTAATTTTATAGGTCACAAGTTAACTTATGGCTCGTTTTCACATGTTTGATGACAACTTATGTCCCTAGGGGTCATCGGACCCCTAGGGACCTATTCTAATTGATTGTATGGGTTGAAAAGGGTCATAGGTTATCCTATGACCCCTTCAAACATATTTGTTGAAAATATATGTCTATAACGGTCCAAAGAACCCTAGGGATGTATTCTAATTAATCTAATGGGTTAAAAGAGGTTATATGTTAACCTATGACCCCTTTTGACATGTTTGATGGCAACATATATCCCTAGGGGTCCTAGGTTCCCTAGGGATGTATTCTAATTGATCTAATGGGTCAAATAAGTTATAGGTTAACCTATGAACCCTTTTGACACATTTGATGACAACATATGTCCCTATGCGTTCTTAAACCCCTAGGGACATATTTTAATTGGTCTTATGGATAAAAATGAGCCATAGGCTAACCTATGATCCCTTTTAGCATGTTTGATGAACACACATTCCCTAGGGGATCTAGGACCCCTAGGGACAAATTATAATCAATCTTATAGGTTGGAAGGGGTCATAGGCTAACCTATGACCCATTTTAACACATTTAATGACAACATATGTCCCTACAGGCTTGAGACCCCTAGGGACATATTATAATTGATCGTATGGGTCACAATGGGTCATAGGTTAACCTATGAACCCTTTCAACATGTTTTATGACAACATATATATCCCTAGGGGTCCAAGGACCCTTAGGGACATACTCTAATTTATCATATGGGTCGAAAGGATCATAGGTTAAACCATGACCCATCTAGACATATTTTTTGACAACATATGTTACCAACTAAACCTACAAGAGATAGATAAATCCAAACAAGGCTAATCTCTCCTCCCAACCCTATCAAGCCTACTAGAGTAAGAACTAAATTCTATATGTAACATGCCCACAACTATCTCCTCCCCTTACCCCCCTTTAGAATAGTAGGGCCAATAGGGGCTTCACAGGTGCACCTGATTATATAGGTTGAAAAAGGTCATAGATTCACTTATAACCCCTTTTGACATGTATGATGACAACATATATCACTAGGGGTCTTAGGACCCCAAGGGATGTATTCTAGTTGATCTTATGGGTCAAAAGGAGTCATAGGTTAACCTATGAGCCCTTTTGACATGTTTGATGACAACATATTTTCCTCAGAGTCCTTGGACCTCTAGGGATATATTTTATTTTATATTATGGGTAGAAAGGGATCATAGGTTAACCTATAATCCCTTTCAATAGGTTTGATGATAACTTATGTCCTTAGGACCCCTAGGGTTGTATTATAAATGTTCTTATGGGTTGAAAGGTTTGAGGAGAACATTTGTCCCTAGGGGTCTTTAGATCCCTAGAAATGCATTCTAGTTGATTTTGTAAGTCAAAAGGTTTTGACATGTTAATTGATAACATATGTCCCTAGGGGTCCTAGGACTTAAAGGGATGTAGTCTAATTGATCTTTTTGGTCAAAAGGAGTCATAGGTTAACCTATGACCCCTTTCAACACATTTGATTGAAATAAATGTCTCTTGGAGTCCTAGGTACATATTCTAATCGATCTTGTGGGTTGCAAGGGGTGATAGGTTAACCTATGATTGATTTTGACACATTTGTTGAGAACATATGTGCATAGGGGTCCTAGGATCCCTAGGGAGATATTCTAACTGATCTTATGGGTTGAAAAAGGTCATATGTTAACCTATGACACATTTTGACATTTTTATGACAACCTTAGGGGTCCTAAGAACCCTAAGGACATATTCTAATTGATCTTATAGGTTGAAAGTTATGATAGGTTAACCTATGACCTCTTTCAAAATGTTTGATGACAAAATATGTCCCTAGGGGTCCTTAGAGCTCTAACAACTTATTTTAATTTATCTTATTGGTCAAAAGTGGTCATAGGCTATTCTATGATCCCTTTCAAAACATTTGATGACAACATATGTCCCTAGGGGTCTTAGAACCCCTAAGGACATATGTTGTCATCACATGTGTCAAAAGGGGTAATAGGTTAGCCTATGACCCATTTCGACCCACATGATCAATTAGAATACTTCCCTACTAGTCTTGGGACCCCTATGGACATATAATTTATAATAAAATACAATACAATACAATATAATATATTTAATTTTAATATAATATAATGTAGACAACTATAATAATATTATTGGTACACTTTACATGGATCGTGGATGGGATAATGAGGACCATTCATCAACTTCCAATCCTCACCCTTCATTTTCAATTTGATTCCTTCATATATTTAGGTGGGAGATATCAGGTATCTTATATATTAAATACTCGATATTTTTTTAGATACCTAATTATTCTTGGTAATCATCAAGCCTCCTTGGTCAACTCTAAAAATGTGATTTCTCCCAATTTAGGTGACTTCCAAACTTTGAGGTGATATTTAATGAATTTTAATATGAATAGATTTGTTAAAATGAAAAGGATTTCTTGAGAATTTTCTCAACTTTCCAACAATATAATTATTGTCAAAATATGAGTTTGATAAATAATTATTAGTTATTTTTCAATGAAGACATCTATAAAGTGATGATTTACATACAGATTAAAAAATGTTTATAACTTTCAAACCGGAAAATACTTTTAAAATTTGAAAGATGCATCATATTCTATACTTTTCCTACTATAATTTTTTTTAAAGAAAAAATAAATTTGGGAATGTATTGAATTAGTTAAGGTTATCAATCATGAGCATTTTGGCTTTGATAAATGATGTAGTAGAAAAATCATAGTTAATTCTTTTTGGAATAAAAATACCCAAAAATAAGTGTCACATCCAAGTATGAGTCTTCTTCTTATATTTATAATCTTATAAAAAAATATTGTTATTTGGTTGTTATTAAGGTGGTTATACATACACCTACATCTTATTTTTATCCTAAAATGTTTGTACTACTACATTAAAATACACATTTTTTACTAATGAGATTAAATTATTTTTAGATAACAACTAGTATTTTATAAGCTACATTCAATTTTGAATCTATTCTTACAAATTTTTTATATAATTTTTATAACTGGCTCAAAATTGAACTCAAGTTGATATAAACCCAATTTGCTGATTTTAGAATGTCACTTAAGGGTGTAGTTTGGCCCACCATGATCCTACACATACCTTGTATGATGAAATTTTCTCCTTCAATATGCTCTTATGTTTTTCCCTTTACATTGTTGTATCCTATTGGTAATTTTTCTTTCCTTACATTAGCATCTCATTCCTTTCATTGTATGTTGCACTTTAAAAGTTTGCAAAATAAATTTTGGGGTTTGGCTATTTTGTGCACTACATATATTGTGAATAGACCTCCTAAAATCTATCACAAATATCACCCCTAAAGAAGATTGGAGTGGTATAAATCACCACATTGGTTATTTTAAAGTAGTTGGGTGTATTTCTTGGGTACATATTCCTAATGAAAAGAGAAAGAAGTTAGAACCAGAGAGTACCAAGTGTTTGGTTATGGATTATTCTAAAGAGTTAAAGACTTATAGGCTATATGATTTGATGATAAATAAGGTATACATTAGAAAAGATGTAAATTTTGATGAGAATTCACAAATCTCAACCACTTACTCTACTTTGACAACAATAAATATTCTCATATTATAGAAAAAAAGTGAAGATTATATTGACAATGATGAAGAATACATTATTGATACTAATGAAATAACTAATGCTTGTGGTCAACAATTATTTGGACATAGTGATGATGAAGAATATATTTTTACATCTAGACAAAAATAAATGAGTATTGATGAAATCTATGTGCAAAGCTCAAAGATCCAATGAAGGAGTGATTTTTCTCTCATGGCCAAAGTATTACAAGTAAATGACCCAAAATCATATGAAGAAGTTGGAGGAGATATAAAAACCCATGAAAAGGATATGGAAATAATGTACATGATTAAAAGTGAATAGGAGAGAAGAAACAATGTATCTTCTATGAAACAACAATTCTACAATGAAGACAACCTCAAGAAAAAATGAAAAATCTACAAAACAATGGCGAATTAGGTAATAGGCAAAAAATATGGATAATGCATAGAGCCCACAAGCATAGCCCTTAATATTAGAATCCACATAGCTAGAATATCATACCTAAAATGCTAATGAAGAGGGAAAATAACATACTTGAAATGTGAGTGAAGAGAGAAAATCCATGCTAGACAAATGGAGTTCATGTAGATGAGATGAAAGAATCCTATTGAGTGTCAATTCTTGAGCGTTGATATTTCACACACCTAAGAAAATTATGTTTTGTGAAAAAATAACTTTAGGAATTGAAATATGTATTCCAATTCCACCTATTTAGATGGAATAGAGAATGCCCATTTATGGAGTAAAATTTAAATACATATTCCTATTCTCAATTTCCATTTGATGCACCTAAACCAAAAATTAATTTTTTAAAGAATTTATTAATGCATATTCCACTCTAATTCCAACTGCCTATTCAAGAAAAAATAAGTATGATTGGGAGAAAGATGGTTGTTGCCACTCATCAGATTATTATTCTATGGTATTGAAAAATAAAGAAAAGTGAGCTTTAATGTAAGCCATAAAGAAAGTTTATAGGAATGTGAATCAGAAAGAAATTTTGATATGTAAGATAAGAATAAAGCATAAAATAACACTAAAGTAAATGATTAGAATAAAGCATAAACTAACACTAAAGTAAAAAAAACCTTATGTCATAAAAGAAATGAAGGAAAATAAAAAGATCAAGGTTTTAGGCAAATAAAAAAAATACATTTGCATGAACTGATGATAAAAATTAGGAAGAGGATGAAATGGATCAGCAATGTTAACTATCATATCATTGTTGTGATCATTGGTAATTTATTGCCTAAATGTTCATAAACTTCAATTAATCTAACTTATATTATGTATGGTTGCATTTACATGAGTTCTACAAGTGATCATCTTCACAATTTCTCGGATCACACATGAATGAATTTGATAATTTATGTAGAGGTCTAGACCATTATATAATAGTTTAAAATAACATTATGCTATTTTGAAATATGATTTTTATGCTTTATGTGTAAGTTGGAATTATACATGCTATTAACTATTTGGTTTATATGTTGAAGAACTCTTTTACCAGAACCATATTTTCCTCTATGAAAAATTCCCATGAAATAAGAAGATAAGAAATTCTAATTAAGGATATTTTTTGATGAAACAAAAAATAAGGAGAGCCAAGAAGAAATCTAGGTTAAATAGAATGGATTTCGTATGAGAATGATGCAAACACTACCAAATAGAAATATATTTTTTCAAAGCCTTAGTAGATTGACTTGATGGTGACAAAGAGAAAGACTCAAAGTATTGAAGTAATATAGTGGAGTATATTATGAAGCCTAGCTCATAATTTGAGCCTTTCTTTTCTCTAAAAGATGACATGAATTTTGAAGAATACTATGAAAAAATGGAAAAGGATGGAGCTTGGGGATACCATTGTGAGATTTAAATGGACCCTCTATGGTAACTCAAACTAACATCCATGTTCACCATTTAAAGGGCCAAGTATCCAAAATATACACTTTTGATAGCTTAGGTAATCCAATAGTCCATGTCTCATGTAATGCCTACCCCTAGTTGACTTTTTTGTTGTACTTTTGAATTATTTTGGTACAATTTGATGGTTATGTCTTATGATTATCTATTATTTCATACTCAGTTGATTTATGTCATGAATTATTTAGTTATTTCTATTATTTCATGTGTTTATATGTATCCTTTCAATGATGATATATGCATGTTTAGTTAGTGATTTCAGATATCTCATAATGATAGTTAGATGGATTATTTATATGCATTTTCAATAGATACTTACGTCATACTTGCATGTCTATGGTGTACCTATCTATTTTACTTTATGATTTATGCTCTTTATATGGTTAAGGGAGGGAGTCATAAGAACCTACTAGTCGGGATCTACATGATGTAGGTCACATCTTGTCATTTCCTATTTAGTTTAGAATATATGAGTATGTATATGCATGGATTTTATGTAGACTACATGTACTAGGTGTTGACTTCCTTGAATTACAAGGATGAGCATACCTATATGTGCAAACACCTAACTTGTCAAGAGCACACATAAACAAACAAATGTTAGTTGTAACATGTGCATATGAAAACTCAGAAACAAATGGAAATACAACTAAAATTAACTTGATTTTAACAATTTATGCAACCAAAAATTAAAAGTCCTCACACAACCTCAAAGTAGCTCAACAAGGGTGCCCATAAGAGGCCTTGTTGGTGTGCTCTAGAGTGAGGGATTTAGATGTTCTCTCTCAAGCACAAATATTGAATCCCTTGTTGATGAAAATGCAATGTGAAATGAGTCTATGATTAGATGAATGGAGAATACCTTCAAGAAATAGCTATAAGTGAGCCAATCCTCAAAGGATTCTAAGAGGTGAGATGAAAATGCAATACAAGCAAGGAACCTGCAACATCATACTACCATGAAAACTAATGTAAAAATTGGAAATCTAAGTAATGCAAACAACTACCAAAGGTTAGTTCTAAGAATAAAATCCCTAAAAAGCTTTAGAATTATACTAGCATGATAACAATGCATATCAAGTAGATGTTGAAATTCTTGAGACAATGGCTCTATTTATAGGTTTTAGAGAGGCCTTGGGGAGGTGGCATCTATGTGGCATCCACATAGGTGCGACAAGGGAGACACATGGGCTAAGGAGACAAGCCATTCAAAGGTCAACATGAGCCTTTATGATTGAGAGACCCAAGGTTTTCTCACACATGTATGAGAAATCTTGGGGGAAGGAGTGGGGGAAAAAGGTGTAAGAGATGTAAATTAAGTGGAAGCTTTATTGGATCATGTGTTGCTCACACATGTGTGAGCAACCACTGAGTTGCTAAAAAGGTGATTAAGAGAGATTTAGGATAATAAAGTGGGAGTAAGTAGTGGGTAGGCTTAGAAGGATGAGACTGATGGTTGTAGACTAGGTTTTAGGATAGGATTAGGATTAAATTAAATAAGATTTAACTTAATCACATAATTAAAGAAATTAATAAAGTGGAGGGAATTAAATAAATTGAGATTTATTTAGAAGGGGATTTATTGAGCACTATGCATTAAATAAATTTAATACATTAGGGGGGAAGTATTTAATTTAAATTTAAATACATTAGGAAAATAAACCTATTTAATTAAATAAATTTAATTAAATAAGTATAAGAATATGAAAAATATAATTAATTAATAAATAAATAATTATAATGTTAACGGAAATATTAAATACATTAATATAGATTTTGGGACAATTTTACATGTCTACATTTTTTCCCTCTATGATGTGGTGTCAAAATGACATTATATCAAAAAGATGAAAATATAGATTGCCCTATAGAGGATAGGAGTTGTGTCATAGCGATGATAGGGGAGGAGGGTAGCCCCTCAAGGAAATGGGGTGAAAAAAGAATATGTTTTGCTTGATTTTCTCAAAAATAGACACAAGAAGAAGAAGGGTAGGAAAAAGGCTTAAAAGAAGGTCTTGCATGACTTGTTGGTAAGATTTGAATGAAGCAAGGTGAATTAGATAATGATTAATCTAAATGTAGCTTAGCTAAATGAATGCATGGGATTCAGTTGTGTTCATATGGGAGAACACACCTAGGTTGATATTGCAAGAGGAGTTATGTATCAATTGTTATAGTAGCATAGATGACAAGATTCTCAACACAATAGATGTAGGTTTCAAAGTCATGATGGAACAAATGACATATACACACTAGAGAGGCCTGGGCACACCCAAAGTCTTGTTAGAGATCTTAGTGGAAAGTGTGCTAACCCTTTGCCCCCAATGAGCAATGCATAACCATAACTCAAAAATCAACAGAGGTGTGCTAAAGATGAAAATAGATCATATCATAAAATGACACATGTAATCAAGTTAAACCATTCAAATGATACCAAGATAATGATGATCGAGGCACATTTGGTAATGTTATCATTGACACACAAAGATAAAATTAACAAAAAGACCTTATTACCAAGTAGTCATTCAATCCACTATTCTTTCCATAAACTTTATTCTGATAGTGAAATTTGTTAAGCCTGTGTAGGAAGAATTCATCTTGTAAGGTAAAAATTGATTGTTTGATTGAATTGTATTAAAATATTTGTGATTGTTCACTAGAAGTGGCGTAAAAGACACAAGGTTCTTTGATAATTTAGCCTTTGTGTGAATTTGTGTAAGTTTTATTTGCAATCACTATTTTGATAAGCTTAGTTTGATGGAGTGAAGCTCAATGTCATAATATAAATAGAAGAATTTGGATAAGATGTGATAAGATAATGGATGAATTGAATTGAATGAGATAAATGATGTTGATGACAAGAAAAAAGGATACTTAAGATAAGATGTAAATTAATTTGTAGGAAATGATTGAAAGAAGGGAATTTGATTAGATTAGATGATAAAGGAATTGATTGAATTATATTGAAAGAAGTAAAAATTGATGAAAGGTGGAATAGATTAGAACCAATGACAAGGGATAACCAAGGAATGGTAAATGGATGGGAAGGGTGAAGATATCTAAATGGAGGAATAATAAATGGGTGGAAGGAATGGTGAAAGGAATATGGAGGACCAAAGGATATGGTATCAGATAATGGGGAGAACCAAGGACAATGTTTCAAAGGAGCTCAAATGCCCCACACCAAGGATAGGAAAATGGAAGGAAATATAGTGGGAAAGGATGCATGGAAATGGATAGATGGTGTGAAGGCTATTGTATGGAGGAAGTGAAAGCATGTGTTCTTCCAAAGCATGTATGAACATTTTTTTATTTTGCCTCTAGTATTGATCATGAGCATGGGCATCAAATTGGAATGAATAAGGGATATGGGAGGGAAGGTATGAAAAAGGGCTAATGATATGAAGAGTATAGATAAAATGTGGGATATGAAGTGGATGAAATGGATGGGATAACCAAGACCAAGGACATATGAAAGAAGGATGGAAGTATATATGAGTATGGATGGAAAATGGATGAAATGAACATGACAAGGACTATGGGATGCAAGATATGGATAGAATGTCAAGATCAAATATATGAAAAGCTTATGGGAGTATATAGGATAATGCTCAAGAGATATGTCAAGTGAGCATATGGATGGATGGAAAGAAATGATAGTCAAAATCAAAGATGGAAAAGGATGATGAATAGTATATGGAAGAATGGAAGATATGTATGGAAGTGTGGTATGGCTGGAGCTTGCCCCTAGTGTAGAGTGCAAGCGGAAGAGAAAAAACAAATGGATGGATAAGTGGAATTGGAAGATAAGTGATACATGATAAGGAAAAAAAAAAGAGACGGCTCAAGCATCTATTTACATGGATAGGATCCCTTTATATTATTTCCTTTTTTCTTTGTTATTTTGAAGAATTTTTGACTATTTTCTCATAGATGTTGGTAGGATAGTGAATGGAGGACAATGACTTATGAAAAACTTTGGATTAATGGGGTGTAGTGGTTGTGAGGAAGACATGGTTGATGGATGCTAGGTTAGAATATTTGTGAATGAGTGGATGAAAGAGGTGGAAAGATCATCATTGACACACACCTTGAAGGGTGATGGAAAGGGGGAAATTTCAGAGGATATGTAGGAGAAAGTTTGAATTTTGGAATATAGGGACCCAAAATGGATGAAGGAGATGACGGATTTAGGATGGTGGATTTGGGTATATAAGGACCCAAAATGGATTTGGAAAATGGAAGCTTGGATGATTTATGAATGAGGGAAGCCTTTGGATTAGCAAAATTAGATGTCAATTTGAAACTTTCTTTGAGATTCATTGCTTCATTAAGTACCTTTGGAATCCACAATTTTTTTGTATTTTTCATTTTTAGCCTTTGTGGCCTTCTAATTTTTTTTTGGATCATATTCTTCTTTTCTTGGACATGTCTTTTAGAGGAGGCATGTTGATCCTTGGATTTTTGTAGTTTTTTGGCTTGATTCACTTTATCTTTGGCATCCAACTTACTTACATTGGCCATGGTAGGGGTGTATGAGGATAAATGGTATGGAGAGCTTATGGATGGTGAACATTGGAAGGTATTCAAGGATGTGTTCCTTTGTTGATCTTGATTAGGAGCATGAGGGAATGAAGTGGAAAACATGGGTATGGTGGATGGATGTATGTAAGGACCCAAAATGGAAGTAAGTAATGAAGGGTTTGGATTTGGAACATAAGGACCCAAAATGGATGGAAATGAGGAAGAAATGGGAATATGGATATGAGGGCCCAAAATGGACTTGGAATATGGATGATGGAAAGATCTAGGTCTGGAAATTCAATGAGATATTTATCATTTTCAATACAAGATGTGAGTCCCTATATAGGGGGTTCATTAGTGGATTGGATAGGTGTGATAGGATCATGTGGAGGATTAGGATCATGAGGGGGATTATGATGGATAATAGGATCTTGAGATGGATTGGGATCATCAAATACAAATGAAGGGGTACTTTCATCTTGACTTAAAAGAGCATCATGTGGTGGAATGGAAGGAATGGTTGGATCATTTAGTGGGATAGGATCATATAATGGAGTGAAGGGAATGGAACCATGAGATGGAGTAATTTTATCTTGACATGGAGGATTATTAATGGGTAAGGTGGAAGGATAATCTTCATGAAGTGGAGGATCTATGGATGCTAACTCTTAACACATAATGCAATCAGTAATGTGTGGGGTACATGGAATGTCTTGATCTTGATTAGGAATGGGATCATGAGATGGACTAAGAGTGATAAATGAATTTGGAGGGATAAGGGAATGATGGGATGGAGAAATGCTCAAATTTAGAGGAGAAAAGGAATCCATAATGGCATGCTTGGGAGGAAGATGTTGAGATGGAACTGGGTGAATGACTTTGGGTAATGGGATCACTTTATTTTTGTGTTTTAAATTTAGACAAGGTTTCTAGTGAGATAAACCTATTACAAGGTGGGGATGATGTTGATTCGAAGGATTTTGTGAAGGTGAAGATATTGATAGGGGATTGGGATCATGGTTTTAGACATTAAACTCAAAGTATGGGGAATTGATGCAGGAGCATCCAGAGGTATAAGGGCAATCTTGTGTCATCCAAAAAAATGTACTTAGACTTAGTTTTTGTTTCATGTGTTTTCATTTTTGGATACCCATTTGGGTCAAATAAAGGTTCCAACTCTCACAGTTCCACTATTAGTGTTTTGGGTTAGAGTTTTTAATCACCTTGGGATACATGTAAATACCAGAAAAATAGGAGTATGTAATTGAGCCATCATTTTGGTGAACTAGAAGGTGTAAATTGGTTAGATCAATTTAATGTTAATTTAGAGCATTCCATAAAAAGAATCAGGTCAAAAGGCCCCACGGTTTGAAAGTTATCAAGGTTTTTCGATTTTTGGAGACCTCCTAAGAATGCTTCAAAGTCAGGTTAGGGGCATTAAATGACCTCAAAAAGGGCTGGATAATGAGGGATGAGTGAAGTTGGTCCATAGGGCTATAGATCACTTTGAAAGCTTTCCAAAAATTGAAACGGTTTGTCAATCGGAGCTATAGTTCAAAAGTTATGCCTCTCAGAAGTTTGATTACCATTTCTGGATTATTCTAATTTTGTGCCGACTTCTAATGCAACTTCTACAGCCTTCTATTTGGTCAGTGGATGCCAAATAACAATTTATAGAATTTATTCCTAATCCTTAACCCTTAAAGGTATATTTAAGAACATTTCTAGCATTGTAAAAGTTAGTTAGGAGTGGAGTTTGAGAGAAGGTACTGGGAGAAGAATTTATCTCTAGATTTATGCTATTGTAAGCCCATAGGGCATGTTTTGGAGTCTGTTTCTCTGCACTAAGTGTACTAGCATATTTTTATAGTTAATAAAATTTTCCCTTTCCTATTTTTTCCATTCTATGCTTGGGTTGTGTCCCCATCAAGTGGTATCAGAGCTGGTTTTCCTCAGTGTATAGACAGAGCACTGACTGTGAGTCAGTTTGCATCAAGACTATGTGGTTGTGGGTTTGAGTTAAGAAGATGCCTCCACAAAGAGAGAATGGTGAAAGGGCCAAAGATATTAATCTTGAGAAGATTAGAGTCCTCTAATGGAAGGTACAAGCATTGCAGGAGGAGCTCCATAGAGGAACAAATGTTGCTGCAGGTGACGAAAGTGAGGATGACAATGAAGAAGAAGAAATTGGACCAGAAGGGGAATTTGATAGGGAATTTTTGAATCAAGTAGAGGAAAGTCTTTTTAGGGCCATTACTAAGTTTGGGAAAAGACCTACAATTGATGTGGGTGTATTTTCAAGAAATTTGAAATCAGATGAGTTGATCAACTGGATTAATGAACTGGAAGAGTACTTTGAGTATGAGGATATCAGGGATCCAGATAGGGTTAAGTTTGCAAAGGCCAAACTAAAGGGCCATGCCAAAATCTGGTGTCAAGAGGTTCAATTGGAAAGAAATAGAAGAGGAAAGGATAAGATCACAAGGTGGGATCGCATGGTGGACAAACTAAAGAAGCAGTTCATTCCTGTTGACTACGAGCTTGATTTATTTAAAAAGATGCATGGGTTAAAGCAAGTAGGAAAATCAGTCCAAGAATATACAGAGGAGTTTTACCAACTTCTGATTAGAGCAGGGCATGCAGAAGAAAATAAGAAGAAGGTTGCTCATTATATCAGTGGGTTGCGACCTAGCATCCAAGAGGAATTAAGTCTGATAAGAATGACCAGCGTTGAAGAGGCATACCAGTTTTCCCTATGAGTTGAAGATAAGCTAAATAAGAGGTTTGAAGGGAGACAAAGATGGCATGGTCAAGGAGGAAGGGGTAGTGGTAGGTCATCTAGAGGCTGAAATGAAATTGAAAAGAAAAATGAAGATGTGGGTACTAGCAGGAACTAGAGGAACGAGGGTTTCAACCGCTCCCGTGATCAAGAGTTTGGACATCAGAGAGGAAGAGGTAGAGGATGTGGAAAAGGAAGAGGAGGCTTTTGTGGTACCTATTTCCATTGCAATGAAGAAGGTCATCGTGCCTTTGAATGTCCTCAACAAAAAGGAAGGACAGATAGGAGAGCTGAGGGTCAAGCTAGGGTTGCTCATGTGGATGAGGATGCACAATCATCACATTTAGAGGATGCAGAAAGAGGAGAGACTTTAGTAAATGAAAGGGTCCTACTAAGTGGTGAGATTGAACCAGGAAAAAGGAGGATTTTATTCCATACCAAGTGCAAGTGTGAGGATAAATGTTGTGATGTGATCATTGATGGTGGTAGCATTCATAACTTGGTATCAGAGAAGATGCTCTAAGTTGAAGCTTAAGAGGGAGAAACACCCCCAACCCTATCGAATTGCTTGGGTGAAAGATGATCATAAGGTCCTGGTAAGTGAACAATGTTTAGTGAAATTCAAAATTGGGAGTTACCATGATGAAGTTCTCTGTGATGTTATTCTAATGGATGTTTGCCATCTATTGTTGGGTAGATCATGGTAGTTTGATAGGCATGTAGTACATGATGGTCATGCAAACAAATACTCTCTAACAAATGATGGATTTCACCACAAACTGAAGCCCATGAAAAAGGAAGGCAAAAATGTATGTAGAAGTGCTAGGATTTGTCTTGTTGATGGAAGAAAGTTTTTAGATGGCATGAAACATCAGCGTATGTGCTATGCTTTGATCCCTAGGAAAGATAAAGAAGGTAGTAGTGAAATACCACTTGAAGTTTCAAATTTACTAGGTGAGTTTGGAGATATCATCTCTGATAATGTTCCAGAAGGATTGCCACTGGTAAGGCAAAGCAGTCCTCAAATAGATTTAATCCTAGGAGCTAGTTTTCCTAACAAGGCTACTCACAGGATGACTCCTACAAAAATTGAGGAGCTAAATAGATAGGTTCAGGAACTATTGCAGAAGGTCTTGATTTTGAGAACTATTGAGGAAGGGCTTGATTTGAGAGAGCCTGAGTCCATGTGCAGTACCTGTAGTACTAGCACCAAAGAAGGATGGAGAGTGAAGGATGTGTATAGACTCTTGAGCTATAAATAGGATAACCATCAAGTATCGATTTCCTTTGCCAAGAGTGGATGATCTTATGGACTGCTTAAGTGGAGCTCAGTACTTCACAAAGATAGATCTCAAGAGTGGCTATCATTAGATATGGACACGAGAAGGAAATGAGTGGAAAACAGCCTTCAAGACCAAGGAGGGTCTTTATGAGTGGTTAGTCATGCCCTTTGGATTGACGAACGCCCCAAGCACCTTCATGTGTCTTATGAATGAGGTACTTAAGAAGTTCTTGGAAAACAAATTTATTGTCTATTTGGATGATATTTTAATTTTCAGCAAGACTTTAGAAGAACATTTATTTCATATTCGTAGTGTACTTAAAAGGTTAAGGGAAGAGAAACTGTTAATTAATCTGAAGAAGTGTACCTTTGCTAAAAAGGAATTAGTCTACTTGGGGTTTGTTATATCACCTAAAGGTCTCAAAATGGATCCAGAGAAGGTAAAAGCCATCTTGGAATGGCCTACTCCAAGGTCTGCTACTAAGGTGAGATCATTTTATGGTCTGGTTAGTTTTTATAGGAAGTTCATTAAGAATTTTAGTGGCATATGTGCATCCCTAACTCACACAATAAGATGAGATATAAAAGAATTCAAATGGATTGTGGCAGCTACAAGAAGTTTTGAATTGTTGAAGAAGAAGGTGACATAACAACCTGTGTTGGCACTTCCAGATTTTAGAAAGGTATTCCAGGTGGATTGTGATGCTAGTGGCAGTGCTATTGGGGTTGTTTTAAGAAAAGAAGGTAAGCCTATTGCATATTTTAGTGAGAAATTGAATGATGCGAAAAAGAAGTATTATGTTTATGATCAAGAGTTCTATGTAATAGTTCAGGCCTTAAAGAAATGGAGGCATTATTTATTGCCAAAGAAATTTATTTTGTATATTGATCACCAGGCATTACAATACCTAAATAGCCAAGGTAAATTGAATCAGAGGCATATGAAGTGGATAGAGTTATTGCAAAGCTATACATTTTTGTTGAAGCATAGAAGTAGAAAATCTAATAGGATTGAAGATGCACTAAGTAAGAGACAGTTGTTGCTTACAGTAATGTAGGTTGAAGTAGTTGGGTTTGATGAACTCAAGAATCTGTACCTTGAGGATTTTGATTTTTGTTGAAGTGTGGAAAGCTTGTAAAGAGCCTGTTGTTTTAGACAGAACTAAGTGGTTAGACTATCTGATTTAGGATTGTATGTTATTCAAGGGCAGTCAATTATGCATTCCAAGGAGTTCCATGAGGGAAAATTTGATTAAGGAGAAACATAATGAAGGGATGGCAGGACATTTTGGTCAAGATAAGACCATTTCCATTCTTAGAGAACATTATTTTTGGCCTTAGATTTCATAGGATGTGAAGAAGTTTGTATAGAGTTGTCAAATTTGTCAAGTTACCAAGGGATTTAGTCACAATACTGGACTATATCAGCCATTGCCTATTCCAACAAAGCCATGGGAGGATATAAGTATGGATTTTTTTCTTGGATTGCTGAGGACACAAAGGGGTAATGACTTAGTATTTGTGGTGGTTGATAGGTTCTCCAAAATGGCACATTTCATTCCATGCCACAAAACTCATGATGATGTCCATATCACAGACTTGTTTTTCAGAGAGGTGGTAAGACTACATGGTCTCCCAAGGAGTATAGTTTCTAATAGAGATACTAAATTTGTGGGGTATTTCTGGAGAACATTGTGGAAGAAGTTGAGAATAGACTTGAAATTCAGTTTCACACATCACTCGCAGACTAACGACTAAACAGAAGTGGTAAACAAAAGTTTGGGCAATTTGTTAAGATGCTTAGTTGGAGATAAGCCCAAGGGGTGGGATTTGATTCTACCACAAGTAGAGTTTTCTTACAAAAAATCTATAAATAAGAGTACTAGAAAATCACCATTCCAAATTGTATATGGAAGTAGCCTAAGGACTGCACTAGAATTGAGGAACATAGAGCAAGGGGAGAGGACAAGTGCTGAAGCTAAAGAATTTGATGAACATATCAAGCATCTACATGAGGAGGTTTAGGCACACATTACCAAAATGAATCAAGAGTATAAAGCTAGGGCTGACCAAAGGAGAAGACATAAGGAATTCCAAGTAGGGGATCTAGTCATGGTACACTTACGAAAAGAAATATTTCCAACCGGTACCTACAACAAGCTAAAAATGAAGAAATTTGGTCCCTACAAAATTTTGAAGAAACATGACTCAAGAAATGCATATGAGGTGGAGTTTCTAGATGGTATTCACATTTCTCCTATTTTCAACATTATAGACTTTATAGAGTATCATGATGATGGTGTAGATGAGAAGCCAATGTTAGAGCCATGTCCAATTCCTGCTTCTAAGAAGGAGGAGATAGAAGACATTCTAGATCATCGTGTGGGCAAGAGTACCAAAAATAGGTAGTATGAAGAGTATCTGGTCAAGTGGAAAGGATGGCTGATAGAAGACTTAACTTGGATATCAGTAGCTGAGGTTTCCCATTTGGGATTTCCTCTACCATTCATAAAGTGATAGGGTCACTTTTCAATCTACCCTGGGTGTCTGATGCAGGAGCATCCAGAGGTATAAGGGCAATCTTGTGTCATCCAAAATTTTTTACTTAGACTTAGTTTCTATTTCATGTGTTTTCATTTCTAGATACTCATTTGGGTCAAATAAAGGTTCCAACTCTCACAGTTCCACTATTAGTGTTCTAGGTTAGAGTTTTTAAAAACCTTGGGATATGTGTAAATGTAAAAAAAAAGGAGTATGTAATTGAGCCATCATTTTGGTGAACTATAAGGTGTAGATTGGTCAGATGAATGTAATTGTAATTTAGAGCATTCCAAAAAAAGAATCAGGTCAAAAGGCCCGACGGTTTGAAAGTTATCACAATTTTTGGGTTTCTGGAGACCACTTAAGAATGCTTCAAAGTCAAGTTAGGGGCATTAAATGACCTCAAATAGGGCCAAAAAATAAGGGAAAAGAAAATTTGGTCTATAGGGCTATAGAGCACTTCAAGAGCTTTCCAAAAATGTAAACGGTTCATCACTCAGAGCTACGATTCAAAAGTTATGCCTCTTGGAAGTTCGATTACCATTTTTGGATTATTCTAATTTTGTGCCAACTTCTAGAGCCTTCTATTTGGTCAATGGATGCCAAATAGCACTTTCTAGAATGTATTCCTAATTTTTAACCCTTCGAGGTCTATTTAAGAACATTTCTAGCACTGTAAAAGTCAGTTAGGAGTGGAATTTGAGAGAAGGTACTGGGAAATAATTTATCTCCAGATTTATGCTATTGTAAGCCAATAGGGCATGTTTTGGAGTTTGTTTCTCTGCACTAAGTGTACTAGCATATTTTTATAGTTAATAAAATTTTCCCTTTCCTGTTGTGTCCATTCTATGCTTGGGTTGTATCCCCATCAGGAATTACATGGAGGTTTCAAGTTGGATGGGACATGAGGATTATGGTCTTTGAAACATGGGGGAAGAGGACATATATCATGGAAGGTGATCTTTTTCTTTTGATTTTCTAGGCTCAAGATAGAATTCTTGAGTTTCTCAATTTCTTTGGCAATGACATTTCTATTTGACAAACTGTGTGGGCTATGAATGGAATCATAAATGTTTGAGGGATAATGAGGATGGATTTCCCTTGTCAAAGGTAGAAGAATATGGAACTTGAGATGGATTAGAATTAGATATAAAGTTTTGAGGATTGATTTGATATGTAGGTTGAATGAGAAGTATAACTCCAGATTGCCTTTGAAGATCTTCAACCATTTGGTTAAGCCAATTTTTATCCATGGAAATTAGATGAGGGGTGATGAAAGATTTGATGATGAATGCAATATGAACTTGGGATTGGGAGCAATTTTTGACTTTGTGTTGACTTTATTTTAATTGGATTTTATTTTATATGACATGAGATGAAGGTTTGAGATAACCTTGATAAGATTTGGGTGAAATGTCCCTTTACTGATTTTACATGGTATTTCTAGCCTCAAATTAGATCTTTAAAATCAAACAACCAATATTACAAAGATCAACCAATTTCCCAATAAAACCCAAATCGGGTATGTCCAAATTAGTGCCAAAAAACTTCACAACTTCACAAATTACTAATAAATCTGAGAATGGAATTTTTTACAGAAATTTCAGCAGCATAACAGCCTACAAAATGACATTTCCAGATTTGTATAGCCTTTACACAACAGCTCACAAATGTAGGACAAAACTATGCTCAATCGGGCTCCCGAAATTAACAAACAATGCCCGGAAACACCACAAAAACACTCATAAACTATCTCAGAAGTTTAATCATGACCCAATACATATATTCAGCTCTATTTTAACATCTTAAAGTCTGAAATACAATAGCAACCCAAACTGATATGAAACACTCAACTGAAAACACCAAACTCAAACCAAAAACAACCCCGAAAACCCACAAATCGGCACTATTCAGAACAAAGGCAAACTTTGTATGAGCATGCACATGGAATGGCTTCAAAATCCCATCCTTAGCCTTCCTAGAAACCTGCAAACTCCCGTTCTTGGGTCTCCTTCTCCACAGGTTTGGCAGCCTCTGAAGAACAATAAGAAAATTAGCAAAAATCAAGTTCTGGAATGAGTCCAAAATGCCTCCAAACCCCTTTTAAAGAGGGCATAACCCTAACTCACGTCCAAGAGGGGTTAATAAAATATAATTTAATAATAATTTTTATTTATTAGTCCATTGGTTTCCAAAGATTATCCCCTTTTTCCCGACTTCACCTTTTTGGAGCCTGCCTGCCTTAGCAAAGTTTTTTTTTTTTTAATTATTTGAATAGGGGACATGACAAGTCCTCCCCTCCCAAATATTGCTTGTCCTCAAGCAATGAAGGTTGGAATTCTCAAGAATATGTGCTCCTTCCCAAGTTGCATCCTCTAGTGGTAATCCTTTCCATTTGACCAAATGCTCTATGACGCTCCTATTTCTCAACCTTTTCTCTCTTGTATCCAAAATCTCTTCTGGTATCAAAACTAATTTCCCTTCATCATCAAGAGGTGGTAATTCTGTAGATACTATGGTTTGCTGGCCTAGAACCTTCTTTAAGCAAGATACATGAAAAATATTATGTATTTTGCTGTTTGGTGGGAGCTCCAATTCATAAGCTACCTCTCCTACCTTCTTGATGATTTTATAAGGCCCATAGAACCTTGGCTTGAGTTTCTCTGCCCCACTCCTCTTCAAGGTGCTTTGCTTATATGGTTGCAACCTAACAAATACCAAATCTCCCACCTCAAAAGATCTTTCAATCCTTTTCCTGTCAACATATATCTTTTGTTGGTTCTGTGCATGTTGTAGATTATCCTTGAGGGACCTTATTATGTCTTGGCTTTGCTTGATGAAATCACTTGCTGCGGGTACTCTGCTATCGGAAAGTATTAGATCAACAAAGGAAAGGGAATAATAACCATAAAGAGCATGAAAAGGAGGCATACCAATAGACATGTGATGAGATTTATTGTAACAATACTCCCCTAGGTGTAACTATTTCACCCAAGCATGTTGTTGATTGGAAACATAGTCCCTCAAATATCCCTCTATCCATTTATTAACTATCTCTGTTTGTCCATCTGTTTGAGGGTGATAGCTAGTACTAGGAGTGAGTTCAGTTCCTACCAAATGAAAGAGCTCCTTCCAAAAAGAGTTGAGGAATCTACTGTCCCGGCCACTAACAATGTTTCTAGGAAAACCATGTAATCTAAAAATTTCCTTGAAGAACAATTCGGCCACTTGTGATGCCTTGAAATCAGATGTGATAGGAAAGAAATGTGCATACTTAGTTAGTCTATCTACCACCACATATATGCAATCCTTACCTTGAACCTTGGGCAACCCAGTGATGAAATCCATGGAAATACTTTCCCATTTTTGTTCGGGAATAGGAAGTGGCTGCAACAACCCTGTAGGAAAATTTTGCTCACTCTTGCTTTGTTGGCATACCATACATTCCTTAATGTGTTTAAGGACATCCTCCTTCATACCCTTCCATGAAAAACACTCTCGAATTTGCCTGTATGTCTTGAAGTATCCCTGATGACCAGCCAAAGGTGTGTCATGAAAGGCCCTCAATATCCTCTCCTTAGTTTTTGACCCTGGCACTAAGAAGATCCTGTTCTTGTAATAAATCAATTCATCAACAACCTTGTACCTATTATCATCCACTAACTTATCCAAAATCTTGGTGGCAAATGAATATTGAGCATACTCTAAAATTATGGAGACTTTGCAATCAACAGAGATAGATGATAAGGAACACAAAGTGGGCTTTCTTGAGAGAGCATCAGCAACCACATTATTCTTTCCTTTCATGTATTCAATATCAAAATCATAAGCTTGCAATTTTCTTACCCATTTTTGTTGATGATCATTCAAATCCCTTTGGTTCAAGAAGAACCCGAGGCTATTATGGTCTGTCTTTACAATGAATCTCCCACATACCAAATATTGTCTAAACTTATGAAGTGCATGCATGATTGCCAACATTTCCTTATCATAGATGGAGTAACCTTTCTCTGATTGATTTAATTTTCTACTCTCAAATGCTATTGGATGTCCCCTTTGAGTTAGGACAGCCCCTATACCTTCTCCAGAAGCATCACATTCAACAAAAAAAGGTAAAGAGAAATCTGGAATTGCAAGCACAGGGCATGAACTCATTACCTCCTTAAGCTTATCAAATGTTTTTTGTGCCTCTTCTGTCCAAACAAAAGCTCCTTTCTTTGTCAAATCAGTCAAGGGGGCAGCAAGCTGAGAAAATCCCTTGGCAAATCTCCTATAGTAGCTACACAACCCGAAGAAACCTCTCAACTGTGTAAGATTAGTGGGTGGAGGCCAATCCAAAATTGCCTGGATTTTTTGTTGATCAACCTGTACTCCTTTAGAGCTTATAATATGTCCCAAATATAGGATCTTTGTCAAACCAAACTCACATTTAGATAGCTTAGCATAGAAGGATTGCTGCTCCAAGATTCCCAAAATAGTGTCTATGTACTTTAGATGCTCTTCCCATGTTTTACTGTATATCAAGTTATCATCGAAAAATACCAAAACAAATTTTCGAAGATGCTGACTGAATACCTTATTCATACAAGATTGGAATGTTGCAGGTGCATTAGTGAGTCTGAATGGCATAACAAGAAATTCAAAGTGCCCATAGTGACATCTGAAAGCATTCTTTTCCACATCTTCACTCCTCATTTGGATTTGATGGTAGCCTGATCTTAAGTCAATTTTTGAGAAGTATACAACACCATGTAACTCATCAATGGGTTCATCTATGCGTGGTATGGGATACCTATTTTTTATGGTCTTCTTGTTTAGAGCCCTATAGTCTATACACATTCTCATTGTACCATCCTTTTTCTTGACAAGTACCATAGATGATGCAAATGGACTAGAGCTAGGCCTTATGAATCCCATGTCTAGGAGTTCTTTAATAGTTTTTTCAATTTCTTCCTTATAACCTCTTGGATGGAGGTATGGGGTTGTTATAACTGGTTTGGCACCCTGTTCTAACTCTATAACATGCTCAAAACCTCTATCTGGTGGTAATCCTGGAGGAAAATCATTGAAAAATATACTATGCTTATCAAGAATATTTTGAATTTCAAAATGGAAATTACCTTGATTCTTTGGAGAGCTCGTTGGTTGGATTATGACTCCTGCTGCCCATGTTACTTGTCCTCTTCAAAAAGTCCTCTCCATCCTCTTTGCAGAGACCGGCTTAGGTGCTCCATTCGATAACCCTCTCAATATGACTTCTTTCCCATTGGAATGAAATTTAAACTCCATAGTTTGATGGTTCATGTAATAGCCTCCGATAGAGTGCAACCATTGAACACCCAATACAAGATCTGTCTCCCCAATACCAACCACATAGAAGTCATCACATAACTCATAATCTCCTAAGGTCATCTTGAGTTGTTTCACCACCCGTGTGCAAGGCATAGTGAATTCATCAGCTACAGTAACATTGAATCCCTCAAAATCTTCTTCTTTAAGCCCTCTTTTCATGACAAATCCCTCATCAATAAAATTTTGAGTTGCCCCACTATCAAGAAGAACGGTCAACCTTTGCCCTACTAGTACCCCTCAAATTCAGAAGGGATGGTATCTTGGGACTCCTGATAATGCTGCTAAAGTGCCATCCTTGCTGATTTCTTTTCCTTTCTCTTCTTCTACCTCCTCCTTAGTATCATGAAATTCCTCATGCTCATCTGAATCAGATTCTAAAGCAACTTCAATATAGTGCACTTGACCTTTCCCCAAACATCTGTGTCCTGGAACCCATGGTTTTCTACAAGTAAAACAAAGCTTTTTCCTTCGTAATTCACTCCTAGTCTCTTCATCTACCTTCTTTTTTGTTACATTTGTCACATCTTTTGGTGGTAGTGTTGGGAAAGTCTTTTTCTGAAAATTTCCCTTATGTTGCCAAAGATTTGGGGGTTTTTGATTAGTGATTGATTTCATAGGCACGCAAGTTTCAAGTTGCAAGCTTCTTTTGATAGCTTCCTGTAAGGTTGAGGGTGAGAAAGCCTTAACCAAACCCTTAACAGAATCTTCTAAACCATCAAGAAAAAGATATACAATCCTCTTTTCACTCATATCAGGTACCATAACAGCCACTTTTTGAAATTCTTCTATATATTCATTAACTGATTTGGTTTGCTTCAACTTTGACAATTCTTTAAAGTACTCTTCATCATCCTTGAGGTCAAATCTATCTATCACTCTTTGACTAAAATCTTCAAATGTAGTTACCTGATCGTGACCTTGAGTAGTCATTCTATGATACCACCAATCATAGGCTGCATCTTCCAAGTGTAGACTTGCAAATTGAACAACATCACTCTCTTTCATGGGGTTAAGTGTGAAGAAAGTTTGTAATTTTTGTAGCCATGCTCTAGCTGAAATTTTATTTGTTCCATCAAAAGTAGGTGTTGTAAACTTGCTTATTTTATTTTTGAGCTCTCTTCCACTTGTGTTATGCTCCCTCCTGTTCTCTTTCTTGGGCATCAAAGTGTTCATTATATCCACATATTCTCTAAAAGGAACTGAACTACAAAAGTCATCATCTAAGCCATTATAAGTAGCTCTTAATGTAATCAAGTTACCTGTAACCTCTTCCACTAGATTAATGGTTGGATTTGGTACTGGTGGCTCATCTGCAGGCAAGAAAATAGTTTTGGTTGATTTAGATGGTCTGGATCTCCCATTTCTTGGATCCTCTGAAGTGCTCCCTTTCTCATTAATAGATGCAACTCCTTGTAATTTTTCTGTCAATATTCGCAAAGCCTCTCTAGTTTCCGCCAAACCATCCACTGTTTGCTTCTGAGTATTTTGGATGTCTTGGAAGAATTTCTTTGCCATCTCATCTGGATCAGCCATACTTTTTTCTTTCTTGGATTTCGTACTTTTGCTTTCAACTGGGGGTTTGATCAAAATTTCTTTATTCTTTTCTCGCTGCAAATATCTTTTTTCTGTTTCACTTAGTTGCATGCGATCATAGATTTTGACATGCAACTAATTAGAAGCAACATGCAACCATAAAAATCTGGGTAGTTGTCAAAACTGACATGCAAGATCTGGGTAGTTATTAAAACTGACATGCAACTTCTACAAACCCTCAGGCTGGCAAGATCACAGCTCTGATACCACTGAAATTTCCCTTTACTGATTTTACATGGTATTTCCAGCCTCAAATCAGATCTTTAAAATCAAACAACCAATATTACAAAGATCAACCAATTTCCCAATAAAACCCAAATCGGGTATGTCCAAATTAGTGCCAAAAAACTTCACAACTTTACAAATTACTAATAAATCTGAGAATGGACATTTTTACAGAAATTTCAGCAGCATAAAAGCCTACAAAATGAAATTTTCAGATTTGTATAGCCTTTACACAACAGCTCACAAATGCAGGATAAAACTATGCTCAATCGGGCTCCCGAAATTAACAAACAAAGCCCGAAAACACCACAAAAACACTCATAAACTATCTCAGAAGTTTAATCATGACCCAATACATATATTCAACTCTATTTTAACATCTTAAAGTCTGAAATACAGCAACAACCCAAACTGATATGAAACACTCAACTGAAGACACCAAACTCAAACCAAAAACAACCCCGAAAACCCACAAATCGACACTATTCAGCACAAAGGCAAACTCTGTATGAGCATGCACATGGAATGGCTTCAAACTCCTATTCTTAGCCTTCCTGGAAACCTGCAAACTCCCATTCTTGGGTCTCCTTCTCCACAAGTTTGGCAGCCTCTGAAGAACAACAAAAAAATTAGCAAAAATCAAGTTCTGGAATGAGTCCAAAATGCCTCCAAACCCCTTTTAAAGAGGGCATAACCCTAACTCACGTCCAAGAGGGGTTAATAAAATATAATTTAATAATAATTTTTATTTATTAGTCCATTGGTTTCCAAAGATTAGCCCCTTTTTCCCGACTTCACCTTTTTGGAGCCTGCCTGCCTTAGCAAAGTTTTTTTTTTTTTAATTATTTGAATAGGGGACATGACATTGGGTCATTAGAGATGACTAGGATTAAAGTCTAAGGATTATGATGGTGCTCCTAAGTCCAAAGTAGAATTTTTTTATGAAAATTAGAATTAGAAGAAGATTTGAATAGATGAAGAAAGATTAATTGATTTTGGGTGAAGATGCAAATGGATTGACATAGGAATTAGTTAGAAAAGAAATGAATTTGATAAGGGATAGGATTAAAAATCATGAGGATGAATCATTGAATGAGGGAATTGGATCTTGATGTGGATTATGAACCATGATTAGGATGACAATTAGGGATTTGATTGAATGATTAAGAAGATGAGGAAATGATTAAGAGGATTAGAGATGATTAATATTTTGAGGAATGATTTGAATGATAAGACAAGAGGTGCATGATGGTGATGAATTTGAATGGATAGAAGAAGTTATGTGGAAAACTAGAGATTCTTTTTGTTATTTTTTTTTTTTTTGAAATGTTTTTGGATTTTGAACTTTTATGATGTTTTTGGGTTTTTTGAAATTTAACATGTAAAGCACACAATGAAATATATACAAGAAAATTTAGATTGCACTTTCCCCCTTCAAATGGGGAGGTTTTTTGAACACTTAGCACATCAAACACACCAACAATCCTATAAGGTTTTGACTAGGATATACAAACTTAGCTAGTGGTGTCCTCAAAATACACAAGGTACGTGAGGCCCGAATCTGTAGATGAAAAAAAAAATGCCACACAACTAGGAGGAGATGGTAACCCAAATCCCCACCTTCACTTCCCAAAGGTATAAATTTCTTTGGGGCTTAGCCAAGAGTGACAAAAAATTTCTTCCAAGAGAGATGACTTTTCGATTCATCTCCTAATATTTATACTCTACCAGAATGCTAGAGCTGAGGTCATCCCACAAGGTGATGAAATCACCAAGCAAGCATCCTAGAAAAAGAAAACAAGACCACTTATTTATTATGCACTCAAAATCATCCAAAGGTAGAAGAGGAGTGAATACATAAGTGGTCTTGGGTTTAAAAGACACTTGTTCTTTTTTGATGAAGCTTTAGGTATTGTAATTTATTTTTGAAGACACTCGTGTTTATAGCATACAATTTTCTTTCTAACTTAACAACATCGTCAACATAATAAAAATTGAGAGTTCACCAACATAAAAAAATCAAGCATCGTCAACATAAGAAATTTCATGAGGAAAGTGTCAATTCCTTAATGCATTCAAGATTGTGTGAGTGTTTTTTGTAAGCACCAAATCCAAATGTTCATTGCAATGTTCTTTGATCCTTAAGAATTCAAGATTTGGTGAGATTCATTTTAAACCCCAAGTTGAAATACGTATCATAGCATTGTTCTTTGACCTTTATGCATTCAAGAGTGTATTTGACTTCCAAGCATTCATGCCAAAAAATGTTTGTGAATTTTCTTAAGGCATTCAAGATTATGTTTTAACAACATTCATCCAAATGAGAGATTTTTTTCAATTGATTATGTATTCAAGATTGGATATGCTTGTTTTAAGTTTAGTCATTCAAGATTTATCCCATTAAGTGCAACATTCATTCAAAGACATGTGTTTAAGCATTCAACTTCATTCTCAACAACAATAAAATATTAAGAAAAACATTTAAGAAAACATGGTTAGGTGTTTAAAATGCTTCCATCTGCAATGATACAATAAACAACTAACTTGATTAGCTCCAATGAGTCTCAAAAAATGAAAGTTAACTATGGGGAAAAAAATTAACTTTTTTTGTTATTTTTTCTATACATAAATAAGCTTAGAATGACTCCAATCCTATGGAACCACGAAATGCAAGCAAAGATGAAAAAATGTAGAGACAACAAACAACGTAGATGATAGAATAAAATGAAGCTACACTTGTAGATCTGAGACGATAGAATGTAGATCAAAGACACCAAACTACAAAGATGATAGAACACCAAATATTGAAGATGAAAGTTAACAAATATTACAAATTTTTGGCCGCCCAGAATACAAAAAAAGAAGAAGGTTAAATAGTGCTAATGACAGAGTGTCAGAGTGACAATTTAGTAGGTGTAGACAATAAAACATCCGAGATAATAGTTTAGTAGGAACAAATGACAAAAAATTGAAGATGACAGAACAAAAAAATGATAATTTTTTGAGTTGAGTCTGGCAGAGATGCCAAAATTTGTAGATGACAATTCACAGAGATGACAGATCGTCTACATAGATGACACTACATCCTAACATAGATGATAGTGCACAATTTTTTACCAAAAATTCACTTTTTTTACTGATTCTTGAAATGGGAAAAAGGATGTGGGTTCCACCAAGCATGCCAAAATGTATGTGCAAAAACCTAACCTATCAGGAGCATGCATAAACAAGCAAACATTAGTTGTAACACGTGCATATGAAAATTTAGAGACAAGTGGAAATACAACTAAAATCATCTTGAGTTTAAAAACTTATGCAACCACAAATTAAAAGTCCTCACACAACCTAAAAGAAACTCAACAAGGGTGCCCATAAGAGGCTTTGTTGCTATGTTCAAGTGTGAGGGATGTAGATGTACTTTCTCAAACACAACTATTGAATCCCTTGTTGATGAAAATGCAATGTGAAATGAGCCTATACTAAGATGAATGGAGAATACCTTCAAGAAATGACTATGAGTGAGCTACTTCTTAAAGGATTCTAATAGGTGAGATGAAAATGCAATGCAAGAAAGGAACCTACAAACAACTACCAAAGGTTATCTCTAAGCATAAAATCTCTAAAAAGCTCTAGAATTATACTAGCATGATAACAATGCATATGGAGGAGATGTTGAAATGCTTGAGACAAGGGCTCTATTTATAGGTTTGAGAGAGGCCTTAGGGAGGTGGCATCTATGCAGCATCCACATATGTGCAACAAGGGAGACACATGGGCTAAGGAGACAAGCCATGCAAAGGTCAACATGATCCTTTATGATTGAGAGGCCCAAGGTTTTCTCACACATGTGTGAGCAACCTTGGGGGAAGGAGTGGCGGACAAAGGTGTAAGAGGTTTAAATGAAGTGGATGTTTTATTGGATCATGTGTTTCTCACACGTGTGAACAACCACATAGTTGCTAAAAAGGTGATTAAGAGAGGTTTAGGATAATAAAGTGGGAGTAAATAGTGGGTAGGCTTAGAAGGATGAGAGTGATGGTTGTAGACTAGGTTTTATGATAGGATTAGGATTAAATAAAATAATATTTAACTTAATCACAGGATTAAAAAAATTAATAAAGTGGAGGGAATTAAATAAATTGAGATTTATTTAAAAGGGGATTTATGGAGCACTATGCATGGGGGAAGTATTTAAATTAAACTTAAATACATTAGGAAAATGAACCTATTTAATTAAATAAATTTAATTAAATAAGTAGAAGAATATGAAAAATATAATTACTTAATTAATAAATAATTATAATGTCAAAGAAAATATTAAATACATTAATATAGAGTTTAGGACAATTTTAAGTGCCCACAATAGCCTATCGCAGTATCTCAATGGTATAAGTAGAAAGATAGTTCTTGATTCCAAATCTTAAACCCTAAAGCAATTGTCCTAGAAAATAGGACAAGTATCTAAGTTGTTGTTTACCCTTCCAAATTCATCAAATGACATGAATTCCTAATTTTGACCCTAGCATTTGATTTAGTATTTTGTATTTTATGATGGGCTTTCATATTCAATTTTGTGGGTCTATAATGATTTTTTGTTATAATTAAATCAAATTAAAAGATAATTTAATAATTTAATTTAATGAAAGTTTTATAAAGAAGAATCAATGTTTAATTAATTGAGAAATTAATTAAATAATAGAATTAAATTTAAATCATTATATTAAAGTTCTAATTTTGGCTTTAATTTAATGATAATTATTTAGGAGTTCTATTTTAATAATAAACTCTAAATAATGTTATTAACTAAATTAACAAATATATTATTAAAATACATCTCGTAAATTAATTAAAGAGAAAGTAATTTATTTAATAATTATATTTTAATTAAATGGAAAAAAGGTTATGCATGAAATTAAAATATAATAAAAAATATAAGATAAAGATCAACGAGTCTTCTCGCATGATTTCACAATTGAAGTTATAAATTTAGGTGAAAACTCTTTATCATAGATCTAGAGCTCATTTTGCAATAACTGGGATTTGGAAGAGCAATTTGGGGAAAGGATGTTTTCAGAAAAAAGGAGATTATTTTGTGTGCTCCGTGCATTGTCATATTAGCATCAAATTCAATTAGAATCTTGTGGCTTATTTGCACAATAGTTTTCCATTTTTCAATTTCATGTCTTCTTTGTGTTTGGATAAATCTGCATTTTAGAATTCGTCTAAGTTGAAGCCCTTGTTTGAGAAAATTTGATTTCCACTATTGAATTCTATTATTTAAATTAACACCCTTGTATGAAAACTATCATTCTTCAATTGAGAAAAATGTGCATTTGAGTTGGAAATTAGAAACCCTCACCTAATTTAAATTGGGTGTTTCATAGTGGATATGTTAAAATTAGAGTGTGGCTTTTGAAAAGAAAACCAATTTTGTTTGAGAGATTTTGACTATTTGGTCTAGATTTCTATACCAGTTTTATATTGGTAACTTTGTCTATATATATATATATATATTATTACACAGTAATTTGTAATTACTCTGTAATTATATTATTAAATATATTAAAAAATTAAACTATGAGGAGGCATGTTTACTATGGTTGGTTTTATTTTAAAAATATAAATAATAAGAAACTTGAAAATTAATATTTGGTGGGTAAGGGGCCACCACCACCCCACCCCCCTTCTCCTTCATGCCTCACAGTTGTAGCAACTCAAACTACATTTAGTAGCGGTGAGCACTGCAAGCAGTAGCTTACACTATTATGGCAGCATTGAGCACTGCCTTGCAACACTCACGTTGTAGAATGCCACAAGCCAAGAGGCTATAAATCTTTTTTTAAATGTTTTTTTAATTTTCTTATTAAAAAAACTTTATTATATATTAAAATTTATTAATAAGGTTATTTTATAATATTAATAATTTATTAATATAGTTATTAATATTAATATTATTAATAAGATTATTGTTTTATTATAATTATTATATTGAGGTTATTATAAATGTTAATTTAATAATTATGAAGTTGTTATCAATATATTTGGAAAGTAATTTTGAAGATAGTAATAGTTGAAATGATAATTATAGTAACTTGGGTTTTACTTGATGAATTTTAGACAAAAATAATTTCTATTCTTTTGGGAAATTGATCAGTCATCTTTTGATTATTTGAAAACTTTATCAACTATTATACTTTGAAACAAAAAATCAAACCCTGTATATCAAATCTTGTATTTGAAAACAGATTGAACTATAGAAACTAACTTGTTGTAATTTGTTGAGTGTTGAGAATCATGTCAACTTGAAAGCTTTAGTGGATCTATAATACCTGAAAACAAAATGAAAACTTGAAAACCTATAGTGAAAACTGAAATTGTGTTTTTAAAATAGAATGAATTATGAAAGTTACTTTTATGTGTACCTTATGTGATGTGTGGTTTTTTGTTATGGACTTTTAGGTTGACTTAGTGTTTGAATAATGTATTACCAAAGGCTTAGGGAGTTTATTTTATGATGATGTTATGTATTTAATCTTTTATACTTGACCATGGTGATGTGTCCATGTGTTCTCAATGATGAATTTGTTCAGATATTTGTTATTGCTTTCTAGTTTCTCTTATGTAGAATTGAGGTGGATAATGTGTCTTTTTTGATATAACCTTTAAGTCTTTGATCACTTATCTTTGGATTGCTTCCTAGTTTCTTGTAAAAAACTAAGGTGATTATGTGATTTGTAGTTGATGATGTCATATGATGTCATAGTTTTGTATATGTGTACTTAATTTTGGATTAGTCCTGTTAGGTAGATTATATTAATGAAATCTATGATTTTGATCAATGATGTTTTCAATACTTTACATTTGCTTGATTAAGAACTAATGTGTGGTTCATGGTCATATGATACCTTCTTCTTTTGTTGTGCTTAGGGTAGGTTATCTATATGTCATGTTGGGAAGTGGCTTGCAATGGAGGTTGAGGCCCTAAAGTGGCTATCAAGTAACCCATTATAGGTTATGTTAATAAGTGATAATATTTCATTAAATGGGTTAAAACATTTATTAATAAGATAAGGTGCCACATAAAGTCACTAGGGGGTTTGGAGTCATAAGGGACTACCAAGGTAACCTTAGAGTCGACTTGCTAGTATGCCTTGTCTGTATGAAAGGATACTAATGCCTCATATAGACAATAGGGGGCCAAAGTCCATAGTTTCTACCTAGGTAACCTTAGATGTGGCTCATGTGATGACACTTGCCTACTTGTATAGTAAATTTCCTATGTTTCTTGTTTTCTCTGGGATTAGTTGATACTTGTGTCTTGGTACCATTTGAGATAATTTTCTTTCAAGTGTTTTCTTGAACCTAGATGTTGGTTATGACTTGTGTTCTGATATCTATATGGGACTTGAGTTTATCTCCTCAACACATTGAGAGTTGGCCATTTGTTGGAATTCTTTAGAAAAACTAAGAGGGGGGTGCATCAGTTATTCAAGGTCCAAATTCATAAATAAAACTTTTTGTAGCTTAGTAAACCCATAAAACATTCACATTCATGCATGCATCCATAGGATAATGTAGTTGTTAAAACTTTTATGTTACTTTCAAATCAACTTGCATAAATGTAAAGCATGAAACATAAAAAATTCATCAACACACTTGTCACAATGATTTATATGAAAACCCAATTTGGAAAAAACCACTAGTAACATGCTACTCCTTTTCACTCTTCTAAAGTGATGCCTTGTGAAAGGCCAACCCTATTAAAGGTTACAAAACACATTGTTAAATGTAACCTTGTTAAATGATTTCAATAACCCTGTTAGGAGTGAGCCTTGTTAGAGGACTTTAGGCCATTCACTTGGAATGCCACCCAATTAAAGGATTTACAAATAACTATTAGGTCAACCTTAGTCCAAAAGATTTACCCTAAACTGATACAATTGTTAGAAAGTAATAGTAGAGCTTTGATCTGATACAACTTACAACTTTTGTTGCAAATTATAGATCTCTTGTTTAGTCCTCAATTCTTCTTGGACTTTATACTATGTAGCTTTGATAGCTTGTTCACCATTCAAGCATTAATCTCATTAAGCCTTCTTTCTTAGCATGCCAATGTAGTCAACTTTTAGGTCACTTGATGAAGCAAAACCTTGTCTCCCTTAGGTTCTTGCATCCAAGTCTCTGCTCTCCTTGCTTCATGACTAGACAATCCTATAAATAGGAAATTAAAATACTTTTTTGCTTTATTATCCATCATTAATTTTTGGGTTTGGATGGATTAGGTAGGATACAATGTATCTACCACATATTCCATCTTTCTTCTAGAACTTCTTCCAAAGTCTATTTAAATTTGACAATAAATGGTTTACCTCAATTTTTTTGCCATCAGCTAATCATCCTTATCTTCCTCTTGGTTCACAAGTTTCAAGAAAATAAACTTTTAGTAGCTCGACATTATCAACCTTCTGATGCTCAGCACATACTACATTGCTTGGCATCAACTATGTAATCACTCAACATCAACTAAAGTTTAGTGGCACTTAGCATCCATTAAAATTTATTGGGCATCTACTATTTTTCTTGGTATACACTATAATTTTCTTTTACTTAGCTCCAACTGACTTTCTACTCCACTTGTACTGACTTTTCTCAATAGCTACTATACATTCAATCAAGCTTGGTATACAAACTTTGTGTAACTTTTTCTTCTAAATTTTCTAAGTGTAGCCAGCCTTTGTAACCTTAAGTAGATTATCAATACATCATGTCATCAATGTCTTAACTAATCCTTGTACCTTATTACATAATCATAACTCAACCTTTCCTCTAGGTGCTATTATTACCACTTATTGATCAAATCCTCTTCATCAATCAACTAAGTGATAGTAATTGAATCTTATAAGAAATCAACTTACCAATAGATAGAAGGTTTGACATCAGTGACAAAACAATGATTAAAACACATAATCTTCTTCAACAATGATCTTTTTAGTCAGATCTCAATAATCTCCCTCTTTGGCATTGATGGCAAACCAAATTGATCAACCAAGTCACATAAATGGTAAAAAAAATTCTTCAACCAAATTGACTAGGTTAAACAGTAAGAAAATACCAAAAAGAAAACTTGTATCAAAATTTCTCCCTCTATCAGCAAGTTCCATTTTCTGATTAGGTTGAAAAAAAAAATCCTTCCTATAACTCCCTCTAAGATTCTTCTTGTATAACTCCCTCTTACTAGGTAGATTAGGATTTCTCCATGGTTCTCTTCTGATCAACAACATCAACAATTAACTCCTTCTAAGATTGATATCTCTTTTTGATGATGATCAAATTAATATTCTTTTTTCCTTTCTAATTAGTAGAATATTTCCCTCTTTTTTGAATCTTGGTCAATTTAATATCTCCTTATCTATTCTAGCTCTTGATTAGTAGAATATCTCCCTCTTTGACAACAATGCCCAAGACATTATCTTTTCATCTTTAAACATGTAGATGTAGGCTTTTTTTAGTTTCTTTAATTTCTCCATCTATCACCTTTCTTGCGATTGTTGTAAGATTTTAGCACTTTGATTACTTTAGGCATCTCCTAAAGTAAGATCCTCTGCATCAATTTGTAACATTTGTCACATTTATCTTGTTAATTAGATAGCCTTTGATAGGGGTATCACCCCCAATTTACCTCTTAGATACTCATAAACATCTATAGGTAATGGTTTTGTGAAGATATCAACAATTTGCTCTTTTGTCTTAACATATTCCATCTTCACCTTTTTATCTTGAACTAACTCTCTCAAGTAATGATACTTGATTGCAATGTGCTTTGTCTTTATTTTTATTACTAGATTCTTTGATATATTAATAGCACTTGTATTATTACAATAAAGTATCACTAGTTCTATGATTTCTTCTTTTATTCCTTTGAGTAGTTGTTTGATCTATACAATGTTTGTGCAATGTGCAGTAGCAGCGACATATTCAGCTTTAGTAGTAGATTGTGAAGTACAACTTTGTTTCTTACTAGTCTATGTAACTAGTATTTTTCCTAAGAAAAGTGCTCCTCCACTGGTGTTTTTTTCTTTCATCTATGTTTCCATCACAGTCAGCATCAATGTAAGCTTTCAAATGAAACCTTTCATTCTTCTTGTAGTATAGACCAAACTCTTCTATTCTTTTTAGATATCTCATTATTCTTATTATAGACATTAAATGATTCTCCCTAGGATTTGTAGAGAATCTTGCAACTATCCCCATAGATAATGTAATATCAGGTCTGTTATGTGAAACATATTGTAATTTTCCAATCATATACCAATACATTATTTGTTTCACTTCAACAAAATCATTATTCTTTGACAACTTGTCTCTTGTCACCATAGGTGTACTTACTAGTTTGGAATCCTCTAATCCAGAAGTTTTCAATATTTCCATGATATGCTTTGACTGAGTCATATATATACCATATTTCATCTGACATACTTGTAATCCCACAAAAAAATGATCTCTCCAAACACAGACATTTCAAATTCATGCTTCATCTAATTTGCAAAATCCTTACATAAAGTATCTTGACCTCCAAATATTATATTATCAACAA
Source organism: Cupressus sempervirens (assembly GCA_028749045.1). Taxonomy (NCBI): domain Eukaryota; kingdom Viridiplantae; phylum Streptophyta; class Pinopsida; order Cupressales; family Cupressaceae; genus Cupressus; species Cupressus sempervirens. The sequence continues at coordinate 676,906,303 of CM053787.1, read as the reverse complement.
AAATTTCAAATAACAGAATACCTTTGCCTTTCTTTGTCTTTATGTATAGCTTTCTATTATCATCAGTCCTTTCAAATCCAATCTTCACAAGATACTTATGAAGTCTCTCTTACCACACTCTTGGTGCTTGCTTCAAACCATATATAGCCTTATGTAGTCTACATACCATGTTCTTTTTGTTATCATCAACAAAACCTTTTGGCCATTCTACATAAACTTCTTCTTCTAATATGCCATTTAGAAATGAAGATTTAACATCCATCTGATAGACTTTGAATCCTTTGTATGCAGCATAAGAAAGTAGAGTTCTTACTCCTTCCAATCTAGTAATAGAGGCAAAGGTCTCTCCATAGTCAATTACTTCTTCTTTCACATATCCTTTGTAGAATAATCTTGCTTTGTTCCTTGTAACTTCACAATTTTCATCTAGCTTATTTCTAAATACCCACTTGGTGCCAATCACATTTTTGTCTTCTGGTCTAGGAACTAGACTCCATGTTTTGTTTTTCTTTATTTGTTCAATCTTTTCTTCCATGGGTTTGTACTAGTCAAAATCTTCTAATGCATCTTTCACCAATTTGGACTCCTTCATGCTTATCAAACATGATTCACTTCTCAATCTATTTCTTTTCATCAGTCTTGTGTCTTTATCTCTAATGATTTGAGTAGTAGGATGATCTCTTTTAACATATTTGAACAATCTTGGCTCTCAAGTCTTGTTTCTTCATTTTGTCTTTCAGCTTTAGAATCACTATGTACATCTTTGTCAAGTATTCCATCATCTCTTTCATGTATGCTAACTTTAGAATTAGAATGTGCATCTACTTCATTTTGTAACTTGGCATCTGAATGTAGCTCGGTTCCTGAATGCAACTCCTAATTCATAGGATATGACTTGACAATCACTATAACTTGTTGTTAATTTGTAACATTTTCTTCAGTAGGAATTCCTTCATAAAAGTATACAAATAATTTGTACTCTTCAGGCTTTTTTATAGAATCATCCTCATGTACTTCTGTATATTCATCAAAGTTCACATTTGCCACTTTCCACAATTTTGTTAGTGTTAGTATTTAAACACTTATAAGCCTTAATTCTTGTGGAGTATCCAAGGAATATACCACCTTCACTTTTTGCATCAAATTTATCATTCCTAAAATTTTTTAAAATGTAACACTTGCTTCCAAATACCTTAAAGTATTTAACATTGGCTGAGTATCAATGCCATAGAACAAAAGGTGTTAAATGAGTACCCTTCTTGACTTGCACACATTTCAAAGTATAGATAGTTGTGCTTATACCTTCTCTCTAGTATTTAAAAGCAACATTCTTCTCCATCGGGAGTCTTCTAGCATAGTTCATTATAGACCTATTTCTTCTTTTAGCAATCCCATTTTGTGGAGGGTTTCTAGGTGCAAATGTCTATTTTTTGATTCCTCTATCATTATAGAACATCACAAACTCATTTTATGTGAATTCTCCTCCTCTATTAGATGTCAAACATTTCATACTTTTACCTATTTCCTTCTAAACTCTTGCTAAGTTCAACTTGAACATTTGAAAAGCATTGAATTTTTGTTTTAGAAACATGACTATCATCATTCTAAAATAATTATCAACAAATAAAATTATATACTTATCTCCATTGTAGCTTTGCACTTGAATTGGTCCACACAAGTCAATATGAACAATCTCTAGTATTTTTTTAGAGGTATAAGTTTTACTCTTAAAACATGACTTCATCATTTTTCCTAGTTGACTTGTTTGCACACTACATTATCAAGCTTCTTCAACTTAGACAATCCTCTAACTTTCTTCATGTTATTGATATTAACCTAGTTACCAAAATTAACATGACATAACCTTTTGTGCCAAAACCATACATCATCACATTTTACAATAAGACAAGTAGCATCCTCTATATCAATATAGAATAGATTACTTCTACTTTGATCACCTTTTTCAATCAATTTCCCATTTGTATCATATATCTTTGCAATCTTGTTTTCAAATTCAACCTTGTATCCCAAATTATTCAATTGTGACACACTCAATAAATTGTAGTTTAGTCCTTCAACATTGTAAGCATTTTCACATGAAATCTTAGTTGTGAGTTTGATAGAGCATTTTCCCTTTATCAAACATGGTGCATCATAACAATTTAAGGTAATGAACTTACTTTTGTCTTTAGTCATATGATGTGAGCATCCACTGTCAATGATCCATCTATAATTTTTGTTTACACTAGTTACAATAGTTGCCTCATCTTCATCAAATTTGTCTTTCATTGCAACATACACTACTTCATCATCATATTCATTAGAATTATTCCCTTCAACAATGTAGCATTTTTTGACTTTGTCTTTGTAATCCTTGTTGTCTTCATTTCCTCTACCTTTTTATTTATCACTACCTCTGGGGTTCTTCTTATCTGGGTAACTTGCAACAATATGACCAATCTCATTGCAATTGAAACAAATGATAAGTTACTTACCTTTGAACTTGCCTTTACCTATGTGGAATCTTCTTGCTAGTAGTTCTCTCAATAGTTCAACATCTTTCTCATTTGTATTAGTGTCACTAGACACAGTTTTTCTTTTCTTTTCTTCTTCTACTTTTTCTCATCAGAATCCTTCAATAACAACTTAGCTTTGAAAGAAAATTCAAGACTCTTAGGTTTGTAGTTGTCAATGTTAGATAACTCAAAAGTAGTCAGTTTTCCTACTAGACCTTCAAGGGTTAGATTATTTCCTATAATACATCTTAATTCTTGAATTACAAAAACTCTAATAGCATAAATAGGTAGTAATGTTCCCAAGATGTTTCTTAGTATAGTGTCATCATTTGTCTAACCAATAGCTCCTTTTATTGTACTAAAAAATTCTTTTATTCTAACAACATATTAAGAAATATTCTCACCTTCTTCCATTCTCATATCATCAAACTTACCTCTAAGACTCTTAGATTTGGCTCTTTGAACATTTTTGTCTCCTCCATAGATAATGTGTAGGACATCCCACATTTTCTTTGTAGTGTCACAACCTTTGATATCATCAAATTCAGCATAGCTTAGGGTAGAGGCAATCTCTAACATTGCCTTATTGTATTCTTTATTCTTCTTCATGTATTCAGTAGCTAGGGTTCCAGTTGGATCAACATGCTCAATAGAGATGGTAGATTGTGCATGATCTCCAAGTCCTCCAAGGTGTAACTTCATCAAGCTTTTCCATGCAAGAAATTTATCTCTATTAAGCTTAGGTACATCTCTTTTTGACATCTTGATCTTTGTGCTTCTAGTACCTTCAAACTAATCTTCTTAAGCAGATGACTCTAATACCAAATTTTGGAATTCTTTAGAATAACTGAGGGGGTTGAATCAGTTATTCAAGGTCCAGATGTATAAATAAAAAATTTCATAGCTTAGTGAGCCCATAAATTATTCATACTCAATGCATGTTTCCATAGGATAATGTAGTTACTAAAATTTGGGTTACTATCAAATCAACTTGCAGAAATTTAAAGTATGAAACATAATAGATTCATCAACACACTTGACATAATGATTTATGTGGAAACCCAATTTGGAGAAAAACACCAGTAACATTTCACTCTTTTGAAGTGATTCCATGTGAAAGGCCAGCTCTATTAAGGTTACAATACACACTATTAAGTGTGACTTGGTTAAAAAATTTCAATCATCCTATTAGGAGTGATCCTTATTAGAGGACTTTAGGCCATTCATTTGGATTTTCACTTGGTTAAAGGATTTAAAAATGACTATTAGGTCAACCTTAATCCAAAAGATTTACCCTAAACTAATACAATTGTTAGAAAGTAATAGTAGAGCTTTGATCTTATACAATTTACAACTTTTCTTGTAGATTATAGATCTTTTGTTCAGTCCTCAATTCTACTCAACCTTTATACTTTGTAGCTCTGATAGCTTGTTCACCTTCATGCATTAATCTCCTTAAGCCTTCTTGCTTAGCACACCAATGCAGTCACCTTTTAGGTCACTTGATGAAGCAAAACCTTGTCCCCTTAGTTTCTCACATCCAATTCTCTACTCTCCTTGCTTCATGACTAGACATTCCTATAAATAGAAGATTAAGATACTTGGCTACTTTATTTTTCATTATTCATTTTAGGGTTTGGATAGATTAGGTAGAATACAATGTATCTACCCCATATTCTATCTTTCATCTAGAAAAATTCTTCTAGAGTCCATTTGAATTTTCCTAAAAATGGTTTACCTCAAATTTTGTGTCACTAGTCCAACACCCTTGTTGTCCTCCGAGTTCACAAGTTTTAAGAAAAAAAACTTGTTGGCTCAAATTAAAAAAAACTTTTGTCTTTTAAATAATGCAATATCTCAACATTATCAACTTTTTAATGCTTGACACATATTGTGTTTCTCAACATCAATTGTGTAATCACTAGGCATCAACTAAAGTTTACTAGAACTTGGCATCCACTATTATGCTTGTCATACACTTGAATTTTGTTTTACTCAGCTCCAACTGACTTTCTAATCAGCTTATACTAACCTTTTTAGCACCTATTATCCATTTTGTTAAGATTGGTAGACAAACTTTGTGTAACTTGTTCTTCTAAAGTTTCTAAGTGTAACCAACCTTTGTAACCTTAAGTAGATTATCAATACATCGTGTCATTATTTTCTTAACTAATGATTGTACTTCACTACATAATCATAACTCAACCTTTCCACTAGGTTCTATTGTTACCTCTTATTGATCAAATCCTCTTTATCAATCAACTAAGTGATAGTACCTGAATCTTATAAGTAATTGTCTTACGAACAAATAGCATGTTTGACATTAGTGACAAAACAATGATTGAAACACATAGTTTTCTTCAATAATCTCCCTCTTTCAGTAATCTCTCTTAGCAATGATCTTTTCAATCAAATCTCAACACTATTTAGGTTCCATGAGGTCAGTGGTAGTGCATTTTTATTATACCATTTAGAACCAACCACTGATGTCATTTCTAGTTGTACTTGTGCAGATTGTTCCTTTGTATCTGGCCTTGTATTTCTATTGAAGGATTATACACTATTCTATTGTATTTTTTTATCTAAGATCTTATGAGATGATGTAATCTATTTTATGATGTATATTTTTTTAGTATTTCATACCTTGTGACTTGTATAGTTGATGATTCTGCATTGTGATTATTGCCAAGTGGCATTATTAAATATATATTGTTTAATTAGAATTGTACTTTAGATTATTCTTTAATATAGATTTTTTATATATTGGATTTAGTATTAATTAAACTTAAATGTAATTCAATGTCATGGGACCCTTAGGAGATGTAATCTGTTATGATGGTTTCATATATGTGATTAATACTTTCACTATATTATATCTGTTGTTCTTTACTATCTTTAAAAAAATGTTTGACAAACTTAGTGAAACTTTAGGTTAATTTCTTTTGGGTTCTTTGATGGGGCATTATATCTCATATCATTATGAAAATCATTACAGTAGTTTGTAATTTATTAATAATAATGTTAATGTTCCTATAGCACTCATTCTTTTGGATGAAGATAATCAAAGCACAAGCCAAACTCACTAGGACCCTAGAAAGTTAATTATGGATGAAACCATGTGCAAAGATATTGCCAAAACTAATAAAAAAGATAAATTATTGAAAATATAGGATAAATCTCAATGAAGGAAAAATCTAACAAGGTGCATTCCATGGGTACCAAGGAAAATAAAATAATAAAGATAAAAAATATCTAAAAAATATTTTACTATGAGAACAAAAAATGTTATGAGAAAAATTTCTACATTAGCACTATAATCATAATGTTTCACACACACACACACACACACACACACACACACACACACACACACACACACACACACACACACACACACACACACACACACACACACACACACACACACACACACACACACACACACACACACACACACACACACACACACACACACACACATATATATATATATATATATATATATATACACATATACATACATATATATATACATATATACATACATATATATATACATATATATATATGTATATATACATATGTATATATAAATATATATATGTATGTATATATATGTATGTATATATGTATATGTATATGTATATGTATAAATTGAGGTAGCTCTTGCATCCTTCAAAGATGCAAGTACTACTTTAAATCTATTTCAACATAAACTAAAGCATGTGATAATTTTCTCTCTCTTTCATATTATGAAGTGCCTTAATAAGAACATAAGGGCACAATCAAAACCTTTAAAGATTCATTTTTTTTCCAAAAAGCTAACTTAACCTTACAAAACTTGATGAATCTAATTGGGAAACTAGAAAGGAGTTCATTTCTTTGAATTATTTCAAAATGTCAAGGCTTCATGAAAATAACTAAATTTATTAAAGAAACAAGATTCTCTTTTAGAAATATAGGAAAAATTATAAATATTATTAAAGGTGAAAAAAAATATTGGCCCTAGTTTGTCTCCATGTCTCTTTCAATTGGCCAAGCTCAATGCGACAATGTTCTAAGATTATCACATTTATTCCAATCCTTGAGAATTCACAATTAATTTTATGTTTTTAGAAGTATGCCTGTACAACAAAATTCAAGCTAAAAATAACTATGAAAATGTTAATGCTTTGAGGGAGACTGTCGTTTAATTTTAAATCATTTTTTTACAAAGAAAGCTCTTTCCCTTGCTTGAGAAACTAGCATTTGTATCCACTATGTTAGTCTTCAATAAGGAATAATTTACTTAGAATTTTGGGAAAACTATAACACCCTGCCAAGGGATCTAAGAGAATTAACCTAAAGTTTTACAAAGTTTTTCAAACATTTTTTTTTTAAACAAGAAATATTACATACACATCAAACATAAAGTAGTGAAAGAAATAACATACAATCAACTACAAGCATACATAATATGTTACATTCCTTAAGGATCCCAAGATGTTGAGTCACATTCAAATTTAATTAACTAAGTCCACCAAATACCACATCCATATGAAAGAATAATTAAAAAGTCCAATGTCCATTTAAATAATATACATTTGTTCTGAATGCCTCTTGGAAAATGTAATTTAGAAAGCTCAATCATCCACTATACATGTCATAGGGTATGCAAGGCTAAAAGAATATACATATGTAGAAATAGAAATACATCATCCTACTCGAATCAATGATACAAATACAATAAAAAAAATGAAACCATCCATCATAAAGATACAACTATCCATCATAAAGATACAACCATCCATTATAATACACAGAGATAGAATGAAAGGAAATGTAGATAAGAAATTCTTGCCATGGTATCAATGGATGGATCTCAATGGTGAGAGTAGAAAAGCACTACCACCTAACTGCATGGAACCTAAATGGGCCACTCCCACCATGCTAAGGAGATAGTCTCAAGTCTCAAATAGGATATAAAACTAAATACTAAAATTACTCTCTAGGTCTAGTAAATCTTAAAAGTATTCTAACTCAAGGGTTCCAAGATAGATCAACATCTATACCCATAGGCACACAAGACACATAGGAAACATAATAGGTAAGCAAGAAAGTGCCATTGCACGAATCATGCTAGAGTTACCCTAGCAATCTCTTAGGACCCTGGCCCCCTAGTGTTCCTTATGCGGCCACTAGTATCCTTTCATACTGAAAAGGCATACTACTAATCCAGCGTCGCAACCAAGTGTTCTCTCTACTCCCATCCTAGTTTGTACTAGCACTCAAAGCATGGGCAAGAACATACAAGGACTCTTATTAGGTTCATTTTACTCTCATTTAGTGTAATTTTTTCACTTATTAAACAACTTACAATGGGTTACCCTAGGAACCACTTAGAACCCCGACCCCCATTGCAAGCCACTTCCTGACATTACATATAGATTATCTACTCTAAGCTCATAAAATCACAAATCAAAGAATCATAGTAAAATTACCTCAGTCCTATACAAGTGACTAGAAAGCATCAAAAGATAATTCACAATAACACATCAGTTCTCTAAAAGAAACTAGAAAGCATCCCAAAAATATTGATCGAAGACTAAAAATAGTTAAGTCGAATATGTCATAACATGACATTACCAAGAACAAAGCAAACACTTCAGTCCTATCAAAGAAACTAGAAAGCAACCCAAATATAATTGATTGAGGACTCAAAAAAGGTTAAGTTAAGAATGTTATACATTTCACCTCAATTTCATGAGAGAACACTAGAAAGCAATAACAATCAATAAATCAACACATATCATAGAGCATACTAGACACATTACCATGGTTAAGTATAAAAGATCAAAATCAAATCATCATAACCTCACAAATGCAAAACTCCCAATCCTCTGGTAATATACTTATATTGGTCAACACTTTAGTCAACCCAAACCCAAAATAGAGACAATATATAGATAATAAAATATAGGTTTCATAGTTTGGTTTGATTTGAAAACACATTGTTGAGTTGATAGTAAGGTTTCAATTTTCATTTCCTCAAAGTATTATAATTACTAAGGTTTTTGAATAATAAAATTTCCCTAGTATTACAAACCATTTTCATATATCTAAACCATATAAACACATTCAAGTTTATAAAAGAAAACATTAATACTCCCAATTAATTTCTTTTATTTTTAATTTACTTTAGAATTATATTTAAATAGTAAAGTAATAAATTAAATTTTCAAATTTTAACAATACTCATTAAAATTATTAATAATAATGATTATCAATTATTACCATAATAATTTTAAATTTATCAAATTTTGGAAAAACTTTTCCAAAAAGGAAACTTGCTAAAAATAGAAACTTTCAAAAAATAGAAACCCACTAAGAATATAAACTTTTCAAAATGGAAAACTAGTAAAAACATAAACTTTTCAAAAATAGCAACCTATTAAAAATAGAGACTTTCTAAAAATAGAAACCTATTAAAAATAGAGAATTTATAAAAATAGAAACCTACTAAAAATAGAGACTTTCTAAAAATAGAAACCTACTAAAAATAGAGACTTTTGAAAAATAGGAACTTGCTAAGAATAAAGACATTCTAAAAATAGAAACTTTCTAAAAAATAGAAACCTAGTAAAATAGAGACTTTCTAAAAATAGAAGCATGCTAAAAATAGAGACTTTCTAAAAATAGAAGCCTACTAAAAATAGAGACTTTCTAAAAATAGCCCTAATATAGAAATATGAACGAACTAGTCAAATTCCACAAAACTATATTTGTTTTCTTTTTAGAACCCAAAACCCGATTTAACAATTCCATATACGAAACCTCAATTTAACAGTAAGGGTATCAATTTAACTCTTTCATAGATGTATTCAAGAACAGAAAACAATAAATCTTAACACGAGGGTTTTTTCTAGTTGCCAATTTGTATATAGATGTTTCCTGAGAATGATGAACAACCAAATTCACACACAAGGTTTTCAATCATTAAATTGCTTACAAAAGTTTCCAAAAATGAAGAATAATAAATATCCAAAACAACGGTCCCAACCCAGAAGAATTATGAAAATAGAAACACAATAGACATGAAGAAGACATGAATTCAAAGGACAGAAAACCACTGTACAAATAAACCATGAGATCCTATCTAGATTTGATACTAAAACAACAATCACATGAAGTACACAAAATAATCCCTTTTCTCTAAAAACTTTCTTCTTTGAAATTCTTCCTCCAAAACTTATGTAATTGCAAAATGAGCTCTAGATCTCTGATAAAGAGTTCTCTCTTAATTTGGGGCTCTGATTATGCAATCACGCGATCTTTGATAAAGAGTTCTCCCTTAATTTGGAGCTCTAATTGTGCAATCATGCAAGGGAACTCGTTGATCAATTATTATTTATTACTTGTTATCTTTTACCTCTTTATGCACAAACTTTTAGATATTAAAATATCTTTATTAAATTAATTAGCTTTCTCACTTTATTTAATTTATTATCTTTTAATTTCATGCATACACTTTATGCAATTTAATTAAAATAAACTTTATTAAATAATTGCTTACTCTCTCTTTAATTAATGTATTAATATTTTAATTTCATGCATAAGCTTTATGCAATTTAATTAATATAAACTTTATTAAATTATATTTTCTCTCTCTCTCTCTCTTATTAAGTCATGAGACACTTTGATAACATATTTATTAATTCAACTAACAATATTATTTAGAGTTTATTAACTAAAATAAAACTCCTAAATAAATATAAAACACCAAAATTAGAACTATAACTTTATCTTCTTCATGCATGTTTATTGAATTATAAAATAACTTTATTTAATTTCACTTGACTTCTCTTTTTAATTAATTTATTAAATTTTAATCTCATGCACACTTTATGCAATCTTAAAACATTTAATAAATTAATATCTTTTCACTTTTTAATTTATTTTTGAAATGTTAATTGATAAAGTATTTATTAACTTAAATAATAATAGTATTTAACATTTATTTAAAAATGAACTCTAAATATATTATTATTAAATTAAATAAATATTATCTCATTCTAAAATTTATTCTTATATCTTTTATCTTCAAATTTATTTCTTGATTAATTAAATATAATTAAATATTAAAATATCATAATAATCATCCATTAAATTAAAACATTAATTTAATCTTTTAATTAGACTTAATTAATAGAAAATTCACTAAAGATGCATAAAATAGAATACGAAAACCCATCATAGAAAAACACATACACAATCAAACTAAAGGGCTATAATCATGAATTAACATCATTCGACATATTCAAAAGGTAGTCAACTCAGACACTTGTCCTAATTTTCTAGGACAAATGGGTCAAAGGTTAGGATTTGGACATAAGAATTTGTCTCCCCTCTCTTACCATTGAGATAATGTGATAGGGTATGCTCATCCTAAAAATTTAGGGAAGTTAATACCTTGTACCTACAATCTGCATAAAAATCCATGCATATACAAACACAATATTCTAAACTAAACAGGAAATGGTAGGAAGTGGTGCATTATGTAGATCTTGACTAGCAGGTGACTACGACTCCCTTCCTTAACCACATTAGAAATGCCATACATAAAGAAAACATACATGCACACCATACACATGCAGTATGGGGTAAGTATCCATAGGAAAACACATATGATAATCCATCTAACTAATGATCATCAAATAATTGAAATCACTATAATAATCGTCATCCATACAGAAAGTATAGAGTACCAAGTAATCTCATCATAAAATCAAATAAATCTAAAACAATATTTGATAATCTCAAAACAATGCTACTAATCATCAAGCATAAAAATGGACTAAAAGAGTTTGGCAATAATAGAAAAAATGTAAACTAGGGGCAGGCACTACAAAAACAATGTTCAAAAAATATTTGAAAGGTCATAGAGACTCTTTCAAGTTAATTATGACTATATGTAGCCCCCAAAATGATACAATAATGATAAAATGTGAAACCTTGACCTAAAACATCTAAATTGACCATGTACAAGATGAGATTTCATCATGTACTATTCCTAAGACTATAAAATTTCTCTCAACAATTTATCCTATATAAACATTACAACTTGTTAGTGTAATCCACTCAATAATATCCTATATAAAGTTAGTCCAAAAATATCACTTGCAAAACAAATTCATGACTTTTATAGTTAAAAAAGAGAGAAACATAAAAATCACTAAACACATTCATGATTTTTATAGTTTTAAAAAAAAAACATAAAAATCACTAAACACATTATAGCAAAAGCCTACATTTGAAAATTTTAAATATAACATCATTTTTTGATGATTATTTACTTAAATTGCCCTTTTAAAAGTACTTGATTTTATAAAATATAAAATTATATTAAGTGTATAATTATATAGAAATTTATATATTTTATTAGAAATTTCCCTTTTAAGTGGGACAATCTTTCCAAATTTATAATTCAATTTTGTGTATGACTATCAACCGTAGACTACTCTGGGAATGAAAATGAAAGAATATATTATTACATGGAAAAGAAGATGAAGCATGTTTTAGACAAAAGATGGCTATCATCATATCATTACATGTGTATCGTCTGGAATTGGAGAATGCAACCATCGAGTAAAGGATATGCCAAAGACTATTCAAAGGTTGAATACCTAGCATCCTTTATCTTTATTCTTCTAGATGTACCCAAATTGGAAGTGTTTCCTAAGTAAGAGGCTACAAGGAATCAATCTTCCATCCTCAGTTGTGCACACGAAAATAAAGCTCTCTAGAAATACTAGTCAAATAGGGCTATACAAAGTATGGGAAGGATTTTGAAAGTTTGGTATAAAACTGCTTTGTATTCCAATGAAAATAAATATTTTTGTTAGTAATTAATAAATAATTGAATAGTTAGAAAATTAGAATTTTTTGGTTAGGGAATTGAATAATGAATGTTTTGTTAAATTTATCTAGGATTAGGGTTTCATGCAATCTTTGAGATTCCTTACATATGGCTCTTTGTCTAAGCTTTCCTTCTATGTTTTCCACCTGTCAAACTGCATTTATTGTGGGGGTTTTTAGGATAGTTTATAATGGTCCCAGCTAGTGGTGACCTAGTTGTTGATACTAGTGTTTACATTGCTACTTCAAAAAGCCATGGTGCCTCCATTGAATAAACATCCTCACAAGTTCATCTCGAAGGTTTTTCACGAGGTAATCCTGATATTATCCTTCCTTTGCAAGAAGTTGATGCCGCTTGTGATTACTTAGAACAACATACCTTAATAATATATTTTTTGGGTAGGATCCTCCTAAAGCTGTGCTCCGAGAATGGGTTAACAAGAGCTGGACTCCTCATGGAGTCCTCCTTGATGCTGTGCAAAACCTTACCAAAGGTATTTTTCACTTGGCCAACCCATCGCAAGTAGACACAATTTTTAGCAATGGTCTTGGGTCTGTACATTCTTCCCTACTTGTTTTTCAAAGATGGTCGAGAGATTTCACTATCTCTAATGACAAAAAGATGAGGGTTTGTATGTGGGTAGAGTTCCTAGGTTTACCCTTGCCATTTTTTCCTTTTATTGATGCCATTTCCAATACTTGTGGCAAAGTTATTATAAAGGAACATGAAAAATCTTTTCAATGCTTGTCCTTAGAAACACATTTTCATTGAGCTTGATCTCTCCAAGGATCTTATGGATTTTATAGAGATACAAATTGGTTCCCAAACCTTCTCTCAAAAGGTTCTTTATTTGAACCTACCTAACACCTGTTATAGGTTCTAGTCAGTGGAACCCAAGATTAGAGATTTCCCTTTTGTTGTGCCTAGGGTTAAACCCCCACCTAAAGAATTTCCTATCAAACCAATAGAAGGGGAGAAAAAAGAATAATAGACTACTATTGGGCACAATGGAAAGGCTCCCTTGGCTTCTAAATAATCATATGTGATTGTCATTTTGGTTCCTCCTATCTCAACAGGAATGCAAACCCCAGCCATTTTGGTTCCTCATTGTAGGGATGCAAGTAGTTTTTTCAAAACCAAAACTTGGTGTTTTATAGGTTTCAAACCCTAGTTTATAGGTGATTAAGGCAGCTGCCATGGCTAACACCTTAGTTGTGATTCACGCCCCTCTTGTTTCTACATCCATAGCAACTTAGAATATGCGACATTCTCATAGTCCTCCCAGACGTGTTGAGAAAGTAGAGGAGAAATGTTGGTCCATTAGTCGAAAGGATTTTCCTTCTAACATTAACCTAGTTTCAACTTTCTTGTAGAATAGCTACTCCTCTCTTGAGGACAAGGAAGATATGGAAAAAATTTCATGAATTTTTTATCATGGAATGTGTGAGGTCTTATAGACCTCTCCAAAAAGTACTATGTCTAGGATACCCATCATAGACTTGGTAATTTAGATTTTCTCTATATGCAAGAAGTCAAGATCTCTAGTTTCATGCTTTCCTTTGCATGTTATTTCACTTGGCTAGATGGCATTATGTTTTCCTCTCAACATGATTTTGGTAGAGGTGGTGTAGTTACTCTTTTGTCACCTTGTCTTTATTCTTCTATTATTTCACACAGTTTTGACCCCATGCATAGAATCATTTGGCTTTTTTTTTTTTCTATTAACAATTATTCTTTTGTATTTGTTAATGTTTATCCTCCCAATGATGCTATGGAAAGATCTCAATTTTGGGGCTAGCTGGCTGACAACTTGCCTATAGCTACTTGAGTTATGTGTGGTGACTTCAATATGGTTGAGTTGGCCTCTGACAAAGATGACATTTTGTCTTTTTGCTGAAAAGTTGGGGAAAGGGAAGCCTAGTACTACATGCATAAATAATTGGGTCTTTTTGATCCCAATACTAACCGTTGCCAATATAGTGGGGTTTGGCACACTTGGTCCAACTTTCAAGCTAGCTTTAACTACATTTTAAAATGTCTCTATCGTGCCATGATTACTACAAAAAAAAATTTCTCCTTTTCTAAGGATCAAGATTTACCTGACATTCCCTTGCTAGATGCGATATTATCAGACCACTATCCCATTTATTTTACTATCTTATGGTACATAGCTATCTAGCGAGTTCTCAAGACTCAATTTTTTCTCACCATGTTAGTGTTGATGCATACTTCCACTATTGCTCATATCCTACATGTCTAGAATTTGGAACCATGTCCACATTGCTAGATAGTGTGGATTTAGTGGTAGAATGATGCCATTACTAGAACCACTCACTTTCTATGCATCTATGGGTAGAAATTGGCAATTTTCAAAAGGTGGTCTTATGAATCCACTACAATGGCTCTTAAGAAAGCTTATGAGGCTCTCACCCTTAACCCTTTTGATGATGATTTGCAAGTTCAACTTCTTAAACTATGCCATGAGAAATAGGTTGTGGATAATTATGTTGCTTGAGGGTCCCAAATCAAAGCTCACCTCCATTGGTTGGAGGTTGGCGATAAAGCTTCAAAGGAGTTCTTTCAGGCTTTTTGATCCTATCATACCAATTTTGGGATTAAAAAAATTGAACACAACACTTATGTTCTCTCTAGTCTCCCTGACATCCTAAAAAAAAAATTTCATCACTATGAAAATGTGTTTTCTTCATAGGGAAATTCAGTTTCTCAGGAGGAAGCCCTCAAAAAATGTTTTTTTTTTACTCCAAACCACCTAGCAGTTGAGCAATGTGCTTTCTATGAGCAACTTCTTACCCTTTAAGACCTTAAAGAGGTAGTTTTCTCCATGGCTGATAAAAATTCCCCTAGGTGTGAAGGGTTTCCTTGTGAATTTTACAAACACCTCTAAGAGTATATTGGTCCCGATCTGCACAATGTTTATCTTGAGGCCTATCATTCTAAAAGCCTAGGAGCTATTATCAACAAACAAAACATCAAATTCATACCTAAAGCTAGAGATCCTGAGGATATTTTTAATTGGTTTCCCATTATCCTTCTTAATGTTTCCTATAAGATTATTTCTAAGGTAATTTCTCTTAAAAATTTCCATCTCCTTCCTTTAATTGTGTAGCTCGAGCAAACTAGCTTTATCAAATCTAGATTTATTCTTGAAAACATCATTGTTGTCTAGGAAGGTAAGTGTCTATTTTTTTGAAAATAGATTTTGCTAAAGCCTATGACTAGATTGAATGATCTTTCATTTCATCTATGCTCTAGTCTCTTGGTTTTGGTCCCAATTTTTTGCAGTTTGTAGAGATGCTAATGCTTGTATTACTATCAATAACTCCCAATCTATTGCCTTTGAGCTTTTTTGTTCCATCAGGAAAGGTTTCCCTCTAGCTCTGGCATTATATGTTCTTGCTACTGAAGGGTTTGGCTACTTGCTAGCCTACTCCATGTCTTCAAGGTTGGTTCATGGCATTTCTTTACTAGATTCCTCTTCCTAGTTGGTCAATGGTCATTTTGCCAATGATTCTTTTCTCACTCTTTTGGAGGATAAAGAAAACATCAATACTGCCTTGAATTTCCTTGACACTTTCTATCAAGCTTTTGGCTCTACTATTCAATGGCATAAAATGTTCTATTATCACTAGTCTTTTCTGCTAGCTCCACCTTGGTTTAACCAATTTGAATGGAAATGCATCAAACATAGGGAGATTTTCCACTTTTTAGGCATTTCTTTTTCCTTGCAAGCATCAACAATGGATCTATGAAACATTGTGCTTGCCAAGATTACAAAGAAGTTAGACTATTTTCTTACCAAATTTCTTTCTCTTGTAGGAAAATTTTATATTTTCTCGAAAGTTCTTGCAGCTATGCATGTCTATTATTATTCTTGTTGGGATCCTTCAAAAGTTAGAGTGGTTCTTCCATGATTTTCTTTAGGATTCTAGTTCCGACCATCATGGCTTTCACAGAGTTGCTTGGGATTTTTTTTGTCTTCCCAAAGAGTCTAGAGGCCTTGGCCTCCTCTCCACACAAAAGCAAGGCATTACTCTTTGTGCCAAATGGATTATTCGTGCCATCACTAGAGATGAATCTTGGAATATTATAGTTCAAATTTCATTTCCTTTGAGTTTCCTGTTAACAAACCTACATGGAAGGGGATTGGATTTTAAACCCTTCTTATCATGCAGGAACACATGCATGTATAGGGCTATTTTGTTATTAAGAGCATATAGTAAGCTTAGTAAGTTGTTAAGCCTTGGCTTTGTTTATTTGGTGATGAGTTATGTGATGCACTTGTAAATTCGAACTCAATTTTTGATGAATTTTAGTCAAAATTTTAACCCAGGTTGGTCAAAATTTTGACCAAATAGTTTGTGGCAATTTTCTCATCAAAATTTTGACCAACTTGTAGCTTGGTCAAAATTTCAATGAATACATTTGTCGAAAAGTTTTTATCTTGGCTAACTCTAATTTGTCATTTTTGGTCAAAATTTCAAACAAATATTGGTCAAAAATTGTCAAGAAATGGTCAAATTTTTGACCAATTCTTGGTGGACAACTTTCAAGAATTGATCAAAATTTCCACCAATGTTTGGTCAAAAACTTTCAAGAATTGGTGGAAATTTCAACTAATTCTTAGTAGAAAACTAGCAAGAATTGGTTGAAATTTCCACCAATTCTTGGTCAAAAACTTTCAAGAATTGGTGGAAATTTTGACTAATTCTTGTAGAAAACTATCAAGAATTGTTCAAAATTTCCACCAATTCTTGGTTGAAAATTTTTAAGAGATAGTCAAAATTTTGACCAAACTAAGTTGTTTGGGTGAATCCCCCAATGAATGCCTAACAATTTTGACTCTCTCTTACATCATCTTCTTTGATCACTCAACCAACACAATTTCAAAAGAGGCTTGGTAGCAGTTGCCATTCTATAGTGTGTCTATTTAACAATTTTGAAGTTGATCTAATGGTGATCCCTTATCTAGCATTAGGTAGTTGCTTGGCACTCTAGCAATTTGTTATGAACCTATTGTGGCTAATGGGAACCAACTCTAATTAGCTAAGGAAACAACCTCAGTTTGAGCACCAACTCAAAAATCAACATCTCAAAATAATATAATAAGCAATTTATAAGAGTGACACTCAGCTCTTTCAATCCCTGATATGTATATACGAATAAACACATCTCCTTCAAAAATATTCAACTGAAAATCACATCCCCAATAGATACTCATTCACCACTCATGGTCTTGTTTGTTAAATATAGTTATGTCTAGCAAACCCAAACCAAGAAAAGATAAACACCCACTATTATGCAACTACAAGAAGAAAGGATCTTCAACACCCTGCAATAAACTCAAATACTTGTTACTACTAACCTATGAGTAGAATTTGTTGTCAAAAACATAGCTAGCAATGCCCGACTCAATCCAAAACCTCATATGAAATCCCTTTTTAGTACCTAGTCTTCTCTAATCAGCTCCCACACAAAACAAGTCACTCTAAAAAAGTATGCAATTTCAAACTCTCCTTAGTCATATACCATGCTCACAATAACATCTAATCAATTACTAATATCCTCACCTATTCCTCTTGTCAAAATTTATCCCTACCCAATTTTTTCTCCAATAAATGTCTTCATTACTTTATTAAGATCATGATACCATCATATTCAACTACTATATTAGATTAAAAACTTCATCATTTCCAACACCCATACACTTACAAAAATCAGCAAAGATAATTACTCTACACATAATCACCCTTATCAAGCCAACACAATATACTCTCACTAATTATGTTTTCCTTTTTATACAAATAGAAATGGATAATGAATATTATGCAAAAAGAAAAATATTACAGCACATCAATAATTAAATCATACCTCAATTTATCATCAATTCATAGCTGCTCAAATGAAAAATAAACCTCCAATACAAAATGCAAACTATATCATGGAAAATGATTCCATGAACGAAGGCTCTATTGATGAATATTTCCATTAACTATTGACTTGGCAGTCTAACATGAAAAGACAAGCCAAGAAGTAGGTGAAGTGGACAAGAAACCAACTCAAGCTAAAAACCATGCAATTCAAGCACAAAACTAGGTAGCTCAACTAGACAAACAAGACAATGAAGCATGCATCCAAGTATCAAGCAAGCAACTCAACCAAGTGACCAAGTATCTTAACAAAAAACTAAGTAATGAAGTAGCTCAAGCACACAACCACGTAGCACAAACAACTCAAGAAAACAATTGGACCTAGAGGTTTTGTGTAACTTATGGATTGTGATTGAGGTTATGTATGTAGGCTGAAAACTATTTTCCTTTATTATTATTTTGTGTTGGTGCTTAAATTGAATTCAATGCCTTTGCAAGTGGAATTTAGTGCTTCAAGATGGTTTTGTGCTCTTTGAAAGTTGGTGCTCTTTATGGGTTTGTGTTCACTTATGAAATTTGGGATGGTGCTCATAAGGTGAATGAAATCTATTCTATGTCATGATTTCTTGAACCAAAGGGGTTTTCCATGAGAAATATGGTGTCAGCATCTTGATGGTTTCTCTCTTTATGTTTTATGTGGTTTCATGCAAATATTTAACAACCCTCTTAGTAGTTCTTGTGTGCTCTTCACCTCACACACCAAAGCTTCAACATGCCCACATTTTCTTCCACCATCTTCCCATTGAGTACAATAAATATCCACAAAAGCACATCATCCACAAATCAACTCTTCATTATCGATTTCTCATATATACCAGCTACCATTAGACTAGCATGGGAATAGAATGTAGTCAACCATTAAAAATAGGTATGTTCATGGATACCATATGCATAATGAAAAGAAGATTAGGAAAACTAATATTATATACATAATGTGTTTGTTCTAATTACGTGCAAAGCATAAGTATAGTCCAAAAAAAAGAGTTTTTAATTATTTATCCTACAAGATAGATGTTAATCTTAGGTTGCATTATCACTTCACTACAAGACTCAATACCAATAATAGTGAAGAAGGCCTGAAAAAAAAGAATCCAATGACCTATACACATAAAATATGACTCTTTAAATTATTAAATTAACATATATTGTGAAATAGACAAATCTACTACATGATATGCTTTGGCAACTATCTCCCTATAACTGCATACCAACAGAAACCCAAAAGACCTGAAATAGAGAACTAGATGGACTGCAAATATGGGTACATGGTACTTGGGAAGCAATTGCTTTCACTCATTGTAGCACTGACTAGTCAGAATAATTTTTCCTTTATAATCATTATATCTTTCCACACACCCACTTAAGACAAAAAATCAATAGACTAAATCTTTGAAACTCATGTTGTATGCATTGTTTTGGCTAATCTAAAGGTTTCAAAGTACTTCAAATCCTTGTTGTCTGAGATGTTCTCTTATGAAAATAATGGATGTAAAGGAGAGTACATTTTCACAGTAAGATAACTACAATAAAAACAACAATATTATTATTCAGCGTCCAAGTTGTATAGTATTTTAATTTCAATCTAATGGAAACTATCTTTAATGAGGACATATTTTGCTAAAAGTACTACCTCATCTGATGCCAAAGTGCTACTAAATTCAGCAATTTTTTGAAGAATACCATCAAATTGTGTTGTATCAAAAGGAAACATTTCTCTCTACAAGAATAAATTTAGTTAAAGTTCACTACAAAAAATAGGAATAAAAATACATAACCCAATACTTTTTAACCAAAAAGAGAAAAGAAAGAAACACATATAAACCAAGTGTGTGTTCTAATAGTTTATCATTTATCTAGATGCATGTTAGTGCAATGAAAAAAATAAGTAGAAATGATTATTTCATTAAAATCATACCTAAAATCTTTGACTATGAAAACCAAGTAATTATAGACTCAATATGCAACATTTCCATTCATTTATTACTGATGAGTTTCAATAGAAGCCAAGAAGCCCATAACTAGCATAGTCAACAAAAAAGGAAAAAAAAAAATTTGATACATCAATTGATGTTATTCAATTTTCTACCCCAAATTCAAAGATGAATAAAGAACATTTAAACTATTCTTAAGTTTCTATTTAAGAAGAGGCCCCATTAATCCATATTTGAATAATCATAGACTTCTCCAAATTAAGCACAAAATACTATGGCATACATAAATTTTCTTTAATGACTTTTACACTGAGAAAGGCATTAAGATTTACACTCTTAAGCCTTAGACATTTAAAACATTTGAAGATTACTTATTTGAAAAACTTCTATTCTATAATTTACCATTAGGTCTATAACTATGCATACCAAAATAACAATAGTTGGTTTGTATATAAAAGAATGAAGGAAAAAGTGAGATACAACATAACATAAAAGGTAAGAAGAACCTTTAGAATTGGAGAAAAATCAATGAGAAAAGTGACTACTTTTTTGGATTCTAGCATGAGTCAAAGACCAATAAATACTACTATGAGTCAAAGAGAAATTGAATTCTAGCATGCTTAAGATTGTATTAAGATATCTATAAGAATCATATTACTATATATTAACAAGTGTAAAAAGTCAAGATCTTTTGAATCATAATTTTTGTAGAGAATGCAGTGTTTTTTATTCTTGCACAAAAGAGGGAGAAATAAAGTACATTCCTTAAAATCACTTTCAACATTCAACATCAGGCACTAAAAATTTAAAAATTACCTACTATATAAAAGGACCAAGATTCTCTCAATTATGCCCTAGAAAACTAGAAGCTCCATTAGAGTTATAGCTAAAGATGCAGTCATTGTTTTCAAATAAGTCAAGCCCAACCATGAATGTACTAGTTGCCAAATAGGGTGATGGATTAGAAGTAGAGAACACTGACAACAAACAGATAATCCTAAAGTTTATACCAACTGGTCCATGAAACAATTTCAGTCCCAATCAAAATTTTGGGTGGTTTACAATGGTGTCATGAACACTCTGGCAACCCAAAGGTTTCCTTCTATTTCTTGACTTTGAAAAGTATAAGCAAGTATAAGGCACAATTTCAGATCTAGCATAGAAATAAATTAGAGGAAAATTTGAAGTGTCACTCAAGACATATTTACAACATCAAACAATTCTCAACAAGGATGATGAATTTGCACATTGCAAAAATGATTCACACATTACAAGTTATATTTCTACACACTAATGACTTAAGCTCAAGAGTGATTCCCAATAGTTTACTAATCAATATTATTTCCCCCATTAAATTAGTCATAAAAAATGTACATGATTTAAGGTGTTGATTTTTCATCATGAAGTGTATAGCTAAAGCAATGAAACATTAATATAAATAAATAAAAAATATATGCCTAAATCAAAAGTCTGCAATAAGCTAAATAGGAGTAATACTAAATATCCATGATTACAACAACAAAATAGTTGAGACAATAGCATTAATTTTTTAGTCTAACTGTAGTCTTAATATAAATATTTTTTAAAAATTCCTAAATCAGAAGTCCACAATAAACTAATTAAGAATAATACTAAATAGCCATGACTACAACATCAAAATAGTTGAGAACAATAGCATTAATTTTTTAGTCTAATGGATGCTCTTTATAAAAATTCATTTTTGTTCTCTATTTTAACCTTGTGTTGACCCACATCATCCATGATGTCATGGAAGGTTAATTGTATTTTCCTATAAGAAATCTAAAATATTCTTCTTTTTTACATGAAATTAAACTAAAGTAAGCTTCTAAAGGATCCAATTAGGATCTCATTATTTAGAACATAGTTCAACCTCCTATGTTGATATTAACAACCTCCTATATTGATATTAAACCAATCTTGATTCATAGGTTTTACAACCTACCTATTTTTTGATCAAGACAAAATTGTATTAACAATTAAATGCGCCTACATCAACCTTCAAGGTAGAAAATTTAATGGCCTCTTGCTCATAAGTATTTCATGAGTTGATCCTCCTCGATCTCAAGCTTCCATTAGCTTTGCTAATGCAAACTGGTTAGTTTCTTGCACTATGTTGCTAACTGGTCCACTTACTTCAGTGTGCATCTTCTTGTGCACTTGAATTATATCCGCATCTCATCAATAAATTTGTCTAGCTAATCCTCTATGTATCTTGTTTCTTCCTCAAAATATTTAAACATTTTCTTTAAATGTTGTACTTGAGGCTTAGTTTGCAACAATTAATATTCTATTTCTTTTATCATTTTTTTGGGTGTTCAACACTTGTTGCAATCTCAAAATCAATTTTAAAATTGAAATTTACCTCTATTTAGATGCTCTAAACATTTCTTTATTACTAGGAACTTGTGAACATGCTTCATCTTTGGCTATGATCTCCTTTCTTGACTCAGATTCTCTTGGTATTTTCTAGCAAATATATCCATACTTCTTGAGCAATGCATCTATATGTTGCTCTTTGTTATTTTTTATTTGTATTCATGAACCAACTTTATCTTGTTCTTGAAACCAATAGGTTCTATAATTTTCCTTTAGTAATTCTATTAAAAAACATTGTATGGGTTCCCATTATACCCTTAGCTTCCTTCATCATAGGATTTTGGCAATATACGTCTTAAATGCTTTGTAAAAACAATCCTTTATCTTTCTCACTTATAATCAAATTTTGATTCTACCTTTTCTGTCTTTATAAAATTTGTAGATTATTTTTCATTTTCATCATTCATGTGACCTATAAGCATACACATATTATTAGATTACAAATCATAAGACTCGTTGGTCTTGTTTAGTACCTTTGCTATCAAATCATCATGTTAATATGAACAACCTTAATAATCCATGAGATTTTCATGAATTCTCTCATCATCATTATCCTCTCCAAGGAATAATCCTTTCTCTAGTTCATAATAGTGAACTTTGTCATCAAACTCAACTGCTTTGAGTTCTTGCAACCAAGCACTCAACATACCTCTCAACTTCTTCCTCAGCTCTCTTGAGGACACTTTTTGAATAGGCCATTTAACCTACTTTTTCATTCTACATCCATGTCTTTTCTTCTTTTCTTTCTCATATTAGCATCATCATTAAACCAAGCTCTTTCATTTAAGCCATTTCTTAGTCAAATTCCCCAACTCATTCTCTTTATCTCTATTCCATTTTCTTTGGCATTCTCCTCCATTTGATTGTGTCTTTCAATTGAACCCCTATCATGAATAAGAGTAGTCATCTTCACTCTTCCTCTTTCCTTTCCCATTATGAACTATGTTAAGCCTATACAATAGCAAGTCTATTTCACTTTCTATTGATATCTATCCAAGCTTCTCTCCTATGAATGTGTCCTCTTGGTAACATTGGTTCTCTTGTCTAGAACATCTGAGCTTCCTTTGCTCCTCTAGGTTTTGACACTCACTACACACATCTCTTGTGAACTTCAATTATTCTCTATTATAGATTCCCTAACTACAACCAATTCCACATTATTTTCCACTGTTACTACTTGTATTGAACAAATTCCATCTCAATTAGTTAAAAACAAAAGACCAAATACCTATTCTCTCAACGAAACATGAACTGCACTACTGTAATTTTTCCAATTTCTCTGTTGGCTACAACCCTTAATTATTGTTCAACTCTTAAAATCATACTTCTACCTTCCTGCCAAAGTAGAAAATATTTTTTGTAAACCTTAGAGAACATTAGTGTAAACCTCATAGAACATTAGTGTTCTCTTTTTCTCCAATAGCTCAATCAAGCAATTAGGAACTGTCTTTAAATTAAATTGAAATGTTAAAATAGTTTCCTATCAATGAGAGCTCTAAAAATAAAGTCATCAACTAATAATTCTATTCCAGAGATTTTCACCTATAGCTACTCTAAGACCAAATGATGGCTACACAATTTTACAAAATCTCAAAGTAGTGTATTCTCCCATCAAGAAATCAAACATAGGTACAACCAGCATCCATGCATATACACGAAACAATGTAGATGCAAAATATAGATGGTAACCTGTACCAACACTGATGCAAGCACTTATGCAGATGCAAACACAATCATAGACTAGAATCAAGTCACCTGTGAAGTCACATTTGAGGGTGGAGATCTATTCTTTTTTATTTTCCTAAGGGTATGAATTGGTTGCTAAAATTTAAGAGCCACGAGCCCCTCAAAAGTCTTTCCCTTTGTCAATCTACATGTTTCCAAATTGGAAGTAGGCATAGACAACAACTTTAACATATGCAAAAAAACACATGGAGGATACAAATACTAATTTGTATTCAGACTACCTTCACTCTAAATGCAAATTACTTCATATGGATGACACCAATATGAGGTTGTGGGTCCAATACAAGCTAAATAGTTCCCTTTTTTAGAACATGGTTGTAAATGAATTAAGCTTCTATTAGACTATATGTTTCTTTTAATTTTAATCACACATTACTAACAAGTTTGCACTTTTATTTGCAAGTATAAGAGCAGATGTACCTTATAAATGTAAAGTAATATGTTCAATCTTTAATACCTTTAGTATATGTGATTTTTTATGTATGTAAGAGCCCAATCTACTATGATGTAGATCTCTAATTCTCAATCTAAAATATGTTAATCCCTAAATCTTGATCTACAATATAAATTAATCTCTAAATCTTGATCTACAATATACATTAACCTCTAAAGACTGAGAATGCAATATAGACAAGATACAAGTCAGATGATATGTAATGATTATGAATAATATGATAATGTCGATCTGTTTTTGAAGGTATTGAGCATTTATTAATTTCAATGTCAATACAACAATTCAAAGATAGGTCAAATCCTTCAATATCAATTGTCATAAGTTTCCAATTTGATTAGTTAGTATTAACTAATTAATCTAATCTTCTACAAGATTAGACTAATTAGTAATAACTAATTTGTGACTAATATGTTATTCATAAAGAGACATATTGGATCAATCAAAACCATCATATTTTTGGTATCAAATGTAAATACATATGTACAAGTTTCATCTTAGTTTGATATGAAATGCTTGATTAAATTTAAGATATATATAACTAGACAAAGATTTTATATGTATATATATGTGTGTGTGTGTGTGTGTGTGTGTGTGTGTGAGAGAGAGAGAGAGAGAGAGAGAGAGAGAGAGAGAGAGAGAGAGAGAGAGAGAGAGAGAGAGTGTATGTAAAACATACATGCACATACATGTACAATCTATAGTGCTTGATTGATGCTATTCAATAACAATCGTCCTTGACATAGTTTGAGCCTGTGATTCTAATGTGGATGCTAGTTCCTTATGGATGTGTGCAAAAAGTGAATCCTAGGCATTTGGATGAACTCAAAATTCTATCCTAGAATTAGTATCATGCATGTTCACATCTATATCCTATGCATTTTTTTCCAGAGAATTAGTCTCATCAAAATAATATAAACAAGTATTACAGTTCAAAATAACTCCTAGACAAAAAAGCATTATTAATTTATTTATTCTCTGAAAACTAAATAGGAAAGAAAATTCAAACCTACTTGAGAAAAATTATTTGTCTAGACAATCATAGAAGAAGTCCTTGAAGTATCATTATATATATATATATATATGTATGTATGTATGTATGTATGTATGTATGTATGTATGTATGTATGTATGTATGTATACAAACAAAATTAGAAACATGTCCTAACCAACTAATTTGGAATGTTGCACTCTTAAGAAAAGAATAGACACAAACTATAAACATGGGGAAAATGCCAAAAATGAAAAGGCTATATTGTATACATAGACAAGAAAGCACTTAGAGGAGGAGTTCCTATAATAAATTGTTCTAGCACATAACCACTAGCACAAATAACTCCATGACTATCTTCAAATCTATAAAATAGAATAAACCACTACTAAACACTAAAGGCCACCTTTCAGAAGATCAATAGAATTCAATTCTAAATAACAAGGAGAAACAACAAATATCCTACAAAAGAAACATACACAAACCTTATGATATTCACATTAGGACTCAATTGCATAGGTTCTGAGTCAACTTGTTGCAATAGACCAATCATTCTCATCCCATGAGATATGGTCCAACTAAATGACTTGTACTTCAGGGAGAATGAATGAATTGCCACTAATAAAACATGGTTCTAAGGAGTTTTCGTCGAACACCTATGCCATTGAATCTTCATTTTAATATCAAAATTTGGGACACAATAAAGAATACTCCTTATAAGTTCACAAACCTTCCTTTGTTAGAAAATTTAACCTTAGAACAAAATTCTTGAATCAGAATAGATGATGAAGAAGCAAATAAGGTTCAGCATGAGATCCCCACTAAATGAGCTATAGACTCACAAGTGTCGATGTCTATGTGACCTATATATTGTTTCAGCCATGGAAGGTGTTCAACATATCTTGATGCAAGTATCTTTACCTCAAGAAAAAAAATAACAACTCAAATGTGTTAGCAACATCATTTAATTTTACATTTTATAAATTCAAAGATCAAAATAGTAAAACAACAGTGTTCACTATAGTTTGAGAATGCTTTTGGAGGGTTAAGTTGGAAGTTGTTAGGAAATGTGTGCAACTTATCACTTAAACATGTTGAGTGTTGTGGAAAAGAGAGTTGGGGATCGTATAATATAGAATTATGAAAAACCATTTCACCATTTAGAATGGGAAATATATCAAGGCTAGGTGTTTTGGGACCAAAGGAAATGGTGCTTCTTCCTATGGAGCATCTAGGGACAAATTGAGAAGTTGTGGAGGAGTATAAGAAGTGGAAGCAGAAAAGTGATAATTGTGTTGCCTTCTCATGACAATGTTTTGTTAGGGATTAGGAAAAACTTAGGAACAAAATTCCTAGGGTAACAGAAGTTCATTAGATGCTTATTTTCCAATCCGGTAAAGGAAGTTAATATGTTTTTACATCATCTCTTTATAGGTAAAGAAATAAGCAAATAATAATCAACACCTTATCCATGTCATCGTGAATATTCACTTTTAAACAAAACACAACTCTTCAATGTATAGCTATGACATATGAAACAATCATCCAAATTCCCCCCTTTATACCAATAGCTCACTCTTTGAGAAACATCAAAAAAAGGAGTAGCTTTATCTTTGTCTAGTGCACACTACCTTGCAAATACAACAATTTTTTCAGTAGTTGTCTGAGGTCCAAATTTATCTCCTACTACTTCAACAACTAGTGCATTCAATTCACCATCATACAAGTTCTCAAATAGTCCATCCATACTAGCAATTATAACATCTTCATGTGCCACATTAATGCTAAAGGTCTGCAAGCATGCTTCCCAAATAGGTTAAAATTACTCTAATTAAATATCAAGGGTACAAGTAGAGCTGCAAGTCTAGTGTAGTGAATCAAAAGACAAATAATATATGCTTCCATTACTTGAGCAGAACTTGGAAGATTAGCACCACCACCACTTTGAAGCTGAAAAAAACAAGTAGAGCCATGCTACTAAATAGGGGACTTGAATAATGTATGCCCACCTCTTATTATAATGAATCTTCTATCACCTAGATTCACTACACATAGTCCCTAGAAATAAAAAATAATGAAAAAAATAGATGTTCAAGTATAAAAGCAAACTTACTTAGAACCATGAAGTAGTAAATGAGTCTATATCAATAAATATAGTTGTGAGAAACTTTTTCTTTAGAAGAATCTCAAAGATTCCAATCTACAAACAATTTTATGAATAAAAGATGTTGAACATTTATGACAAAAAATAAAAAAGAAATGTAGGATAATATAACAAATTAAAACAAACAATTTAGGATACTCAGGAATTTTTTGTTACCTTATCTGAAAGTACTAAAATATAAGTAGTAGAGGATCCTTGTGAATTTGTACTCAAATAGGCCTTCTTTAATACCTTAATAGGATCAATTGAATTTTGAGGCTCCCCTTTAATGGCAACAACACATTTTCCATGAGTTCTCTAGCATAATCTCCTACATTAATGCCCACTTTTTCCCACCCTCCCACTCCATTAGCAACCCCAACATCTTTTTCCTCTATAAGGATAAAGTGAGCATCTTCTCCACCTCTATCTTCTTTGTCTGGATGTGGAAGGTAGCATGATCTAGAAACCAATTTCAAAACTTTATTGTCCACAGGTGCCCTAAATATTAAGTATAAGAGACCATGAATAAGACTACAACAAAGTAATGCATGTTTACAAGAGTTTCATGAAACCCTATCAAGAAACATGCCAATTGATACTCAGATCCAACACAAAAAATGGTATATAAATGAAGGTGCAAAACTATAGAACACAAGGACCACTCTACTAAGAAATATTTCCCTTATTTGAATAGCTCGTGAATAAGATCAATATATGGCAAGCTTTTATTGAGGGCATATATATTGCATGTAATGTATCAACAAGTAGGGAATTTCTAAAAGCATCCAAAACATATATGAAACCATCCAATAGAAGTTGAAAAACACTAAAACTTGAAGACTAATTTGATCACAAAGAATCTTTTTGTGAAGTAAACAAAATAAGCTTAAGTTTCATATGTAAATAATAATTTTGTAAACATAATATGCATGCCTCATCAAATCACAAAATATGCCACAATTCATATCGATTATAAAATAACAAATCTTCCAAAAAATGTTCATAGGGATTAAGAAAAGTAGAGAATTAATGTAGAAAGTTCAATCTAGTTTTGAGTCACTAATGACTTTGACAATTCACATAAGTTTCCATAGCTTGTTATGCACCACACATCTATTTTTATTAGGGCATCATTTTGAAACATATATGATAAATATTCTTTCTAAAACCCACTAGTTCACTACAAATAATTGGGTGAATGCACAAAGTTGGGTCACAATTCTACTAAAGTCAAATCCACAGAATGAGACCTCTTAGAAATGGGTACCCAATTTTAAAAAATGGGCACCCATTTTTTTAAAATTAGATACCCATTTTTAAATTTGTAAAAAACAAGTACTCATTTCTCAAAAAAATTAAAAATTTGAATTTTTTACAAATGTGTACCCATTTTCTTAAAAATTTAATTTTTTTAGTTTTGGGGGGATTTTACATGTCGCTTTTAGTTTTTAAAAATGGGTACCCATTTTTTGAATTTCAAATAACAGGTGCTCATTTCTTACAAAATGAGGTGGGGATTTTTTTCTTGCCTCAGATTTTGGTTTGGGACAGGCTTTGTGAGACCAAGCCTATTCCCTGGCCTCTCAAGATTTGGCTAAGGCATTGAATTGACAAATTCATGGCTTGCCATAATTTTTAGAGGTTCTTCCCGATCATTTTTTTTACGAAACAAAAACCCATTAGAGCTCTCACTGTGAATTTTAGAAATATAAATTTTATAGTGTTATGATTTTATTTACTATTTTTGTATTATTTTTTAAGCAAAGGTGGTACCTTAATGTAAAATAGCGACATTCACTAAAACTTTAATAACTTTTTTATTTGATGATTTTTCTTAAATTAATCTATATGTCATCAATCTACATTCAATTCTTCTAAAGTTCAAAAAAAATTGAAAACAGTGAAATTTTGATCAAATTATGGTGTTCGTACACAAGAGGTTTTAAAATTTACCTTTATAGCCAATTAAAAATTAATAATAATAAAAATATTCTTTAAAAAATTCAAAAAAAAATTTCTCATCAATCTTTGGTATGTTAGGTAACTCTATTTAAAAGGATTCACAAAAAATTCATTTAGTTGCATCAAATTATGGTGTTCGTACACAAGCATGGTATGGTCCGGAAACAAGCATTTTGAAAAAGTGGTTTTTAAAGATCCATACAAAAAAAAAATATCTATCATATGGGTATACAAATAAATTACATTTTCAAAAAGAAGATCCCAAGACTACAATTTTTATTTCTAAAGTATTTTATATTTAATCTCTAAATGGCTCAAATTTTGGCATCAATTGACAAAATATTTCAAAAATAAGAAAAACACTTCCACTTTTTGACCAAAAGTGAAACCCAACTTCTTGCACTGACCCAATTCCCTTGTAACACACTCTCTTCCCAATGCATAATTCTTGCTAATTACATGGAATCAGACACCATTAATGATCCATTCATACATACAATGTATGCTCTCTATCACTAGAAGTAATGGCACAAAAGTTGCATTTTTCTGAGGAGCGTCTTCTCAAAAATACTGCATTCCCTATAAGGGAAAATTTTTAAAATTGGAGAGTTGAGGAAAATGTTTTCCCCACTCCACCACCAACTCTGCCACCTCCACCTTTCCCCCATTCCACCACCAACTCTGCCACCTCCACCGAAGATGCCACTAAGTCACTTGTTATATGGCACATGCCATTACATATTGATTGAAACCTGTAGCTTTGTGAAAAGTAGTTTTCCTCTCATGAGGACTTTGCCTTGAAAAGTTCAATTCACCTCAATTTGTATATTAGCACTACCCCCCATTGCCACTTCATTTCCATCCCTTTTTTGTTCCCTAGTAATTACCAAATTTGGGCCCTTGGTCCCCCATCCCTGTAACCTATCATGCATCCTCCATACTCCATGTAACTATAGAAAAAAGGTTGAAAAACATATTCTCCAATAGAAAACAAGTTAAATTAATGCTTTACAATTTTGATTATTCTACCAAGAGTAGATCAAATAAGGCTCTATGGAGCCAACCCCAGAATTATGATAGTTAAACCCACCCTCATGTTATAGATTGGCTAGAATCCATTTCGAAAGACACAAATTCTTCATCTACAAATTTGAACATGGACTAAATGTAAATGTGCAAGGATGTGGCAAAATTGGTTCAAATATACTCTCTATCAATTAATTTTAGTTATCAAATAGATACATCAAAGAATACAAGAAGACCATTCCACAACCTTAAATCCAGTCTATACTACAATAGTAAAATACATAGAGTTACAACCTTGAATAGTAAATTATTAAAACCCATATATAGTGTGGAATGACCATTAGGACAGGCTGCACCAGTTCTCTATTTTGCAACAATACTATAAATTAACATAATGTGTCAATCTATTATCGAATCCGAACAAAACATGTCCATCAAATTTCAAAGCATAACTCAATTTCTAAACAAACACTGACTTTAGTGATACTCATATGTATGTATACACACACATATGTGTGTGTGTGTGTGTGTGTGTGTGTGTGTAGAGAGAGAGAGAGAGAGAGAGAGAGAGAGAGAGAGAGAGAGAGAGAGAGAGAGAGAGAGAGGACTCCTTGTCTATAGAGTGAGACATGTAGCCAAAAATTCAATGTGAAAGCCATAGCCAGATTTAAAGAAAGATCAACAGAATCTTCAAGTGCCATGTAAATTAAATAATAATAGACAATATATACATCTTCCCTAAATTTGATAGTTGATCAATGCTTGATATTATGTCAAGAGATCAGCTAAAGGTTGGCTGACTATATTTCACAAAAATACTGGTAAAAATAGATGTATTTATTGTGTACTCATAAAGGCATGAGCATCCAAAAAATGATCTTCAAAATTCACATGGATGAGGAAGAAAAAGGTTCTTCCAATCTTAATTCCTTTTTTTCATATCAAAGATATTTTCTAATATTTCTATGCATGATTTCCAACTTTCCATCATAATCTATTGGCTATATTAAAGAAAGAAGTCAAAATTTCCAACCATCAGTTTCTCTATATAACATTCCATCTTTCTAGATTAGGAATGTCAAAACAAACATAACTAGATATTTATGCAAACTTCATGGATTGAGAGATAAAACTAACCATGTCTAAAATTGCAAATCCTTTTGTCCACTTGATGAGTGTGCTTGAGGAAACATATAACTACTTTATTGGAAAAGAAAAAGTAAAGCCAAGTTCCAAGGAAGATGCACTCAACTTTGAAGTGTAGGACCAAGTGGAGGTGTCCATACAATAGTAGTAGTTCCAAAGGGGGGATGGGGAGGAGTGAGAATGGAAGAAGGGAGACAATAGATTAAGACAAGGAAGAAAAGAAAAACCCCTGATAGACAGAGTTTCATATAGCCTTAAAAACTCAGCAGCCCGCCAAATACATTGGATGCATCTACCTTCCTATACACAATGTCCTACCCTTGCTTCTGCACATGATATATCTATATATTATGCTACCTTCACTCCTGTTATCTAGATGCCATTTCCTTTGTTGCATCTATATTTTTTAGATGCATTCCATGAAGAGGCTATAAACTATCATCTTTACTTAGCACAACTGCTTTTAGTTTCTCTATAATGAAATCAAAAAGTTCCTCTACACATTTAATGAATCAATAGAATTAAATGATTGGCTAAATGCAAGATATTTTTAGAAAATAGAACTAGGAAATTTATTGAAGTGTGAAGGTATGATGTACACAAGAGTTGGGAATCACACCATTTTCTGGGGCATATTTTTAATTTTCCACTTAGCCTATGCTGGCTCTGCAAAGAGACAATGGGAAATCTGCAAATGGGAAAAGCCCCAATTTTACTTGTCCATTTCAATGTTATCGAATGTAGAGTGAAGCCTCTAATACAAGACAAAGTTTTCAATAGATATGAAACCTTCATGTGATTATAATGATAAAAGTGAGGAGCATAAGGATCTAATTCAAGGAGATAAGAAATGTAAGGGTGGAAAAAGGAAATGCTTGTAGTCTTTCACCATTGTAGGAAATACCAAGACCTTTATATATTTAGACCATACCTAACACGTGAATGAACCCTCCCATGCTTATAGAAAGCTTTAGTAATATAATGTGACATAGAATTATAAAAAATTTTTTTTTTTGTAATTATAACATAATACCATTTTGAAATTGGTCGAAATGAATACATAAGTTGGTCAAAATTTTGACCAAAGAGGGCATAAATTTTTTATTTTCGACCAACTCAGGAATGAAAACAAAAAAAAGAAGGAATTATAGCTTTGGTGAAAATTTTTGGTAGAGAAACAAGTGCAAATTTACTAGTGATGGGATCTCTTTGAACCGATAGAACATTTGGTGGTCTCCTCTATTTTCTACCCAAGGTATTCCCCTAACCAAGACTCAATGTGCTAGTGCTCTACATTTTTTCAAAAAAGGCATCAAATCTCCGAAAGATCTTTTCTCTAGGGTCTCCATGAGTCTTAGATCTTGGAAAGATATGCAAGTCTAGTACCATCTTGCCCATTCAGATCTGCAAACTTTTGACTTATTTCTTTCTACAATTCTAGGCCACTTAATTCATAAAGTGGGTATCCAGTCTGTTCGGCCTTGGTGGACTGACTGGAAGTGGTATCCTGCCACTCCTTTCACTAGCTACAAGCCAAGTTTGGGATATTGATGGCTTTCTCCTGATCTGTCAATGGTGAATATGCTTAATCAAATGGCATTTGCAATCTTACATTTCTTAATGGAGAAAGTGCTTTGATACTATTTGGAGTGTCATTATAGAACCAAAGATTGCTCATTTTTCTTAGTGTTTGGCTTTTCAAGGCCTTCCCCTTGGGCCTCATCTTAAGCATACCAGGGTTCCAAATCCTAAATGTCCATTTCATGGCCAACCAGAGTCTTTCCTACATATTTTATGGTTCGATAGACATGCTCAAAATGATTGGTACTAGATTCATGATTTTTTGAGTCATTTTAGCCTGAACCCTTTTCTTGGCATATGGCTATTTTGGGTGATTCCCCCAGGATCCCTAGAAAATTTACCTAGATCTGGCATACCTTCTGAATGGAGATTTTGTTCACTTTGTGGACAGATAGAAATGTTGTTCTTTTTACTCACTATTTTCTTGATAAAAATATTTCTATGTACACTAAAGCGTGTATTTGTAATAATGTAATCATGTAGATTCAAGTGCAAGAAAAAAAGGTAGCCCTAGAGG
The DNA here is from genome assembly GCA_028749045.1 of Cupressus sempervirens. Classification (NCBI taxonomy): domain Eukaryota; kingdom Viridiplantae; phylum Streptophyta; class Pinopsida; order Cupressales; family Cupressaceae; genus Cupressus; species Cupressus sempervirens. The sequence goes on along the minus strand of CM053787.1, from coordinate 676,872,050 downwards.
TGGTCCACTTTCAAGAGCTTCTCAATCACTACAGAAATGCCCCTTGTACTATTGCCAAAGTACCTCTAGATGCCTTGGTTGATACCACACTACCTAGAGGTCGCCGTCTACGGTGCAATTCTTTGGGCCACCACTCACACATGTCACATTCACAAGCTTCTTGCTACTACTCTGCCAGTAGTGGAAATGGTGGCACTTCTCAGTTTCCCCACCCTAAGGTGGCACAGGTTGGTCCCTTACTCCTCCTAGTCCTCAGTGTGTGGTTTCTAGAGAGTTACCCTTTCGCTTGGAATTGGCCATCTCACCTTGGTAGCTTGATACAAAGAATTTGACCAAGCCCCTAACATGATGTTTACTGCTGGACTGTTCCCAGCCCGCCTACCAATCCCAAGGATGACTAGGGATTTCATGATTGAGATGAACCTCCCCCCTTAGTTGGCACTTCTTTAGCTACCTGAGGGTTGCTTCATATATATTTTTTTATGAATAGTTATTGATTCTAGCTTTAGTTGTGTGAACTCTCACGAGGTGATCTTGTATCCCCTGACCCTTTTTTTTGAATTGTAATCTTAGTATATAATTTATTAATAGAAAAGGACTATTCATTAAAAAAAAAAAAAAAAAAAATTTATAGGATTTACATAAATGAGACATTAATTTAAATTTTAGATGGTCAGGTTTATTATTAAAGATGTTAAATATATTGAATTTTAAGATTTGATCAAGAACATATTAACTGTTGGAAATTGGTTTATGTTCTATTAGAGTTTCGACACATATATATAATTATTTTTTGGAGTGGTTATCCTCCCAAAAAAAGTACCAAAAACAAAACAAAGTCAAACTTTTTTTTTTCCAAATTCATGAAAACGTAGTGATTTTTTTGTTGTTTTCAACTACAAACTATGCAAATCATGAAGATCAAGCATTGAAATTTTCAAAAAAAATCCATTATATTTTTTATCTTTCAAAAATTGGTCAATTGTACATTTTTGTGGGAGGATAGCCACGTCTATTGCATATGGTATAAAAAATGATTTGGCTAACAAAATTACATTCTAATCTATATAAGTGAATTTTTTCATAGTTTTGATCATAGAAATTATTGGATTCATCTTATTATAGCTAGATATTTGAAGTGAGTTCTTCACTTAGAAATGTGATAAGTGTCATCTATTCCTCAAATTTAAGTACTTGTATGAGTCAATTCAATAATTGTGGAACAAATATGAAACTAAAAAAGTAAATGATTCTTTGATTCTCTTATATAATCTCTAATGAATAAATAGATGTCCATAAATAGAACAATATAACATAGATACCACATGTACATTTATGATTAGCTAGCTTATGATAACAATAGAAAATATTTCATAAAAAATCATTTAATTAAAATATAAATTTTATAATTTTCAAACTTTGATTTGCATTTACATAAATAATTTGAATCAATTATATAAAATAGAAAATAATGAAGTAGAATTTTAATATAGATTGCAACTATGTACTATACTCTAGCAAGAAAAGGATAGTTTACCTTTGCATAACAAAGTAAAATGTTAATGTTGTTTCATTGTCATTTGAATGCCTTTTGAACGATCTTGAATCAAATCAATTCAAATTTTCTAAACAAAATTTTATGTGCATGTTCAAATTTCATGTCTTGGCATATTTTTATAAAACCATAAATTGTTTCATTCTTAATCATTCTCTCTACCTCTATATCTAGGCTTACTAGATAGGTCATGCACATTGAGGATAAGTTATAGTTTTCTTAGAAAAGAAAAACATAGAATTGTTCAATTTTGTTAATAGATTAAGAAATTTAATAAGGAATTTTGTGCATGGGAATCAAAATATTAGAATATAAATCAAATTAATTAGTGCATATTTCAAGATTCAATTCTATTGATTTTATTTGTATTAATCGTTTGAGATGATATTCAATGACCTGTTGGTCTATGAAAATGTTACCCATTTCCAATTATCCCCATGAGAATATGACACATCTAGGGGCAACTAACTCCCATTATCAACATATCATTTCAGACATAGGGCCAACTATAAGGCATGACCCTTCTACACCTCAAGCTCTGCAAAACCTAGGCGGGTGAACCTCTTTAGATCTGACTATGCAACTAATGCAATAACCATTTTCAGGATCTAGAAAAGCAGATGAAACCCCTAATATCTCCTAGTGGTTTATGAAACAACATAGATTCTACAATAGCTAGGTGCAAACCGATATTATTCATAAGCTGAGTGAGGGTTTAAAACTTTTATGTCCACTTCAACATGAAAAAATGATTTATATTGAGAAAAGACAGCATGTTCAATATGCAGCAAAAACTTTAATGATCCTACAAATGACCAGTGCCTTATCCATTAGGGCAATCCTATACTCTAGAATTATGCATCCTTGAACATCAATCAACATATGGCATACATTAAGACATTCATGTTCAGTCTGTTCACCTTATGAATTAGACAACAATATCTAGTATAACCCCATACTTTCTCACATCCTTCTTAATCGAATCTACAACCTTGTCTAAAACCACAAGCAATTATATGACTCCTTGAGTTAAAGGCAAGCAAACTTTAAACATACAACCGGGCAATTGCAAATAGGTTCAAGATCTTTGTTCTTGAACATATAACATTACAAACTCAACAAGAAAAGAGACAAAATTATATTGAAATTCAAAACCTTCTGCACATTGTATTTATCTCCTTGAAATAAGTACATTAGGAATGCATAAAACAAGATACAAGATCAAACTATTGTATCAGAACTATCTGTGAAATCCATATGCTGTTCATAGAAGACATGTTGGGTATGTGGCTTTCATAGCCTGAGCAGAGCTCTAAGAACTGGAAAAGTAGAAAACCAACCAACCCCCCTCCTCTTTATTTTTTTCTAGCCTTGGGATCTCACTTAAATACTATGAGATGCAACAAGCTTCAGGCATAGAGAACTGACAAGTGTCCCTTACAAAAGATATCACAAGTTTGTAATGGAAGAAAGAAGAAAAATGACTAACAGAACATCATGTAGATCAAATATTCTCCTGTAAGCTCCTTTTCTATTACCACTTTTTGCTGATTCGGCTCTACCACTGATTTTTTGTATGTGCAATTGCTAAGACCGCCCTATCAATGACAAAATCAACTCTAAAAAATACGCACCAACCTAGGCCCATGGGTTTTGTCAAGATGACTACTGAATGAGAATCATCTTTACTTCCCACTCGTTACTGATCATGCCAGGTTTCAAAAATAATAGAATCATTACTTAGCATGCAGTACAGAAGCTGAAAAACAATGTGGTTATTAAAAATAACAAAATAGGGATGCTCTGATCCCCAGCCACGTCTGCTTCCTTAACCAACTTCTTGTCAAAATTTGCCATCTACTGACACAAAAAGGGGGGACACGCACAAAAAGTGAAAAAGATTATACCCCAGGGTATAAAATCTTCCTCACCCTCTTCCAAAACTATGCACAGGGTCTCAAATATTTCTGCTACCCTAGCATCAAACTAAGATACTTTAAAAATTTGTTTAAAAGATGATGTTTCTGCTGAAAAGGTTGTTAGCTTACAAAGTCTACTCCTTGTTCTTCTTACCACCTTGGTGACTTGAATACTACACTTGATTACTAGCTTTCCTCTATCAAAAAACCATACACAGGCATACGAAGCTAACCACTTTCCTTTTCTGAACCATCCTCTGAAAATAAATAAATCATTTTTCAAAGTATCAGTGTCCCAGAACCAACTACTCTTAACGAACAATCCTTCCGCTATCCATACCCTCAGACTTAGTGAAATCTTTAGAAACATCTCTTGAATAAATCACCAAGACTGAAAAATGCAGAGACTATGGTATACAAACTTACCTGAAGCCCTTTTTTATATCTTTGTAACTTCTGCATTTTATCCTTGAGCCAACTACTTGACACTCGTGCCAAATTTATCTCAATCCCAATAGGTAATTTTTTCCATTTAGAGATGACTCACGAATTTCTACTCGCACAAGTTGATATTGGGAAAATCTCACTTGTTACACTTTGTTCCTTACTTTCACACGCGAAGGTTTTCATGTCTCATTAATATGCATAATGATACCACCTTCAATAGTAAAATATGCACCATCGATCTTGAAGATCTTATAAGTTGAAACTGTGAGCATGACGGCTTTGAAATCCACTAGGCAAGCTGGTTCGAAATAACCCAATAAAAATTAGCCATGTGTGCAATTTATCTTTTAGTGGGCGCTTCTTGCTTCTAAGAAACACAAACACGCAAGAACTGCAGATTTGAATTGAATCAACGACCTGAGCCCACCCCACATGTTAGGCTTGCACACTCCTGCACTTCTTATCTTGCAAGCATGTTGATATAGTGGGCCAGCGCCCTCCGTCGATCTAAAGAAGATCAACGGTTGATGAAAAATTTCCTAAATAACCATTGCACTATTCCTTTATCACAAAGCACGTAACACTTCAAAATGGCATGATTTGGTTAATTGCAATACGGGTCCACAATCCTTTTACCCGCATTATAAAATCATACAGAGATAAAACAATGCGGGCAAACGCTAGCCCTTGATGCTGGCTTAGATTGATGGTGATTCAAAATTTCAATAATAGGCGGCCCATCACAATGATCCTGACCAATGAGAAAATACCTTTTATTGCACGTGTTCAGACAAACCTGACCATGACATTCAAAACTTCAGCACCCATGACATTGTTACTTCCTCGCATTTTGGTCCCATTGTTACATTGTTACACCCACAATATTTATCTGCCTCTCATCTTGAAAATGCAGGTATGCCTCATTCGTCGATCTCACATAGATCGACGATGTTCATAACTTGTCTTTCATATGAACATCTCCTTGTGTCTTCATAAGGGACAGATGTCACTTATGCATTTGCCCGCTTTATTTAAATCATGCTCATCTTCATCTTGCGGGCCAGCGGCATCCAGTGATCTTAACCAAGATCAACGGTGAGTCAACCTTTTGAAATATCTTGGACCCACGTAATTAGACTTTGCTACATGCCCCCTTCATGCTTCCCTGCATTTTTTAATGGCCTCACATTTTGAAAATGCAGGAATGCATGGTCCGTCGATCTGAACAAGATCTACGATCGCCAAGATTTGCATGGTAAGTTTGAAAAGCAACCTTTTTGGATTTAAAAACGTGTAAACGCTGATTACCTTAAACTTAAAACAGATTTAATCAAAACATTATTTCAAGTTTGCCTAAGGTTTAAAAAGGCATGCCCTGAGCAAGAAAATGAGAAGGGGCTAAAGGAATTCAAAGGACATGGTGGATTTGTATAAAGTAATAGGTTCTTGACTGAATTCTACATATTAAATGGGGTAGAAAGCAGATTTAAGATTTGTTCAAAATAAGACTTTGTCATATAACTCAGAATGACAAATTATCATCATGGAAGGCTTAGGCAAATAGAATGAAAAGTGTCAGAGACCTTAAACACCTTAAGGATCTCAAATGGATAGCCGAGTGCACATTCAATTATGGGCATTCATAGGGCTTGACTTTCTCAAAATTTCAAATGGATGCTCAAAATGGGAATGCAATTTTGAGCGCCAATAGTGGCTCTGTCTAGGGAAGCATGTCCCTTGTGGGCATGGTAAGATTCTAGATCTCTGGGAGAAGCACACCACATACCTGAAACAACAAAACTTCTCTCGAATAGCTTATTGAAAGCAAGGAAACAACTACTTCTACTATTTACAAACGATGACCCCGGGCCACCGAACTTCAACAAAATTGTTTACCTCTGTCATAAACATGATTCTCATCTAAACTTTCATGAGGTAAACTAAAATTTCTTCTCCTATCAGTTTCACCAATCATATTATCATTATATAACAAATCTCTTGGCAAAACAAAATCATCACTCTTACTTTCATAATGCATATAAAAACTTACTTCGTCCTCAACCATTTGCTCATTACGAAAGTTCTTATTAGCATGCTTAAACATATCAGACTGAAACTAAAAATTCTCTTTATTTAATGACTCATGCATGCTATCATTTTTGAATATGAAGGCTTCATATTCAACTTGGGGAAAAGGATCACACATACCTTCAAACTGTGTATCCCTTTGCATAACTGGATAGGAATCAAATGAACAATCTGACTGATACTCATATATGTCATCAATATCAACATCTGAAACTAATCTGAGATCTTCAAATGATTCTTTGAGATCAGAAAGTGGATTAGTCATCACAATAAAATATTCATCATAAAAATCATTGCAAAGTATAGGCAAATTTTCAATAACCGTCTCATCAAACACCTTGTTATCATAATCAGATGCAACATCATGATCATATTCACTGTCATATTTGGAAAAAGAACAGTCTAACCTCTTACAATAGTAAGACAAAGTATCATCATAAAACTTATTCTCTACTAAATCTGAACCATCCATGTGCTCTTCAAAAAGAGGATTGATAATTCCATGCAAAGCGTCGTCATAGACATTAGGACAAGTGATGTGTTGATCAACATCAAACTCCTCACAATATAATAGATTAGTGAAAACTTTAAAACCATTTCTAACATCACTGTCATGGACACTTTCAGCATATGAAGAAGAAAAATTAGAATCATAGGAAGACTCAACATCCACTTCGTCAACGAAGCATGTAGCAAACAAATCAAAGTTACTTTCATTGTCTCCATATAGGTGATTCAAATGTCTTGCAAGCAAATCATCATTTATCTTACCAATAGGTGTTGATGCATTAATCTCAAGATCAATCACATACTAATCATTACTATATGCATCTTCAAGACATTTTTCTACACAATTAGGTAATATGTCCTTATAGATAACCTCCTTGTCTTCATATTGTGTAGACACATTTTCTTCATAACTTTTAATCTCAAACTGATTTACACAATTTTGAAATGGAAACTCATTTTCAGATTTAGAAATAGTACTCATACTTTACTAGCAAGGGAACACTCAATTCTTTCATTGCTCTCTTCTTCCCAATCAGCATCTGATTCACATGAAGATGCATATGTACTATCACAATCCTCTTCTTGACCTGAGCAAAAAGTGTCGCCATTGTCTTCACATCATGCTTCTTCATAATATGTTGGATCAGCAATTTCATCTTTATCACTTGATGCATCACTTCCAGGTTCTTCATCCTCATACTGAGATGAATACCTTTCCTCTTTCTGATTTGTTATGTTTTCAACACAATGTGAATCATCAATGGGAAAATGAATGACTAGATTTATATCTTGCCTGGATAACTCATCAAATGAATCAATTCTATCATTCGTTGTTGTAATACCATAAACATGTGCATTCAATTCAGCATGAATGCAATCATTTCCTTTTTGCAACAAAGAGATATCATGTTCACATGTTTTTATTTCTGAATCTTCAACAAAACTATTTGCAACAACAGGAGTGCTTATTTGCTGATTTGAAATTAAACATTCTATATGACATTGATTTGTTCTTTGCACCTCATCTTGCCGGAAAACATTTCTAGAGAAGTGACTCCGAGTTAAGCCATATTTTATGTTATTCTCAATCTCTATTGCTATCATGAATGCCTGATGCAAAGTTCTAGGTTCCTTATCTCTCAACAGATAGTTCATCTTTTTATCAAATGCACCAAGATAAACCACTAAACACATTTGATCATTCGGCTTGTAACTTTCAGGAATTTCATTTAAAATCTTTGCAAATCTGATATTGAATTCAGGAACTAACTCACCATTCCTGATTTGAATTTTCAAAAACTTATCAAAATAATCAGCGATGCTTACTCTTTCCATGAACTGCATTATGAAGGTTGTCATCAATTCATCACAAGATGAAACTGAACATTCTGGTAAGAACGAAAACCAGTCCCTAGCATCATCCTCTAAAGTCTGAACAAACAATTTCATCTGAATGTCTTCATGACCAATTTCAAAATCACCAACCAAATCACTAAACAACTGAACATGACGACTGGCTGAAATTTCATGGTTTCCACTAAACTTAGGTAAATACTTTCTGAGGTTACAAGGCATAGTATTCGGGAAACCATGAATACCATTACAATTCAATGGCATATACTGCTTGGTAGAGATGGATCGAGGAACTTCACTAACCGGCTGCATTTTAGGTGAAATGAATCTTGACAGTCTTCAAACTCAAGACTCACTCACCATCAAACATTTTTAGAATTCATAACTTGCAGTAGATTTTCACAGCCCTCTACCAAATGAACACTTTAAACACACTTTCATAGACTTTAAATATAACCAATTGAAACTCGATCTAGTGAAGTGCACAAAACTTATCAAATCATTCTCCTCTTCTTAGTGCTAAAACTTCACTTTGATGGAGAACACATATGTGGAACTCACTCTCATTGAAAAGAAATCATATGAAAGCATAAAATACCTCAAGTGTTGCTATATGAAACCACTGATTTGCTGATTAGCCTGTGCTAACATGAAATCCTCACACCACTGATCATAACCTTATAGAGCCGCCATCTTATTGAAGAGAGAAATGAAATCACATCTGTGATTCATCTTTATCATTACAAATTCTTGCGACAACAGATCAAACAACACTTCCAAACTTATTTGTCAAAAACTTATAATAGATCTATCTTCTTGCTTGCAAATTCATCTATCTTTCAAATCTACTTGATTCCAATGAAAACTCTTGAAAACAATTTATACATCACTGATCTACACTAATTCAGAGATCCTTTAGATAGAGTTGCCACTCACTATTGTGAGAAAGATTTTAAACATGATTCATGACACTACAGATCTGAATTGAAAATTCAACTTGAAAACTTTGCAAAACTTTTAACAACATTTAAAAGAGAGAAAACATCTTTCATCAATTCTGACTCTGAATTACAACAGTATTCTGAAAATAACAACTAGTTGACATGACTAAAGATGAACACTCTTAGCAACACAATCTATATTCAACCTTGAAAAATACTGCTGTAAATGGATAAAACTTACTGGGGTGCATGATTTGGAGTAAGAAAACTAAAAAGAACATTAGAGAACTTACTACTGAAACTTTTTAATGCACTTCTCCTGTTGTATTGAATCTCTTCTTTTCAAATTCTCAAGGTTTGTCTTAAATATGATTCAATACAATCCCTAGCAGAGTTGCCATTTTTTTGGTGACTCGGATGGGCCAAACCCAATTGAGAATAGGACTAAAATTTTCAAATTATACACCAAAGATTCTTGTCCTTTTAACTATGAATTAGTTCACAGCGTCCCCAGTAGAGTCGCCAATTTGTTGGTGACTCGGATGGGCCAAACCCAATTGAGAATAGGACTGAAATTTTCAAATTACACACCAGAGATTCTTGTCCTTTTAACTGCGAATTACTTCATAGCATCCCCAGCAGAGTCGCCATTTTGTTGGTGTTTGAAAACGTTACCCAAATCCAATTATCCCCATGAGAATATGACACATCTAGGAGCAACTAACTCCCATTATCAACATATCATTTCAGACACAGGGCCAACTATAAGGCATGACCCTTCTGCACTTCAGGCTCTGCAAAACCTAGGCGGGTCAACCTCTTTAGATCTGACTATGCAACTAATGCAATAACCATTTTCAGGATCTAGAAAAGCAGATGAAACCCCTAATATCTCCTAGTGGTTTATGAAACAACATAGATTCTACAATAGCTAGGTGCAAACCAATATTATTCATAAGCTGAGTGAGGGTTTAAAACTTTTATGTCCACTTCAACATGAAAAAATGATTTATATTGAGAAAAGACAACATGTTCAATATGCAGCAAAAACTTTAATGATCCTACAAATGACCAGTGCCTTATCCATTAGGGCAATCCTATACTCTAGAATTATGCATCCTTGAACATCAATCAACATATGGCATACATTAAGACATTCATGTTCAGTATGTTCACCTTATGAATTAGACAACAATATCCAATATAACCCTATACTTTCTCACATCCTTCTTAATTGAATTTGCAACCTTGTCTGAAACCACAAGCAATTATATGACTCCTTGAGTTAAAGGCAAGAAAACTTCAAACATACAACCGGGCAATTGCAAATAGGTTCAAGATCTTTGTTCTTGAACATATAACATTACAAACTCCACAAGAAAAGAGACAGAATTATATTGAAATTCAAAACCTTCTGCACATTTTATTTATCTCCTTGAAATAAGTACATTAGGAATGCATAAAACAAGATACAAGATCACACTATTGTATCAGAACTATCTGTGAAATCCATATGTTGTTCATACAAGACATGCTGGGTATGTGGGTTTCACAGCCCGAGCAGAGCTCTAAGAACTGGAAAAGTAGAAAACCAACCAACCCACACACCCCCCCCCCCCCCCCCCCCCCCCCCCCCTCCTCCTCTTTTTTTTTTTTCTAGCCTTGGGATCTCACTTAAATACTGTGAGATGCAACAAGCTTCAGGCATAGAGAACTGACAAGTGTCTCTTACAAAAGATATCACAAGTTTGTAATGGAAGAAAGAAGAAAAATGACTAACAGAACATCATGTAGATCAAATATTCTCCTGTAAGCTCCTTTTCTGTTACCACTTGTTGCTGATTTGGCTCTACCACTGATTTGTTGTATGCGTAATTGCCAAGACTACCTTATCAATGACAAAATCAACTCTGAAAAATACGCACCAACCTAGGCCCGTGCATTTTGTCAAGATGACTACTGAATGAGAATCATCTTTACTGATCATGCCAGGCTTCATAAATAATAGAATCATTACTTAGCATGCAGTACAGAAGCCAGAAAACAATGTGGTTATTAAAAATAACAAAATAGGGATGCTCTGATCCCTAGCCACGTCTGCTTCCTTAACCAACTTCTTGTCAAAATTTGCCATCTACTGACACAAAAAGGGGGGACACGCACAAAAAGTGAAAAAGATTATACCCCAGGGTATAAAATCTTCCTCACCCTCTTCCAAAACTATGCACAGGGTCTCAAATATTTCTGCTACCCTGGCATCAAACTAAGATACTTTGAAAATTTGTTTAAAAGATGATGTTTCTGCTAAAAAGGTTGTTAGCTTACAAAGTCTACTCCTTGTTCTTCTTACCACTTTGGTGACTTGACTACTACACCTGATTACTAGCTTTCCTCTATCAAAAAACCATACAAAAGCATACGAAGCTAACCACTTTCCTTTTCTAAACCATCCTTTGAAAATAAATAAATCATTTTTCAAAGTATCAGTGTCCCAGAACCAACTACTCTTAACGAACAATCCTTCCGCTATCCATACCCTCAGACTTAGTGAAATCTTTAAAAACATTTCTTGAATAAATCACCAGGACTGAAAAATGCAGAGACTATGGTATACAAACTTACCTGAAGCCCTTTTTATATCTCTATAACTTCTGCATTTTATCCTTGAGCCAACTACTTGACACTCGTGCCAAATTTATCTCAATCCCAGCAGGTAATTTTTTCTGTTCAGAGATGACTCATGAATTTCTACTCGCACAAGTTGATATTGGGAAAATCTCACTTGTTACACTTTGTTCCTTACTTTCACACGTTAAGGTTTTCATGTCTCATTAATATGCATAATGATACCACCTTCAATAGTAAAATATGCACCGTCGATCTTGAAGATCTTATAAGTTGAAACTGTGAGCATGACAGCTTCGAAATCCACTAGGCAAGCTGGTCCAGAATAACCCAATCAAAATTAGCCATGTGTGCAATTTATCTTTTAGTGGGTGCTTCTTGCTTCTAAGAAACGCAAACGTGCAAGAACTGCAGATTTGAATTGAATTAACGACCTGAGTCTGCCCCACATGTTAGGCTTGCGCACTCCCACACTTCTTATCTTGCAAGCATGTTGATATAGCGGGCTAGCACCCTCCATCGATCTAAAGAAGATCAACAGTTGATGAAAATTTTTTTGAATAACCATTGCACTATTCCTTTATCACAAAGCACGTGACACTTCAAAATGGCATGATTTGGTTAATTGCGATATGGGTCCACAATCCTTTTACCCGCATTATAAAATCATATGGAGATAAAACAATGTAGGCAAACACTAGCCCTTGATGCTGGCTTAGATCGACAGTGATTCACAATTTCAATAATAGGCAACCCATCACAATGATCCTGACCAATGAGAAAATACCTTTTATTGCACGTGTTCGGACAAACCTGACCGCGGCATTCAAAACTTCGGCGCCCATGACATTGTTACTTCCTCACATTTTGGTCCCACTGTGCCACACATCGCAAAGTGACACGCCCGCAATATTTATCTGCCTCTCATCTTGAAAATGCGGGTATGCCTCATTCGTCGATCTCACATAGATTGACGATGTTCATAACTTGTCTTCTGCGCTTGTACGAACATCTCCTTGTGTCTTCATAAGGGACAGATGTCACTTATGCACTTGCCCGCTTTATTTAAATCATGCTCATCTTCATCTTGCGGGCCAGCGGCATCCGGTGATCTTAACCAAGATCAACGGTGAGTCAACCTTTTGAAATTTCTTGGACCCACGTAATTAGACTGTGCTACATGCCCTCTTTGCGCTTCCCCGCATTTTGTAACGGCCTCGCATTTTGAAAATGCAGGAATGCATGGTCCGTCGATCTAAACAAGATCTACGATCGCCAAGATTTGCATGGTAAGTTTGAAAAGCAACCTTTTTGGATTTAAAAATGTGTAAACCCTGATTACTTTAAACTTAAAACAGATTTAATCAAAACATTATTTCAAGTTTGCCTAAGGTTTAAAAAGGCATGCCCTGAGCAAGAAAATGAGAAGGGGCTAAAGGATTTCAAAGGACGTGGTGGATTTGTATAAAGTAATAGGTTCTTGACTAAATTTTGCATATTAAATGGGGTAGAAAGCAGATTTAGGATTTGTTCAAAATAAGACTTTGTCATATAACTCAGAATGACAAATTATCATCATGGAAGGCTTAGGCAAACTGAATGAAAAGTGTTAGAGATATTGAACACCTTAAGGATCTCAAATGTATAGCCGAGTGCACATTCAATTATGGGCATTCATAGGGCTTGACTTTCTCAAAATTTCAAATGGATGCTCAAAATGGGAATGCAATTTTGAGCGCCAACATGACCCATCATCAGAATGTAAGAGAGTTGTTTGGAAAAATAGATAAAATTTAAGACCCTATTAGAAAATTGCAATTTTATAAATTATCTTAATACAAACTCTTTTAAATATCACTGAACTTAGTTCATGCAAAATAATCTACACACTTTGAATTCAGAAATGAATGTTCAAATTAAGATAAACTATAGAAGTCTAACATTTAGTAGATCAAATCAAATTTCATAGAAAAATATATATTTCCTTGTGATACACAATTTTCTTAATACCAAAGAGTTTTCCTTTTTCCCCAAATTGTAACTTGATGTACCATTAGAATAAAAGACAAGCCACTTATAATTCCTAAAGCTAGACATTTTTGAATTGAAGATATTTCTATTTTTTGTATGAAAGATAAATTTGATATAATCAGAATTGTACCCTTTTTTAATTTAAAAATATTTTCTTCATTGAATTTCTTAAGTTTCTGTCATCACGTTGCCTATTATAGCAAGCAATGTAAAATTAGCTTTAAGTGAGCATAAATATGATGGGGTTAAAAGATTTTAAATTGAGAAGAACATATGGCTCACAACATCATTCAAAACTTGTATAGTTGTCTAGATTGCACTCCAAGACCATTCTATCGAATATATGCATGTTGGGAACAATTAACAAATAGTGATATCTGGAACAGGGAAACACAAAGCATCTACTAAAACTTTGTGTTCTAAGCAACCTACAAGTTGATTTTGGCCCAGAAATTCTATTAACAATCAGCCTTCTATGTTTCCCCTCATTGATCATTTTATACTATTTCTATAAGAAAATATTTTTACAAGGCCCATATTACTCAATTATGTCAAAGTTGGAATCGTAGCTTGTATGTTCTCCATGTTACCATGCAAGACTATCAAATTTGTAATTTTGTAATAAAAAAAGGCATAAAAGGTTCACGCTAATTACTTTCAAAAGCGTAAACATTATATATTAAGACTTAGGTCAAAATTACTAGCAATTACATCTCAATAAGGTGTAATGGTTATGTTTATAGCACGATATACCTAACATATTAAAGGAAAAGGAAAACATTTCATGTGATTTTAATTCAATGAGAGCAGAAAATGGACTTAAATCTACTTTTTTGATGAAAGCCCTAGTTCAAATTTGAAACTTCGGAGGTTGATTAAGTTCATTTGAATAGCTTACTGATAATCTTCAAAAAATAATTTAGTGAGCAACCCAAGTTCAAAGATGTAATTTGATTATTGTGACTTTATTTTCTTATTTTTTGCATCTCATATGATTTAATTATAGACAATGTTCTTTTCAAAATCATGTAAGCATTAGCAATGTTCATGCTAAATATTGCAACAAATGAAAATAAAAATTAAAAACTTAGATGGTACATAATTTCATTTTCAAACTTGTAACCTAGATTTGTAAAATTTCAATTGGTGCTCAAATATTAATTTTTAATTTGAATAAATAATTCTTTCTTTTTATTTATTTTTAAATCCTATTTCACCAATTTTCCCACTTTATATTGTTCCAACATTCTACTAATATAAACTCTCAATAACGTTCTTCTTATACTATTAATCTATATTTTTTTGTAATAGTTGTTTAACAATTTTCCCAATTAAATTCTTTTTACATCAATAGGCTGCAATAGTGAGTGATCTTATATGCCATAGTAAGTATGCTGTAAACCTTTAATTTAAATTGTCTCGACTACATAATTATTTTTAGCTATATAATAGATTATAATATTTATTTAAAGTAAAAGGTAAGATTGTGAGCCTAGGTTTGGATTCGAATCTACTCAATCTTAACTAATAATAAAAAAATAATTAATCACAACAAATAATAATTAACCTTTCCTTTCACCTATTATCATCAAAAGAATAAATTATTTAAATTATTTAACTTTTTAAAAGAATTTTTTTACTATTTTAAAATTAATTAAATATTACTTTAATTATATTACAACTTTTTTTTAGTATAACTCATTTTAATAATATTTTTTATTATTCAATTGCAAAAAAAATAATTTTTCAAATGTATTTTTTTCCTACCAACAAATAAAAAATGTTTTTTTAATATTTTGATATAATTTATATAATTAAAAGAATATAGTACTAATCTTATAATTGTCTTATATATATTATGTATAAAAATAAATTTATTATACGTAAAATGTTGTTAGTATCTTTAAAAAAATTATGTTTAGTATTCTTTACTTAACTTACTCATGTTTTTTTGAGAGAAAAATTCAAATATATTTTAGATTTTCATATAATTTTGCTTGAGTAAATTCTATAAAATGTTTCTTTTAAAAATATATAATAATAAAAGAATTGTTTTTAAAACATGGAGGAAATTTAAGATTAAATAAAAAAGTCACAATTTTCTCAAATTCCTTTTGTACAACTTTCAAATGTTGATGATGGATCATTGAACATGATCCTAAATGATAACTTCAAAAAAGTCCACACAATTGAATTTAGAAATGAACAATTGAATTGAAATAGATGGTAGAAATGTAATATTTATTAAATCAAATAATTTTCCATGAAAATATGTACCTCTCCTTGTGATAGACAATTTTCTTCTTACCACAAAGACTTCAAGTTTCTCAAGATTGCAAATCGATATAACATAAGAATAAAATATGAGCCACTTATAAACACAAAACTAAACATTTTTTAGTTGAATATTTTTCTATTTTCTATATGAAAGATCAGAATCCTAACCTTTTTTAATTTAAAATTATCTACATGATTGAATTTATTGAATTATTTTCATCATATTTCCTACTATAAAATATATAAAAAAGTAAAATTAGCTTTGAGTGTGTAACGATATACATATTACATAGTGTTAAAGGAGTTGAAACCATTAAAGGAGAATGTATGGCTCACAAGATCATTCAAAAAATTTATAGTTGTTTGGATGGCATTCAAAGATCGATTTCTAGAATATATGCACTTTAGGAACAATAAACAAAATAGTGATGTCTAATAAGAGGGAAACACAAAGGATTTGTTGAAGCTTTGTTTTCTAAATAATCTGCAACTTGATTTTGGCCCTAGAATTCTCTTAAGAATCAGCCTTCGATGTTTCCCTCATTGATCATTTCATACTATTTATATAAGAAAATAGTTTTGCAAGCCCCTTACTATTATTGATAAAATTTCAAAGCTGGAATTGTAACTTGTATGTTCTCCACATCACTATGCAAGCGTATCAAAGTTGTGAGTCTCATTAGAAAATGGTGTCAAATGCTCACACTAATTTCTTTCATATGTGTTAGGTTTTTTAGGTAAATTATTTTGAATAGTTTAAAGATTATACATTAAGGCTTGATTCTTAGGTTAAAATAATTATATAGTCAAGGTTTTCTTATTTTCCTCTAATTTTTTTCCTTATTATATAATCATATTCCTATGAATTTGACTCAAAAACTAAACATAATTGAATCTTAATATCAATATCATGATTAAATCAAGTCATAATCTAGCATATGTATAGCCAACACCAAAAAATTAAAAATAATAGCAAAATATCCATGTAATCAATACCCATAAAATAGAATTATGGTGAAATACTCATGACAAGTTGTATCATTTGCCACATGTTTGGCATAGATCAATTAAAATGTTGTCTATTTTCACTACTCTTAGTGGTGGAAAGTCAATTAACTTTTATAATTTATATACAATCTTGTGATGTATGAGATCAGTTAGAAACTCACAAGTAAATATTTTGTATTTTTAACAAGCCAATTTCATAGTCACTTATTTTGATTATTATTAAGGGTTGAAAGTTAATTAGCATTTAGATTTTGTATACATTGTCGCAATATATGAGATCAATTGGAAAGTCAGAAACAAATGTTGTTGCATGTTTGACAACTTTATCTATAAATAAATAAATAAAATAAAAAATATTTTTTGGGAATTAAAGTAATGAAAAAAAAGAAAATGTTTGGTTAATAATTGTACCTTATCTGAAAAAAAAAAAAAAAAAAAAAACCCTAGTCATATTTAATATATAGTATACCACAATGTCTCATTGAAACTCAAAGGTTGAAAAGAAACCATTAGGACCTAGGGCTAGGGATAACTTTAAGAAAACCCCTCCACATTAAATTTGTAGAATCTTGAGAAATCCTATGTTTTTTTTGTCATGAAAAATTAATTAATTTGACAAAAAAAAAATCAAAGTGGAAGGAACAATTATTTGAGTTGGAGATTTTTTTCCTACTATAGAAAAATAGCATAAAATTGATGTGATTAATGCATTAATTTAGAAGAAAATATTTAATATATGAAGCAATTTGTATTCCTTTTGATCGAAAATATATACATAGTATGACTCAATTTTTTTCCTTTCAATAAAAATATATGTAATGTATTAATAAATATGTTTCCTATAAATGGAAAACAAATTAATTGTAATAGCAAATAACCACTTTTTAATACTTGCCACATGTGTCATTTGAGAAAATGTGAAGTAGAAATTGATAAGAGATCTATCAAAGTGCATGATGTTGAACTAATTAGTGAAATGTGTGCTTAACATTTATCTATTGTTTGATCATTATATATCAATGGCTGAAGTTTTATTTTGAGTTGAATGTCCCAAATTAAACATAAATCTTGTACGATTCTCTAGAATGGTGACTGATGGATGAGCTTCTTGGGTACTTTGGCAATCTCACATTAGTCATAAAGAGTTCCTATTTATTGTCCATATCCCCTATTTGTAGAATGATATTTTTTGTTTGTGTTCTCTCTTTTCATACAGTTAGTTCCTTAAAGTGGACCTATCATGGATCATCTTCCTATGCTCATAGAAAACAATTCCATCATATGCAACTATTATCCTTCTCTTTGTCCAAGGTATGCTTATTTCCTCATAGCTTGAGCAATTTCCATGTTTGGCTGCAATGATGTTATGTATGGTATCAAGGTTTTCCATCTTGGGGATCACTTCTTGAAACATTAGCAGAGATAAAAATTTCCCCACAATTGTTAGTTGATTTTGGGGTCGTTGATTTCTCATTTGGGGTAGGACTTATATTTTGCAATAATTTTCCTAACAAATTGACTTGTAGTCTTGCTAACTATATAATTTGAGGTCTAGGATTAGAAAAAATAGAATGAAGTTAGATAGGAGAAAGATCTAGTACACTTTGGCTCTCTAACCCAAACTCCTAAGTTTGTAGATTATAGTTCAATTATAACTGGCTACAACTAAGAAGACCTTATGTCTAGCATGTTATAAGAAGGTTGTCTCATTTGATTTGCATTGAAATCAATATGATTTATTGTGGTTTTGCTAATATTGTGTTGGTTTATGTGTGTGACTCTAGAAAGGGCATCTTGTGACTGGTTTTGGGCCCTCCTACCACATGTCAGGTGACATTAAAGCAAAGATATGGGTATGTGCAGAATCATGATATGGGTATGTGCAGAATCATGGTGTGCCAAAAAGTGGTAATATGAAAAATTTGTAGTTTTAAAATATCTAAAAGCATTTCAAAATTTGTTTTGGCTTTTCACCCACCCATCCTGATACCAAAGAAAAAAGTAATACCAAACCTTTTTGGGTACCTGATCTCATGTTGGATATCCGATATTATCAAGTAACCAAAGCCTACGATAATAAAATAAAATAAAATAAAACCCAAGAGGTTTCTCCAATTTGAACTTGCTAAACCCATTGCAAAAAATAGCCCCCATTTTGAATGTATCCTATCTTACTTTAGATATAGGATCTTGGCAACGTCAATACTTTTTTTTTTTTCAAAAAATTTCATTCAATTCTATTTAAAATTAGGTTATTTTAATAGAAATCACTATTTTTTTCATTTTAATTATAAATTATCAATAAAATTAGTAATTTTTGGATTATTTACAATTTAATAGGTAGGTTTGACTCAAATGATAGTGATAAAACTAAGCCATGAAACAATGTTCATCAAAACCCTCCACCAAACATTCCACAACCATATCCTCAACCTCCACCTAACGATCCACTACCCACTCAAAACACTCCTCAAATTGAAGATTTCATAAAAGAAAATCTTACTAAATTAAGGGGTTTACAAGCCGCATATAATAATATACCTACATTAGCTTCCATATTATCAATGTGAAACACCATAGTGGATAATATTTAGACACTAATTGATCAACGAAATGAAAAATATTTCTCTTCACTGGCATGAGAAAATGCATGCCCTATTTGATGATGGGTTGGACTATGATGAGGTTGCATCCCTAAACATAACCAAAGATGATATAGTTAACCTTTTTGTGAAATTGAAAATTGTAAAAGTAGTAGAATGCCCAAAACCCAAATTATCAATTAAATGGTGCACAAATGAGGCTATGAATGTGAACTTCTGAGATCTCTAATGGATGGATTTTGAAAAACTATTACACAACAATTTAGAGGTCTCACTCTATTTCATTAAAAATTTGTATTATGAATTTATGTTGGGCCTCATAGTGAACTTTTGGAGTATGAGGCCCAACATGGGCATAGGAGGTGCTCCCTAGTATAGACCCTTTTCTTAATAGAAGAAAGATGACACTTTTGTCCCCCTACAGATGTTTCCCCCCCTCCTCTAGTGAAACATCCTAATATTGTTGCAAAGGTTATCTCTCATATTATGTGTAAGTGCACCAAGATGATGTGGAAAAAGGGGACTAGAAGTAGACACCTTTTTTGTGAAATCAGGTAAACTTGATCTTGGAACACCTATTTGAGGGTCATGCACTATGAGTGAGAAAATGTGTTAAATAAAAAAATTGTAGCTCTCTGAAACTAGTTTTTGAACTACTAAGATTTTTTTTTAAAATAGATAAGATTAAGAGGGTCAAACCCCGTGTGCACAATTTTTTTTCTATTTTTATCTTAAAAACATAATATAGCTATTTATGTATGCTCAACAAAACATATAGTTTTATTTAGGGTGAGTACACCAAGTTCGTGTACAAAAAAGTGGACACCCAACAAAAATAACCAAAAATATCAATAACTCAATTGGGTTATTTAAAAGTGAAATGTGGGCTAGACTTGGTATCCAAGCCTGGCCATTAGAATTTCAAAAACCCGATTGGGTTCTACAAAACCTTATTGGTTTTTAAAATTTATCTTATTTAAAAAATTGATCAGGTTTTACAAAACCCTATCAAGTTTTTTGAAATTATGTTTCTTAAAACCTTATTAGGTTTTAAGAAACATAAATAATTTTTTGTTGTTAGCACTTGAGGTCATTTTTATACCCTCAAATGATAGCACCAGCATGGATTGGAGAGAAAGAAGACAAAATCTTTTTGGATTTGTAAGGAAAAGAAGTTTTTTCTTGCATTTTTCATCCATGGTACCCTGTAAATGAGTTATTTCTTCATTCTTTTTGTTGCTTATGTATTTTTCCATCATAGTTTGTAATGTGGTTTTTTAATTTGTAAGTGTTATATTTTTTTCATAATTTGTAATTGTTTTTTTAATCTTTTAATATTAAATGCATCAATGAATACAAGAAAATGAGGGAGAAAACCCCTAGTGGCACAACCACAAAATACTTCACCCATTGTGATAGAAACACAAAACTCTCCACCCGTTGTGACACAATCACAAAACTCCTCCACTTAATGTTCTCATTCAACAACCACTGTCACCTATAAACCTTCTACACATACCATTACACCATTTAACTACTACACAAGAGGACCTCATAAATTGCCTTACACAAAATAGTGCTAACGTTACCCAAATGGTCAGTTGGTTGCAGTCATCTACACTTTCTCGCCACTCAACCCTAGCAAATACACTTGAACAAATGGCTCAAAATGTGAATGAAGTGTCTAGGGAGGATACGAAATGGGGTACATAGAAGGACAAGTCTTGTGCATTTTATGTCGATGGCTTATCATAGATCATCAAGTGAAAGATAAGGAAATAAAGAAAGGTACTATATGTTCTCTTTTCATTGATCTTATAGCTAGAAACTTCCTATTATACATGACTACAACTTTTCCTATTCATTGGTGCTCTCATACTATAATGAGATCATGTTTTTGGGTTAGGTGGTATATGGTATTTAACCTACCACCATATAATAATTATGAGGTTCCTCTATATTTTTTGAGAAAGCTATATTATGAGTTCATCCTTGGCAAGAAGCCAAATTACTTTGACATCTGTGAGTTCTAGGGAAGAGGGAAAGGCTCTATGCAAGATAGACTTAAGGCTCATAGGGTGGTTCCACAACATGAGAGGAGACATACATCATGAAAAACCATGCCTCATGTTGTGCTCCCATAAATTGTAAAGGATTTTATTGATTTATAGATTCATCATATGATTGCATCATTGACAGATGTAATCTTTGAGCATGGCTCATAGTTAGGTGGTTTTCCTTCACCTACTACACCTCAACCATCATCAGATGCACCTTTAGGGTCATTACAACTACAACAGATCCATCATCATCACCTATGGCACCTCGATCATCACAACTCATGATAGCTACATTAGCATCACCTGCAACACCAATGTCATCCTCACTTATGTCACCTACACCACTAATGTCATCCTTTCTTGTGCCACTTGCATTTCCATCACATGCATCATTGCAGTCTTTAGGTCCTAATCAACATTTTTTTGGTTTTATTGCATGTGTGATGGGATGGATATTGAGGCATCTCAAGATGGAGTGTCATCTCATCCATGTGTACATTATGGTCATACTTGTTATTCATACAAATGTAGGGATTTCACACTTATAGATTATTTGACGATGATGGTCTTCGATGGATAGAAGACAAAAGTTTATTTTTTTGAGTTTTGATATGATATTTTTTAATCACCTAAATATCATAAAGGTTAAAAAAATTAATTAAACAATTTATAAAGTACTCTAGATTGGCATGTGAACAATATGAAATGTAGGGTGTAACAAGTGGTACAAGAACACCACAGACTACTCATTCTACTAGAGGTGAAAGGCTAAGAGCAAGAGCACCCAAGGTAAAGTTTTTTAAATATTCCTAAAAGTACAATAATACATTGGCTTTGAGATATTGTTTCTTAATTGGTATGACACTAACACCACAAGGTTCCCTGAATGTTGTTTCTTAATTGTTTTACAATGAACACCAAGTTTCTAAGAAGTCTTTCAAGGAAGCTAATAGAATATCCATTTCAAAGTTAAGTTGATGAGGAAATATCATCTAATTACATCATGTGAAGGTGTTAGCATGCTGAAACCTTTCCATCTCCCACGCTCATCATTCCTCTTCCATGTCTCATAACTATTATCCCTCTTTTATCCAACCCGTTTATAGACCCTCATCCATTTCCTACCATTATTTAAATCTCTCTTATAAATCCTCTTCCATCTCCTACCATTATAAAACCCTTCCATTTATCATCCACATTTCTTATGACTAGCATTACCCAAACCCCATCTAATGAACCTAACGATTTTTGAGATGATATTATTTAATCACCTAAATATGGTAAAAGTAAATATTCTTAATTTTATAGAGCACTCTATATTGATATGTGAGTAATATGCAATGTAGGGTGTAGCAAGTGGTACAATAACACTGCAAAGTACTTGTTCTACTAGAGATGCGAGGCTAGGAGCAAGAAAACCCAAGGTAAAGTTTTTTAAATATTCTTAAAAGTACAATAATACATTGGCTTTGAAATATTATTTCTTAATTGGTATCATACTAACACCACAAAGTTTCCTAAATGTTGTTTCTTAATTATTTTACAATTAACACCTAAGCTCTAAGAAGTCTTACAAGGAAGCTAATGGAATATCCATGTCCAAGTTAAGTTGATGAGGACATCTCATCTAATTACATCATGCAAAGTTGCTAGCATGCTGAAACCTTTCCATCTCCTACACTTATCATTCTTCTTCCCTGTCCTATAACTATCATCCCTCTTTCATCCAACCCACTTCTAGATCCTCCTCCATTTCCCACCATTATTTAAACCTCTCTTATAAATCCTCTTCCATCTCCTACCATTATCGAAACCCTCTTATTCATCAAATCCATCTGATTCTCATCCACATCTCTTGCTCGTAGGATTACCCAAACCCCACCTAATGAATCTCACAAGTTTTGAAATGATATTATTTAATCACCTAAATATTGTAAAAGAATTTTTTTTTATAGAGCACTCTAGATTGATATGTGAATAATATGTAAGGTAGGGTGTAGCAAGCAGTATAAGAACACCACATAGTACTCATTCTATTACAAGTGTAAGGCTAGGAGCAATAACACCCAAGGTAAAGTTTTTTAAATATTCTTAAAATTACAATAATACATTGGCTTTGAAATATTGTTTCTTAATTGGTATGACACTAACAACACAAAGTTCCCTAAATGTTGTTTCTTAATTTCTTTACAATGAACACCTAGTCTCTAAGAACTCTTACACGGAAGCTAATAGAATATTTGTGTCCAAGTTAAGTTGACAAGGACATCTCATCTAATTACATCATGAAAAGTTTCTAGCATGTTGAGACCTTTCCATCTCCCACACTCATCATTCCTCTTCCATGTCCTAGAATTGTCATCCCTCCTTCATCCAACCCACTTATAGATCCTCCTCCATTTCCTACATTTATTTAAACCCCTCTTATAAATCCTCTTCCATATCCTACCATCATTCAAAACCTCCCAAATTCATCAAATCCATCTAATTCCTATCCACATATCTTGCTCCTAGCATACCTAAACTTCATCTAATAAACCTCATGAGTTCATCCTCCATATACCCATCTGCATCAAATAACCTCCATATCACAGAGGGTGTCTTGTAGGAGTGTGGAAATCATGAATCTCCAACTGTATTTCTTAACAAGTTTCCAAAAGTTAATTTGGACCTCTATTTTCCTTCTCGGTCTCTTTGTTTTCAATTTAGGCCTTGTAGCCTTTTTAAGCCCCAAATTTTCCTATCTTTCAACTATCCTTCCAATCTCTTCCTTCAAGTCCTTCTTGTGTGTTCTTTCCCTCCTTTAATATTCTTGTTGTTATTGTGCCTTCTTTCCATTTACAACATTATCTCATATTTATAACAATACTCTTTACTATATTATAGGGCTTGTCGAGGGCTAAAATTTCTAGCGTTGTTGATGCCACACTTTCTGCCATTAACTTTGGCCTTGACAACGATGCGGTATCATAGCTTGAACAGCTATCAAGTTTAGGATTTGAGTTGATCTCATGATGTGTCTTATTGATTCATATTATTTTATATTTATATCTTCTTTAGGGTACTCCACATGGCTTAAGGTCTGGAGGAAAGTGAAGGGAATTAGCAAGAACACTAAAACAAAAAAGGGTATTAAATAGAAGTCAAGTTTATATTTTAAAATTTATTATGAATGAATCTATATACATGTACTCAATATTGATGAATATGTGATGACTTGTTTGTTGAATATATGTAGAAAAATTTGAGTTTTGTAGAGTTCATGAATGTAGCTAAGATTGTCGATGTTGAGGCAGTGAAAGAGGTAAAAATTTATATTTTCCTTCTCATAAATTTTAGGTTATAGTATGAATTTATTCTATATACATATTAAACAGTTGTAGCTACAAATGAGTACATGTTTTTTCTTAGTTTTGTAGTAATTATCAACAATTTTTTGTATTAACATGTGTTATTTATCTTTTACCTATTACAACACATCAAAGATGGGGTCAAACACAATAAAGGCCAGATGTATGTATGTAGATTCTTATTTGAATCCCTCTTATGATCTCAACATGGATTTATTGTGTGTATGATAGAAATCCCTAATGCCTACTCTACAATTCTAACATTTTATCACTTACCATATAGGTTGTACCTCATACCAGCATTGATTCATTAGTGGTTGTGCCTCCTGCTAGCATGGGTGATCCAGCTTAGGCTATAGTGCATTTGTTTCTTTTTCACTCTATTTGGAATCCCTAATGCCACTCCATAATGCTAACATTATATCACTTACTATATGGGTTGTACCTCATACCAACATTGATTCGTTAGTGGTTGTACCTCTTACTACCAAGAGAGGTCTCTCTTTGGTTGTAGTACTTTTTTTTAAAACTCTATTTGGAATCCTTAATTCCACTCTATAATGCTAACATATTATTGCTTACTATATAGGATTTTACCTCATACCAGCACTAATTCATTAATGGTTGTACCTCCTACTAAAATAGGAGATCTAGCTTAGGCTGCAATACATTTTTTTGGATTTTTACTCCATTTGGAATCCGTAATGCCACTCTATAATTCTAATATTTTATCACTTACCATATAGGTTGTGCCTCATAGTATCACTAATTTTTTGGTGATTGTGCCTCCCATGAGCATCAATTAATTGGTAGTTTTATCTCCTATCATCACTCTACCTCATCATTTTGTTAGGAGTCCCACCCATTGACGAAGGAGCCCATTACCATTAACATTTAGTCTAACTATGGGAGAAAGTGATGAGGTAATGAAAAAATCAACTATTCACAATTTAGAACCCAATTTCTATTTATTTTCTTATTACTTATAGATAAGATATTTGATATAATATTTAAATTTTTCTTCTGTAGACACCTAGCAAGCCACAGACTACATCAAAGAGGCTCAATATTTATGATCCTACATAGTCATAGATATTGATAGTGATATACATATGTAGTTGTGTTCATTACATGATATTGACATATATTCAATTTTTTTATTGTATATATTTGATATTTGTATTGTGCACATTCAACATTTATCAGGTATTCAACTTTTGTATTGTACTGATGAGACATAACATATTTTTATAACTATATGATTGATATGGCACAATATATTGTTCATTTTTATATACATTAAACTTGGATTTCTATCCAATTTGTTGAATGTGTGCATACAAACTTAATTTCATCTTCCTTTCTTGCAATTAATCAAACACATGAATGTTCATTGTTTTATATAGAAAATGTAACATGGCTATCAAATTCATTATAACTTATAATCAAACTCATATGTCACTTATTTTGATGTAATAAGACCTAAAAATTAAAAATATGCCATGATTTTTGTACTCATATCAAAGATCACAGCTGGATAGTGCTTAGAGATCCATAGGGACACTTCCATTCATAGTGTTAAATAGCACCCTAGGGAAGTTGTGGCCAAAATGAGGTTGGTCCTAGCCTAAACACAACCAACTAGAGCTAATGGAGTAGATGATTTGACCCTAGGACCAAGATTTTGGAATATACACAACCTTGCTTATTTGAACATAGCAACATTGTAACTTTTGGCATTAGGCAAGAAAGGGATGTCAAATCCAAACAAAGTCAAATCTCTAAAAATTGAGATAGTTTTTTGTGGGCCTAGACAACATGAGCCTGTTGCACCTAATAGTTTGTCAATACCTTGCATGAGCTCATAAAAATGCCTGATCAAATATCACAGCATAATGGTGCTTAGAGACCCTTAGGAATTCTTTTGTTTAGTGTGGCTGATAGTATCCTAGGGACATTTTGGCTAAAACATCATTGATCCTACCATAAACCCAACCAATCAAAGCTAACAAAGTAGAGGATTCAATCCTAAAACATATGGTTTGAAATATAATCAACCTTGCTCATTTGAACTGAGCAACATTGCAACTTTTGGCATTAGGTGAGATATGAATGTCAAATCCAAAAAAAGTTGAATATCTTAAATCTAAGATAGCTTATTGTAGGCCTAGACAACATGATCTTGTAGCATCTGATAGATCATCAATACTTCACATGAGCTCAGAGAAATTCCCAATCAAATATCACATCCTGATGGTGCTTAGAGACTCTTAGGGATGCTTTCATTCAGTGTGGTTGATAGTACCCTAGAGACGTTATGGATGAAATGAGGTTGGCCCTAGCCTAAACCCAACCAACTAGAGCTAATGGAGCAAATGATTTGATCCTAGGACATATGGTTTGAAATATACACAACCTTTCTCATTTGAATTGAGAAACATTGCAACTTTTGGCATTAGGAGAGATAGGGATGCCAAATATGAACAAAGTTGAATCTCTAAAAATTGAGATAAATTTTTGTAGGCCTATAAAACATGATCCTGTAGAACTTGACAACTTGTGAATACCTCGCACGATCTCAGAGAAATACTCGGTCAAATATTGCAGCTCGATGGTGCTTAGAGACCCTTAAGGATGCTTCTGTTTAGTTTGATTGATAGCATCCTAGGGACATTGTGTTTAAAATGAGGTTGGTCCAAGCCTAAAAATAACCAACTAGAGCTAACAGAGAAGATGAATTTATCCTAGGACATATGGTTTGAAATATACATAACCCTTCTCATTTGAACTGAGCAACATTGCAACTTTTGGCGTTAGGTGAGATAGGGATGCCAAAATCAAACAAAGTTGAATCTCTAAAAATTGAGATTTTTTTTGTAGGTCTAGATAACATGATCTTTTAGTACATGATAGGTTGTCAATACCTCGCATGATCTTGTAGAAATGTTGAAACAAAGAATGTAACCCGATGCTGGTTGGAGACCCTTAAGGAGAAAGTGGTGAGGATTTGATGGTTGGGAATGTAAACAAGGCCAAGGAGACTTTAAACCTACTAAAACTATGGTTTTGACATCTATGTTTTTGATAACTAAGTAGGTATTGTATGAACATGGGGACTCAGGGGTGAAGGATAAAGAGTAGTTTCTTTGTTAAAGTAGCCTATTTTTGTTGGAAACCTATAGTTGGAACAATTGTTCTTTTTTCATTGATGTCAAATCTATTGATAAGACATATTGTTACCTAATTTGAATGTCATATATATTTTGATTGATGAAGATGATTTGAGAAAGCTAGAGGAAAGGTTGAGTTATGGAAAGGAAGTTATAATAGACATTTGATTAGATAGACTTTGATAAACCAAAGTGATTTCTTATATCAAGAAAGTTAAGCTAAGTTGAGAAATAAAGTAAAAAGGATAAGGAATGTCGATTGATGCTAGTGTCAACCAAGCCATCATTAGTGTTGAGAAAACCTAGTGTTGACCAAACATTAGTATCAACTAAGAAAGTTTGTTATGCTAAGCCAAAAGATGTAAATCAACCAAGTAATTCAATGATGACCAAGTGTTAGAATTTAGAGATTGTTGAGTAAGATTTTTGAGAATGAATTTGACAAAACTGTGAGTTATAGCCAACTAAGATGATTTCTTAGGAGATATAAACCATGTTTAGGATAAGATTGATGAATTGGATCATTAAATTCAAGGTGAGAATTAGGTAAAGACCAAATACATGGATTCCAAAGAAGTATCTAGAGGATGATCAAGAAGATGGACATATACAATTAATCATGTTGAGCCTAGTCATAAACCTTAAGATCTATGGTGATCATGAAAAATGGTAAAGGAAGAATTTCTTATTTAAAGAACTACAAAGTTGAACAAAGGTTTGTGTGTGTGTGTGTGAAGCTGTATGATTCATATAAGAAAGGTATGTAGATAAAGGTGGATCAGAAGTACATAACAATGAACACAAGAGTGTGTTAGTGAATGCGAAGCTTAAGAAGATAGCTTGCATAGATGTTGTTGATTTTGATAAGTGAATCTAAGAAGATGGCATAAGTGTTGGTGAAGTGATCAAGTTGATTTCTTAAAGGGTTGCCAAGAAAATTAGAAATAAAGATGATCACGGATAGCTTATCAACAAATCAACACAAGGATTGAATAAGATCTAACCTTCCAAAGTGAGTTGTAATCACATAGATCAAACCTACTATTATCTTTCTAGTCATTGTAAATAGTTTTATTGAAATCCCTTTAATAGAGGTTGACCTAATAGTCATTTGAAGACTTAATAGTCTATGTAAATCCTTTAACTAGGTGACATTCTAAATTGAATGATCAAAGTCCTCAGACAAGGCCACTCCTAATAGGGTGATTCAATCCTCTAACTAGGTCACATTTAACAATGTGTTTTGTAAACCTTTAACATGGTTGGCTCCTAATAGGGATCACTTTGAAAGAGTGAAAAAGTGGTGACATGTTGTTGGTGGTTTGCCCCAAATTTGGTTTCCATGTAGAATCCTAGTGTCAAACTATATTGAATGCTTTATCTATTTTTATATTTGATAATGTTTTCATTAAGAAAAGAAAGTTATATTTAAGATAGTATGTTTATAGTAGAGACATAAGAAGAATAAAGAGTTTTTGTGTATTAATGTTTAGATGATACATATGGACCTTGAGTAATTGATTCACCCTCCCCTCTTAGTTATTCTAAACATTTCTAACAATTTTAACCCTAAAAAGGGTTTCATAGTATGACAGAAAGGACATGATCCAAAATAACCTATCTTAGATTTTAATATGTTGTAGAGAAGCCAGATGGGTATCCAAATCTATAATTTATTTTCCTAATGTTTTAGGAAAGTTGGGAGAAAAATGCAAGAGGACAACCATCTATATCCATATAAGTTGAAGATAATTGAGTTTTTTTTTAAGGATATCATCAAACCCACAAAAATGAGTTCAAGAGCCAAATTTATAGCCATAATAGTAAATTCAATGCACAAATTTATAACAATAATGTACAATATTTGCATCTCTTATCAATTTTATATACAAAATTTTGCATCTAAATATGCACATGTGACATCTGTTAGAGGATTTTTATACAAAATATGGCATATAAAAATGCACATGTTACATGTTTTCTCTTTTTATATGCAAAATTTGGCATCTACATATGCACATCACTGTGAAGTTGCAACATTTTACATAACATATATATACAAAAAATTCAAAATTATTCTACCATATGTAGAATGATTCACCTATATAGCACACAAACAATCAAGGGAACCTTCTAGATTAGCTCTAACTCTTACTGTATCAAGTATTTCCTTGTAATCAGATTCACATAATTTCCACAACTTCTTTTTAAGAGGCCTACCATGATATGGTATCAATTGAATATTTGTTGCAACAATAAGGTTAGAGTAATGAAGCATATGTATGTGTGTCTCAAAATCCTTAAATAACCACATGGTAGACTTCTTGATAGGGTACCTACATTTAATTGTAAAGACAATTTAAAGTCAAAATTGATACATTATACATAAAAAATTGACTTAAAGAGATCTTTATGGTAGAGGAAAAAAATACTACCTTCTAAGCCATGTTCCTGTCACAATGATAGATCCTATTGTGTACTCAATATCCTCACCATCAATGACTATAGCTATTAGTTTCTTTTTGGGCTCTATACATAGACATAGAAAGTAATTTGTTCCTTTGTCATTATTCCCATATGCAATAACTACATATACATGACCTGAATTATATAGAAGGATAAGTTAATGCCAAAATTTAAAGTAACCTATTTTAACAGTGTATTAAATTGATAACTTAGTGCATGGTTCAACTAGGTTAGATATATGCTCAAAATCTACTAATGCTTCAATCTGATTAAGTTGCAGTGATGTAGGAAGTTGTTATGAATAAATTGGATGCAAAGGTCTACAAGACAATCGACCAACCCACTCTTTTGATTCACATTCATCTAATAAATTATGCATACAATAATAGAAAAGGCATGCAAGATTTTTAGTATGAATAGCTAGTGGCACTACATTTAAACTTCGAAATGAATGCATCACACTTGATCCTATAAGTGTACAATGATCTTGCAAATTTTCACTGTTAGGTTTAGGGTATGTGCAGGATCATGGTGTGCTAAAAAATTATGATGTGAAAAAAGTGGAGTTTGAAAATATCTAAAAGAGTTTTAGAATCTGCTCTGACATTTTTCCACCCATCCTAGTACCAAAGAAAAAAGGTTGAGCAAAACCTTATTGAGTATATAATCCATTATCAGGTACCCAATATCATATCGAGTATCCAATATCATATCAGATATTCAATATGAAATTGGATACATAAAACTTGTGACTAGGAATTTTTTTTAAAAACTAAGAGAAAATTAGGCATTTTCCACTGCAGTTTGATTTATACTACCTCTATTTCAAGTATTAGATCCATGAATGGGTACACAATATAGGTAATTTATTTTTTTGTATATTTTTATGATTTTGAATGAATTTTAGTTAAAATTAGGTTTACTTTAATAGAAATTTTTGAAAAATAGGTTTTTTAATAGAAATCTTGTTTTGCAATTTAATAGGTATGGCTGACCTGAATGATGACACTGATCCACGAAACAATGTTCCTTGAAACCCTCCACCAAAAAATCTAATACCCCCTCAAAACCCTCAAATTGAATATTTGATACAGGAAAATATCACCAAAATAAGCGGTTTACAAAACTACATATAATGTTATACTTGCATTGGTTCCCATGTTATCCATGTTAAACACCATAGTGTATAATATTCAAACACTTACCGATGAACAAAATGTTGCTCTTCACTAGCGTGAGAAAATGCATACCATGTTTTATGATGGATTGGACTATGATGAGTTCATGGCCCTAAAGATAACTAAAGATGATATAGTTAACCTTTATATGGACCCAAAAAAATGGTAAAATAGTAGACTGCAAAAAGCCAAAATTATCAATTAAATGGTGCACAAATGAGGCTATGCATGTGAACTTTTGCAATTGTTGGTGGATGGTTTTTGACAAACCTCCACATAGAAATTTAGAGGTGTCATTATATTTTAGTAGAAATATATATGTCAAATTTCTATTGGGCCTCAAGGTGAACTACTGGAGCATGAAGCCCAACATGGGTGTAAGAGGAGGAGCTCCTCGGGATAGACCCTTTTCCTAGCAGAAGAAAGCTAGCACTTTTTCCCCATACTAATGTCTTCCCCCCCCCTCTAGTGGAGCATCCTGATATCATCATAGAGGCTAGCTCTTAGACTATTAGAGTCATCCATAGATTGAGTAGCCTATTGATATCCCAAGCTAGGTCAGTGTTGCCTCCCCATGTTGATGATGTTGGTGTGAGTTCATTATCAGTGAGCTCATCACATGTTTGTGTGCCCCATACTTGCATAACATGCAAGAATATTTATTTGGGTCCCATAGGTGATCTTTCTAAGTATTAGTTTGTATTTGAGAAGGATAATACACCAGACACATGTACAAAGACTACACAAATTGATGTAAGAGAGGAGGGGCATACAAAGGCATGGGATCCTTTTGTGTCAGTACATGTATACATTTTTTTTATTACAGCACTATGTGATTTAAATTTAATCTATATAATAGAATAATTTTAACCCATACTAGTTTATATATGTATGTGATCTTCATTTATGTTTAGTTGATGACCTAAGATGGGCTTAGATAGGTTGATGATATCTCATTCTCAACCACTTGATTTGGCCTTGAGACATCTATTCTATATTATGTTGTACTCTCATTTTTTTTCTATTTGATATTGGAATATATATGGTTTCTAATCTTTCTTTTCTCTTGCAGGTATCACATATTGCTAGGGGGAAGAGTGTGAGGGGTGAGGCATAGCTCACTGACAAGGGAAAGGTAATTAGGTTCTTTTAAAGTGATTAAATATCATTTCAATCTTCTAAAATGTTTGTGCTAATAAAATTTAATTGAATTCTTTATTGTACAGGGTATGGCTACTGGTGACGAGTCTAGGAAGATTCAATATCACAGACCCTCTAGCATTTCCATTCATAGCAAGAGCCCCATCATATGTATAAGTATCATTTATTTGTTATTTTCCTTATTTTCATAAATAAATTCAAAACTTATTTCCATGATATTAACAACTAGGCTTTTTCATCTCATGGGAAACACCTAGTGCATAAGAGGTTGGATGTCAAAGTTTTGTATCTTTTCTCACATAGCCATTATATCTATAGGAGTAGATAGAGGTAAGTTTTAGTTTCAATTTTTTATTATCTATTGTAAATTTAGTATGCTATGAATTATAATTTTATAGTTTAATTTGTATATCCATCTAACAAACATACTTGAACATATACACGCCACAACCAACCAAGTTCTAGAAATCTTGAAGTATGAAAGGATTGTTTACTACTGCAAGAGGATGATGAGAGAGGTATTTATGATGAAAGTTTAATACTATAAATCTTCATTAAAAATTATCATTATAAATTTTATTAATTCAATGTTAGGTACATATAATCATATAAATTTAGTAGTCTAAGTTTGTGTTTTCCTTTTTTGTTTCTATAGGAAGCATCTGATCCACCTAGTTTAGCAAAGATGTTGCATTTTGATGATCCGCCAACAACATAGGATAGTATAGTTATCATAGGATGTGTAATGAGAAATTTTGAGATGGAACATACCATATTGTATCTATAAATATTGATAGTATAGACATTTTGATGGCATGATCAGCCACATTTTGTATATGGATCTATGTGTTTTGATATATATTTGCATAATTTGTCAATGGATACATGAACTTTGATATAGATTTGTGTAATTTGTCTATGGATACATTTATTTTCATATATATTTTTTCATTTATGTGCACAAGGATATACATATTAATTTAGTATAGTATTGTTCAATTTATCATGGATCATGTGTATTGTTCATGTTTATGGAATATCATTCATTTTTATCATGTTTTTTATATTCGATTCAAGTGCAATAACTTGTTAAAAACATTTAACAACCTTTATATAAAATTTTGATGCAATATTTAATTTTAAATTATATCACTTTTTTCTAATTTGAATGATCTCTGTAGTCCCCTTGGATGTCTACAATTAGCCAAATCCATGGCCAATTTAGTATAAGGATCCCATCTTTGGTCTTACAAGACATTTTAGTATGTACTAGTCACAAATGTTATTGGGGCTCTATGGCCAAAATAGAGGCATCACTAGGTTTCATTAAATATTTTATACCTCAACATGATTGTCTTGTATCATTTGACATTTCACCAATAGCCCTCACAAGCTCCAAGTTACAACCATTAGAAGATCAACCTCCAAACACTCCTAGAGCACCTTGGAGAATCTTTTGTATGAGGTGGCCATGTATGTGGGAAGCTCTCCATGGTTGTAACAAGGGTGTCACTATGGTTCACCTACCATCTAGAGCTAATGGCACTAACAATTTGATGCTAAGATCAGTTGTTTCAAAGTTATGGAGTGATGCACCAATGAACTGAGGCACATAACAAGTTTTGGCATCGAGCAAGATTTTGTGTTGAATCCAAAGAGTATATGATCTCTCCAAAATGAGATAGGTTATTGTATACCTCAAAATTCCCATCTTATAGCATTTCATCTTTCACCAATATCCCCATGAGTTCTGACTTATGACCCTCAGAAGATCAATCTCCAAATTCACTTAGAGCACCTTGGAGACTCTTCAATACAGGGTGGCCATAAACATTCAAGGCTCTCCATAGCTAGAAAAATGGTATCACTAGGTTTCACCAACCCATCTAGAGCTAATGGAACTGATGATTTAATGCCAAGATCTGCAATTTCAAAGTTACGCAGTGATGCACCGATGAACTAAGGCATAGTACAAGTTTTGGGATCGAGCAATATCATTGTGCCAAATCCAAACAGAATGTGATCTCTCTAAAATGAGATAATTTATTGTATACCTTGACATGCATATCCTATAGCATTCAGCATTTCACCGAGAGCCCCCATGAGCTCTGAGTTATGACCCTTGAAAGATTGACCTCCAAACGAACTTAAAGCAACTTGGAGACTCTTCAATTGAAGTGCCCACAAATGTTGGAAGTTCTCTATGTCTAGAATAATGGTTTCACTAGGGTTCACTTGCCCATCTATAGATAACTAACAATTTGATGCCAAGAAGAGCAATTTCAAACTTACGCAATGATGCACCAATGAACTAAGGCACACTACAAGTTTTGGCATTGATCAAGATCGATGTGTTGAATCCAAACAGAATGTGATCTCTCTAAAATGATATAGGTTATTATAGATTTTGAAATTATTTTCTTGTAGCATATGACTTGTCATCAATAGCCCCCATGAGCTCTAATTTATGACCCCCAGAAGATCGACCTCCAAACATAATTAGAGTACTTTAGAGACTCTTCAATACAAGGTTGTGAATGTTGGAGGCTCTTCACCACTAGAATGAGGGTGTTACTAGGGTTAACCTATCAATTTGAGGCTAATGGTGAGCTATCAATCTAATGCCAAGATCAGCATTTTCAAACTTACACAGTGATGTACTAATGAATTGAGGCACATTGCATGTTTTGGCATTGAGCAAGATCATTGTGTTGAATCCAAATGGAATGTGATCTCTCCAAAATGATATAGGATATTTTAGATCTTGATATGACTATCCTATGGCATTTTACATTTCATCGATAGCCCCCATGAGTTCCAAGTTATGACCCTCAGAAGATCAACCTCCAAACACACTTAGAGAACCTTGGAGATTCTTTTGTATGGAGTGGCTATGAATATTGAAGGATCTCTATAGTCAAAAAAGGGGTGTCACTAGGGTTCACTTTCCCATTAAGAGATAATGGAACTAATGATTTGATGCCAAGATCATTCGTTTCAATGTTATGTAGTGATGCACTAATGAACTGAGGCATACTGTAAGTTTTGGCATCAAGTAAGATTGCTATGCCAAATCAAAATAGAATGTGATCTCTCTAAAATGAGAGGTTATTGTAGACCTCCACATAAATTCCTATAGTATTAAAAATTTCACTGATAGCCCCTATGAGCTTCGAGTTACAACCCTTGGAAGATTGACCTCCAAATGCACTTAGAGTTCCTTGGAGACTCTTTAGTACAAGGTGGTCACAAATATTGAAATCCCTTTGTGGCTAGAACAAGGTCATTACTAAGGTTCACTTCCACATGTGGAGCTAATGGTACTAACAATTTGTTCCAAGATCAATGGTTTCAAAGTTACACAATGATGCATTGATGAACTAAGGCATAATGCAAGTTTTGGCATTGAGGGAGATCATTGTGCCAAATCCAAACAGAATGTGATCTCTTCAAAATGAGATAAGTCATTTTAAAACTTGACATGAAAATTCTATATAATTTGATGTTTCACCAATAACCCCCACAAGCTCCAAGTTATGACCCTTAGAAGATTGACCTCCAAATGCACTGAGAGCACCTTGGAGACTCTTTGGTACAAGGTGGCCGTGAATGTTGGAGGCTCTCTGTATATAGAAGAAGGGTGTCACTAGGGTTCACCCACCCATCTGGAGCTAATGGTACTGATGATTCTATGCCAAGATCAATGGTTTCAAATTTACACATTGATGCACCAATGAACTGAGCCACACTGCTAGTCTTGACATTAATTGAGATCATTATGCCAAATCCAAATGGAATGTGATCTCTCTAAAATGAGATAGATTATTTTAGACTTCAACATGAACATCCTATAGCATTTGATGTTTGATTATTTTAGACTTCAACATGAACATCCTATAGCATTTGATGTTTGATTATTTTAGACTTCAACATGAACATCCTATAGCATTTGATGTTTCACCAATAATTCTCACGAGATCCGAGCTACAACCCTCCAACTATCAACCTTCAAATGCACTTAGAGAACCTTGGAGACTCTTTGGTATCGGGTGGTTGTGAACATTAAAGGATCTCCATGGCTAGAACAAGGGTGTCACTACAACTCACCCATCCATCTAGAGCTAATGGCACTGATGATTCAATGCCAAGATCAATGGTTTCAAAGTTACATAGTGATGTAGTGATGCACCAATGAACTAAGGCACATTACAATTTTTGGCATTGAGCGAGATCATTATAGGGTGTCCACAAATGTTGGAGGCTCTCTACGATTAGAAAAAGGGTTTCACTATGGTTAGTAATAAGTAAAAATATTATTTTTTAGCTTCCTCAAATTTTTGGCATTGGACATAGTGCAAGTTTGGTGTTAATATTAATTAAAATCATCATTTTTTAGGTCCCTCCACATTAATTACATTTAGTAGAAATACCCTTGTTCCTTACATTAAATCAACAAGTTGACATTTACAATATCTCAAGTGTTTCATCATTATTAAATCAATACACAACTACCAAAAATTATAGTGTCAAAAATCCTACTATCAAAAATAGAATATATTTTACTTCATTTTTCTCCTCATGCATGACTACTCTTGATGATGTACCTACATTCCAATATCATAAAAAATATTAGTAAATAATTGTATTAAACAAGATAATCATTGGTTCACCAAATAATTATGAACAAAAGATAAGAAATAACTATACCTAATTGAGTGTTCCTATAAGGTCCTCTCTCTATTTTAGGGTCTCCAATAGGGCTTCATGATTAGCATTAGTAATAGTAAAAAGTTATTTTACTTTTAGTCTTCCTTAATGCTTCAAAAAATTCACATTTATTGCTATAATAATATGTGAATATATGAGAATTATTTTGTGCTTCTGATAGTCTTCCAATGTGGGAATTCCATTCCTTCTAAGCATGTATGTCCACAAACATATTCCTATAACAACAATTGAAGCAGTAGGATATGTGAATCCATCATCATCTGTGATTGGTTGTGAAAGATTTATTTTACATATTACACAATGTGCTAACCAATAATCTGATTTCTTATCATTCCTCTGTGGTGCATCTAATGCAAAGACATGTCCTGGCTAAAGAAAATCAAATAGATGGTTATGCTCAACTAAACTTTTAATGTTATAATTTCTAATATAGGGTATGATAGACAATGGATTAAGATAATATGGAGCCCATGTATCCACCCACTCACTTGACTCACAATGATACCAATCAAACTAAAAAGAACTAAGAAAAAAGAAAGCTAGCTTTCATGTCCAAGTGGTCCATGTACTAGAATTAGAGCTTCATAATGAATGCATTTTTGATGAATCTCTAATAGTAGCACAATTTGATCTATCACCTATGGACCCTTCCTCAACCAACCAAAAGAACATGTCAACTGCTGAATCAAGATTTTTCCTTGTGATAATGTTGAACTACACTAATCAACAATGCTACGAGCATCAAGAAGCTTTGCTCCTGAAATCTTCAATTGCTCCTTAACTAGAGCTCTCTTCATACATGACTCTACTCCATAATGATCCCCTTTCCCATGGTTAGACTTTTAAAAACTCCAAATATGAGGCACCCCCTACTCTATATTCATCTTACACATCCAATAAAATATGCGACCATTCTTGAATTAACTTGTGCAATTATCTAACTAAATGATGTCCCTATCCATAGTAATATCATGCTCCTATAAAAAATAAAAATAATTCTCGAAACAATGTTGCGCAAACTCTAAGATCTATCATCACTCATGTAAAAATGGTACTCTCTAATAATCTTCCAATTATCTTCCACACTATTAGGGGCATGTCTATATGTTATGTTGACAAAAATAGTAATCTAAATGGAATTTTAATACTAAGATTGTGTCTCATTTTGGGGCTACAATGTGTATTTCTCTGCAAAGTCAACAACTAATATAATATTTTCAATAGAAAAAGTCTCCTTACACATTCTAAGTTACTAATCTGACCATTGAAATCTAATTTTTCTTGAAATTTGAAATAAAACTAGCCACATTGATTTTTTTTGTAACCAATTCACATCTAGAGCCCTTACCTCCACTCTTTAATGTTTATTCACTATTTCATATACCATTTTTTTTACATTGTCCTTACAAGATATTGTTTGCACCCCTCATGGAAACATGTGTCAAACTTGGATAAGCCACCACATTCTTAACACTTCTCATTTAGGCAACCATTTCTATAAAGGAAAAAACCATCAACTCTAGGACATAAAAACTGATCTAGCGGGTCTCTTGATGATTTTGGAAGCCCACTAGCACAACAATTCTCTAACATTTCATTACTATGCAATGTAGATGGATGAAGCGTAATAGTTAATGATGCATAGGATACTCCACATGATATTTGCAACAACATGTATTTCAAATATTAAGCGCCACATAATAAAATGGCTTCAGGGATTCAAAAACCCTTTATGATATATGCAATCTTGGATGACTCTCTCTAAATTATTTGAACAACATAGTTTCACTTACCGCCAAATAATGTTTAGGATGTGGCATGCGGTCTCTAATGCCAATTCTCAA
The DNA here is from genome assembly GCA_028749045.1 of Cupressus sempervirens. NCBI lineage: Eukaryota > Viridiplantae > Streptophyta > Pinopsida > Cupressales > Cupressaceae > Cupressus > Cupressus sempervirens. The sequence goes on along the minus strand of CM053787.1, from coordinate 676,832,736 downwards.
CTTCAACACATCTTTAGCATCGGCTAAGAATCTTGCACTAGAGTGTCGAATTAATGTAATTTATTGCTTTAGATCATCGGTTAGCTTCTTATGGCCATGTACCATTTTTAAGAGGACCATCAATTCTCTCTCATCTAGTAACTACTCTTCTCAAAGTAGTACAATTCAGGTTCAAGTCAATACAATTTTGTATCATATATCTACCCTTTCTCAAATGATGACTTACCAAAGAGGTTGTAATAACCCTTCAAGTAGCTCTCTTATCCTTCTCCCTACTATTTTTTCCAATGTTATTGAGAGCATTGAAAAGATTCTTCACAATAATGACATTTCTCTCCATTTTCTTATTGCCACAAATCTTCAATATGAAAAGCATAGGTCTCATTTTTTGCATCTTTAGAAGGTGCATTAAAAATTGACATTGCTCCACCACTATCTTGTTGCCAAAAAACATCTTATATAGTCTTGAAGCCCATAACAAAATAGTTCTTTGTGAATTTTTTCCTTCTAAATTACTAATAATCATTTCATCAATTTCAATTATCCATTTTGGTGTTCTAGGACTTTCATTTTGGTTATAATTAGGAGATATATAATGTTCCTATGCATTTTTATTTTTGACATGGTCAATCATGGCATTTACATTATGAACTAGTAAATTTTCATTCTCCAAATTTTAAATCTCAGCATTATCATTATCAATTGGTACATTTTCATTCCCCAACTAAAAATATTCATTTTTTGACTCTATTATTTCACCTTCGATCAATACATCAACTTCATTCACATTTAACATACCTTGTCTTTTCCTCTTGTGATTTACCCTATTTCTTTCCCTATATGTTGCAATGTCTTCATTTGATGCCTTCCTTTTTTGTTTAGCCTTTCAATGACTATTGTTCCCCATTCAAACAATAATATCAGATACCTAATCAAATCTTATAGCAACCTTTTCAGTCAAATGGGCCCCAAACAAAAAAAATTCTCTAAACCCATTAAAAATGGAAAAACAAAAACATGATTATCAGGTCTACAGTGAGAGATAATATTTTGGGAAAACTCTACCAGTAAAACAATCTGGCTACCCAATCTCATATCAAGTACCTGAAATCATCACCTAAAACTTAAAGGGAAATCAATTGGGAAAGTCTAGCAAATCAACTATTATTATATATTAGTATATAAAATTTATTATTATTATATAATATAGTAATATATTGTTATTATTATTTAATATAGTAATATTTAATATTATTATATAATATAGTAACATTTTATTATCATGTAATATATAGTCATATATTATTATTATTAAATAATAATGCAGTCAATGCAATGGGTCCAATGGGGTTGTAGGGTAACCTACATTGCTATTCGACCCATTCCATCGTGACATGTGTCCCTATAGGTCCTAGGACCCCTAGGGATATAGGGTAATTGATGCAATAAGTCAAATGGGATCATAGGTTAGCCTATGACCCCATTCGACCCATTGCATCATAACATGTGTCCCTAAGGGTCCTAGGACCCCTACAGACATGGGGTAATCGGTCATATGGGTTGAATGGGGTTGTAAGGTAGCCTACAACTCTATTCAACCCATTACATCATGTGTTGTGTCCCTAAGGCTCCTAGGATGCCTACAAACACAAGGTAATTGATACAATGGGTCAAATGGGGCTATAGGCTAACCTATGACCTCATTTGATCCATTACATCATGACATGTGTCCCTAGGGATCCTAAGACCCCTAGGGTTAGAGGGTAATTGATCATATGGGTCAAATGGGGTCTTAAGCTAGCCTATGACCCCATTCAACCCACTCCATCATGACATGTGTCCCTAGGGGTTTTAGGACACTTAGGGACATAGGCTAATTGATCATATGGGTAGAATGGGGTTGTAGGCTAGCCTATGACCCCATTCAACCCATTACATCATGACATGTGTCACTAGGGGTCTGAGGACACCTAAGGACATAAGATAATCAATGCAATGGGTTGAATGGGTTGTTGGGTAGCCTACACCCCCATTTGACCCATTGCATCACAACATGTGTCCCTAGGGGTCCGAAGACACCTAGGAACATAGGGTGATCGATGCAATGGGTTAAATGGGGTCGTAGGCTAGCCTATAACCCCATTCAACCCATTGCATCATGAAATGTGTCTCTTTGGGTCCTAAGACCCCTAGGGACATAGTGTAATCGATCATATACGATGAATGGGGTTGTAGGCTAGCCTATGACCCCATTCACCCTATTGCACTACAAAATGTGGACCCCTGGGGACATACAGTAATTGATCATATTGTAATATAATAAACTATATAATATTATGTAATAATTTCTAATACTATGTTCAAATATATATTATAGTAGTATATGTAATAATATATATTTAATATTATAATAATAATATATATGGCTACTATTTATAATATTATAAATAACATACAATTTAACATTTAGTAGTATGATCCTAATATACTATCTTATCATATTTAATATCATATACAATATTATAACAATAAAATTTGTTATATAATATATAATAATAAATAAATAAAAATAAAAATTCAAATATATCATTATATCTTAGATGTTAAAACATATTTAAATATGTTTGTTAGCTTTTTGTTTAAAATGTACAATTAGTTCCCACCTTCTCAATTTTTTAAAAATTTTGTTTTGTCATCACATTTCATGTACCTAATTTGAAACCAGGTACCTGATTTGAAATTGGGTACCTCATCTAGGATCAGGTAATTTTGGATTAGGTACCCAATTAGGCTTGATATTTACCAAACTTCTTTGGTCAACTAAAAAAATGTGTTTGAGACATTCAAACTTCAAGTAGCCATCTAACAATATTTTTTCATCCAATTTCAATGAAACAAAAAAGGTTTTTTGATAACACTCTCAAGATTCCATAGACATAATTGGTGTCAAGTTATGAGTTTGACAAGTATTTATTAGTTAATTTTTAATGAAGAAGTATGTAAACTACTAATTGACATACTGATTGAAAAATAGCTATATCTTTCAGATGGTATAATTTTTTTGAAATCCAAAAGTTGCATCACATTCTATGCTTTACCTAGTCTAAGAAAAAAATTTGTAAAGTTTATAATTAGTTAAGGTGGTTAGATAGGGGGGTTTTTTAAATCTAAAAAAAATCTAGTAGAAAATTCATATTTAATTTGGAATTAAAAAATATCCAAAAATATGCATCACATCTGGCCATGAGTCTACTTTTTATATCTATAATTATATTAAAAGATATTATCATTTGATTTTGATTAAGGTGGTTAGACATACACCTACTTTTCATTTTTTCCCTGAAATTTTTGTAGCACTACATTAAAATCCAAAATTTTGACTTATCAAATAATTTTTTCACCAAATAAGGCCTAGTAGTTTAGAAACTATATTCAATTTACTACAGATTCTTTCCTTACAACTTGTTGATATTAAGCACATAATTACTTTAAAATTATGTGTCAAGTTAACAGATGCCTGGTTTGCTAGTTTTTCACTGCCACTTAAGGTCATATTCTATTTGACCATGATCTTGCACATACCCTTCATGTATTAACAAAAAATATCTACAAGCCATAGACTTACTTGTATGACCTAGTCCCATCATAGAATTGTAACATTGGATAATTGTTTCAGCATTTTCTAATATTGCACCACCTTCATACTTTAATTCCTCTCTACTAAGGGTTATTTTTACACATGTTCTAGTGTCTTCATGCTCTCCCTTTCCATGTCCTATGCTAGTGAAATTCGAAAAAAAATGAATTCCACTTGTCACATGCATCTTACTCAACCAATAGAATATCCTTCTATTCTTGAATTGTGTGGTGCAATTGTCTGACCATATAATGTGTTGATTGTATCTTACATCTCTTAACCTCAAATTTTCATAGAAATCTCTAAAACATCCTTGCATAGAATCTAATAAATGAGTTTGATCATCACTTATATAGAAGTGATATCATCTTAATACCTTTATGCCCTCCACTATGTTATCATGTGCATGAATAAATGCTATGTACAAAAATTGACACTTGTATAGAGTTGTAATACATTGGTTGCACTTTGTTTTGAGGTTTTAGTGTTTATGTTTTGGTGAATTAAACAAATGACATAATTGTACACAGGGTAAAAGTGTCCTTACACAACTTGAATTGCTCATCTAACCATCTAGCTCTATGTGTATGACCTATGTACTCATAAACTATTTTATCTTGAAATAATTTCATAAAATCAGCTACACATACATCAATTTTCACTAATTCACACCTCTTTAATTATTTTCCATCTATAACACCATATATAATTTGTACTTTCCAAGACAAACTAGTGTATTACCAATTTCATGTGTGCTATCTAGATGTAGGCATCTATGAAACTTTTGCAAATGATGGAGACACAACCCACGAACAAAATGGACACAACAGAAAAGGGAAATTGTATTAACTGAGAAAATAATCAAGTACAAATAGTATAGAGAAAATAAACTTCAAGACATTCCTTAAGGGCTTACAATAGCATAAATCTGGAGATAATTTCTCCTTTCAGTACCTCCTCTCAAACTCCACTCCGAACTGCCTTTTACAATGCCAAAAATCTCCTTAAATAGACCCCGGAGGGTTAAGGACTAGGAGTACATTCTAGAAAGTGCTATTAGGCATCCACCAACCAAATAGAAGGTTCCAGAAGCTGCGTTAGAAGTTGGTGCAAATCTAGAAGAATCTAGAAACGGTAACCGAACTTCCGGGAGGCATAACTTTTGAACTGTAGCTCTGATTGAAGAACCATTTACATTTTCAGAAAGCTCTTGAAGTGCTCTATAACCCTATAGAAAAGCTTTTCTTGTCCCCCATTTTTTAGCCCTTTTTGAGGTCATTTAATGCCCCTAACCCGACTTTGAAGCATTCTTAGGAGGTCTCCAAAACCCAAAAAACTACAATAACTCTCATACCGTGGGGCCTTTTGACTTGATTCTTTTTCTAGAATGCTCTAAATCACAATTACATTCATCTGGCCAATTCACACCTTCTAGGTCACCAAAATGATGGCCCAATTACATGCTCCTATTTTTTTGGGATTTTCAAACACACTGATAGTGGAACTGTGAGAGTTGGAACCTTTATTTGTCCCAAATGGGTATCCAAAAATGAAAATACATGAAACAGAAACTAAGTCTAAGTATTTTTTTTGGGTGACACAGGATTGCCCTTATACCTCTGGATGCTCCTGCATCAGCAAACCACCACATTGAGGGAAAAAACCTTTCAAACACATGGTCTTCTAATAAATTCACCCATCATCTTGTTTACATAGTAAACTTGAAATAAATTCTCTCAATGACTTAGGAGGCAATTTTAGACCACATTCATGCAATATTTATTTAGTATGCAAAGTAAAACATATATAACAATAAACATCATAATGCATAGAAAACTCAACATGAACCATATAACAACAAGTAGTGCATGTATGATTTATCTTAACATAGAATGGTTTTCTCATCTCCAAAAACCTTTGGCTAAATTCAATTTGAGGAAATCTTTGAAGAAACATTTCATAAAATTGTGTTTGAGTCATATCCAGAAAATGTTTTACATGTGGCTCATGGTTTGTTTTTCCAATTCATCTGTTGACATCTTTTTGGTTTGGTGAAGCCCTTGTGATGTCATGCCAAAAGTTTTCTATTAATGTTCTTAGTGCATCAACAATAATTTTATCCTTACTTGGAAGTCTACCTTGGAATGACCAAAAAGAAGTCTCATTAGAATTCTCAATTTTCTCTTGCCTCACTAAAGCTTTGACTAATGTTGTTCTACTTATTCTTAATGACTTACTTTTTTTTCTTACCATATGAGTTTTTTCCATTTCCTTTCCCATTATGGTTGATGTGAGGACCCATCGACTTGTATTAGCATATTTAGTACATGTTTTGAAACAATGGATTGGTATGCATCAAAGATATTTCTAACAATGCTTCTTTCACTACTATTTCTAGATGTTCTTAACCCCAAAACTCTCATTATCTATTAGATCTAATAAAGAGAGTGAGATAGGACAGACACGAGAGAGAGAGAGAGAGAGAGAGAGAGAGAGAGAGAGAGAGAGAGAGAGAGAGAGAGAGAGAGAGAGAGTGTGTGTGTGTGTGTGTGAGAGAGAGAGAGAGAGAGGAGGGGGTAGGAGAAAGAGAGAGGGGGATAGGATAAAGAGAGATAATGAGAGAGGAAGAGGGAGAGGGAGAGGGAAGGGGAGGGAGAGAGGGGGGGGGGAGAGAGAGAGAGAGAGAGAAGAGGATGGTTATTTGAATCCAAAAAACTCGATCTAGTTATGGTTTGGTGATAGCCCAAAGAAATGACCCAAAGGCTTGGGAGATTGTTTTCCCTCCATTTTTTTCTATAAAAAACATTTTTTCCTCTTCTAAGATGAATTCTCATCTTTGTCTTCATTAGGTATGCTAATGGTGAAGTGGGTATCTCTAAAATCATCACCATAATCTTACACATCTTCTTAGCTTGCTAACTATATAATTTTTTATATTTTTGGACAACATTAACATTGTAAACTTTAATTAATTTTACCAATTCCTTGACATTCCCCATAGACATATGTCTTTCATTTTTTAATAACTTTTGATATACTTAACCAAATTCAAAGTAAATTACATATTATTGTTCTACACTTGATTATATAAATATAAATTTTCTATTTTCATTTATTTTGATACAATTTATGCTTAGCACATGAAAGGTACCAAAATTTTAGGATGTAGTATGCCCAATAATTCACAAAAAAAAATACTCATCACAAAATTACAAAAAAATACGCAACTTTTAGATATGAATCTTAACTATCATCCTACCAAAAGGATATGAAAAATACTAAATATAACTATGTCTTTTGTGTTGCATATGAAAACAACTATGTTATATTTTCTGAAAAAATTAGGAACCCATTTTCATGTGCCCAAGGTTCGACCCATCTAATCTTATGCATTTTGTAAAAACTATAGTAGTTTAGAAAGAAGATTCAGAGTACTATAATTTCTACATTTTAAACATCCTATCATTTTTAGTGGAAGACTCTCAAATGTCTTGTCCAAGTTTAGGTTTACCTTACTATAGAAAAAAGGTGTCCACTAATACCCCCCTTTTTTGACACCATCTTGGTGCACTTACCCATTTCTCTAACATTTTTTTCCTATTTTGTTACTTTTTCTTAAAACACTAAACTACTACGGGTAGAGTTTGTTGCCATGTGGCACACTAGTTATTCACTCTTTACCACGAAGCTCAAATGGATGGCTTAAACATTATACACTAAGGCTTAAACATCACACATAATTTTAAACATAAATTTGAAGTTTAAAATATGGTCTTAAAATCCTTAAAGCAATGAAATTTCTCCCTGTTCTCTCTAATGCTCTATATTATTCTCCTTGTTCTCTCTTACATTTTGATGATGGAGATCATGTAACGTGATCCAAAAATGATGATGATAAAAGTCTTACACAATTAGATTCATAATTATCTTATTATAATTCCTAAGTAATATGTAATGTTCTTGTTACCATTTCATTTTCCTTGAGGTAAAAAATATCCATACTATGAGTCCTAGGGCTTCTTTGGGGATGAAGTGTTAGAATAAATGTATCACAAAGCTTCATTTGCTAAGAATGATGGAATTTTTTCTTTGTTATCCTCTCAAATTTGGTGAATACATTTCCATAGTGATGAAAGAACAATTTTAATGCCAAGGAAAGATTGATATCTCCATGGAGAATTGTTAGTGTAAATAATTAATTATTATTACACTTTACTTAAGTTTACTTAGGAATATGCATAGTCATATGAGTTATCTTAGTGAAAACACAAGAGTTAGAAACTTATTAGAGCACATAGTGTCTACAACATCTCTTTATGGGATACACCTATGTAAACTTATCCTCTCATCATCGCACAAACTCTTATGCTCAATGGAGGATAATCCACCTTTGGTGAACAAGTGTTGAGTTGTAATCCTTATCTCTTGTGTGACTTCTAGACATATCAATTTCCTTTATATATTGGCACCCTCTATGATGTATTCATCCAATTACCCAATTATTTGATATCCAATCATCTGATATCCAGTCTCATTTGATCATCATTTGTCTCTCTTGTGCTATCTATTGAGCTTCTTGATGTTGGTGTTGAATTATTTCCTTAGGAAAATTCTTACATGATATTAGAGCTATACCAGATTCTTATATGGTATTAGAGCCATAGGAGTTTCATTGCATAGCCATAGGAGAGATTTTAATTTTTTTTTTGTAAATCAAGATTGGAGCTTGCTTGTGCAAATCAGATATTGGCATCATATTTAGAATGTCAAAAAAACTCCAAATCAACTTTTGTTTCATCAAAATTGAACATCAGAGGTGAAATCTAGAGTCATCTGATTTTTTTAGGTGTGATGGTGGTGATTCAGAAAAAAAAATTATAGAGGTGATTTTCAAATAGTGATATCTCCCTCACATAGACTCCTTTTTTTGAGCAATTATTTTTGTTTGGGGTAGAATTTCATGATCTACACATTGGTGCAGGTTGTTTGAGATCATTATTCTTGAATTTGTCTAAAAATTTTGAATCCTAATTTTTACAACTTTAGAGGCTTCATTGAGACTCATTTGGACACATATTCAGGTGCTATTTTTTGAGAGTGTGTATTTTTTTGTCTACTTTCCAGATCTAGTATCAGTTTAGAGTAATTCTTAGTAGACATAGTACTTTGAAATATTGGTCTCATTTTGACCTATTGATACTTGTAATTAATTAGATCCTTAAGAGATCTTGTGTCTTATCTTGTTGAGTTTGATATAACTTCATATTTGTTGTTCTAACCATCAAAATTAGAAGTGCACTTAGGCCCTAAATTGGCAAGTGGCCATTGTATCATGATAAATATAAAGTGCCAAATCATGCATTAGGGGTGGGTTTCTTTGATTTTTTTTTAATTTTGGGGGTGCATACATTATTTGATGTCAGGATTCATATCAAAAGTGTCACTTTGGTTTAAGATTCAAATTGACAAAAATGAGCTATTAGAAATGGAGTGCTTTTATGATTGATCATCTAAGAGAACATAAGGAAGTGTTTCCTTATCTATATTCAAAGATATTTCCACCTAATACTAATTGAGGACATCTTTCTCTTCTTCTTTGCTTTATGTATAATAGAATGAGTAAGGAATATTATGCTCCTTTAGTAAGGCACATAGTCCTCATGATGTTTGGATGTGTCTTTAGGAAGCATATGGAGATCCACGAATCTCTCCATTACTAGAGAACATTCTCCCTCCAGTCACTCTAGTTGTGGTACCTACAGCTCTAGTTGAGATCATACCTCTTGAAGATCTTGTTGCTTCTATTGATCCAGTTCTAGCCACAGATGCTCCTGATTCAATGTAGTGGGAAACACCATGTCTTCCTATTTCAACTTCATGGGATGACTTCCTTCCAAAAATTGCAGTGTTGTTGGTGGAGTCTTAAATTGAAGATGTGGGAGACATTATTGATGAAATACATCTTCTCTTTGTTGAGGAGAATTCTTCTTCACTTTTTGTGACTAACATGACTGAGGAAAAACTCTGACCCTCAACCACTAGATCTTTCTTTTGAGACTGACATGATTGTGGACACTTCTTTTCAGCAGTTGGAGACAGATTCTTTTACTTCAAAGGAGACATATTAGTCTTTGGAGATTGTATTATAGTTTCCTTAGACATCATATCTTTTGATGATTCTTCCTACTAGTTGGGGAGAATTCTCTAGTACACCTATGACACCACTTCTTCCTACAAGGAGGAACATCACTCAATTTTCATGGTGCAACTTTTTCAATCATCAAGGAGCTTCTTTCATGGGTGTGCATTCATCATTGAGGGGAGGCTACATTGCTTCTTTTCCCATATCTTCCTATAAGGACGATTCCTTGTCTTTGGATTTTGATTCACTTTCATACATGGACATGTTACCTTGTTTGTCACCTTCATTTGGGCATCCCCCAGATTTTCTTGTGGCATCTACATCATCAAGGACTTGTCAATAGATGAGTAGACTTTAGAGGCAGCATCCATAGCATACTACATATGGGTTCCTCATCCATCTTTCTATCCACAATGGGAAGTATACTTGCACCTATACTTGGTGTATCTTCTTCCTAAAGGGAGAAATGTCATTTGTGGTCATTGACTACTTTTTTGTCTTCATGACATCATTGCAAGAGATTATTCAATATGGGGGGATACCACCATGTATTTTTTCTTATGGGGGATATATGCTTGTACATGCATGATGCATGTCATATTAGGGGGGGGTCTTGATTACTCTATCCTTGCATGCATTTTGTATTTCTTCACCTCTCTTTTTATAGGAGGCTTTTCCCATGAGGTTTTTCCTCTTTCTCTATTTTTTAGAGAGATTGCATTGCATAGTGTTGTATGTAGAGCATTGCATTTGTATAGAGGCATCTAACATGACCTAGTATCTAGGATCCACATTGCATCTTGCATTTAGCTTTGTGAGCTTAAGTGCATTCCCCTAAGTTGTATTTAAGGGGGGGTGTTAGTGTAAATAATTAATTGTTATTACACTTTACTTAAGCTTACTTAGGAATATGCATAGTCATATGAGTTGTCTTGGTGACAATAGAGGAATTAGAAACTTATTAGAGAACATGGTGTCAACAACATCTCTTTATGAGATACACCTATGTAAACTTATCCTCTCATCATCACACAAACTCCTGTGTAGAATGGAGGATAGTCCACCTTTGGTGGACATGTACTGAGTTATAATTCTTATCTCTTATATTACTTCTAGACATATGGTTGCCGTTATATACTCTCTATGAAGTATTCATCCAATTATCCAATAATTTGATATCTAATTATTTGATATCCAATAATCTGATATCCATTCTCATTTGATCATCATTTTTCTCTCTTGTGTTATCTATTGAGCTTCTTGATCTTGGTGTTTAATTATTGCCTTAGGAAAACTCTTACATGGTATTAGAGCTATACCAAATTCTTACAAGAATTTATGTGCCCAATAAGTTGAAGAAAATTAAAAGAAATCTATGAAAGGACATAATTATCAATGTTAATAAGAGATTAAAAAAGTGTTGATCATAGGTGAGAAGAAATGAATGAAAATAAAATGACTTCATGCACAGAAATGCCAGTTTGCAAGGTCCAATGTGCCAAAGCCACAATCCACCTCTACAATTCCATGGTAATTATAGAGTCCCATCTATTATTAAATTCCAAATAACTAATTAAGGTGATGATGATCATATACATCACTTTGTTACTGTGGTCATGAGGTGTAGGGTATCATTAATGCTTGACTCTGATAAAAAATGGGGGCATTAGTCATGGAATAATTTGATCATAAATGCCCTATCATTCTATATGCAAACTAATTGTTTCCCTCAATTATGACTAATGCTCCTCTGAAAATTGACACAATAGAAGGACAACCCTAATTCTTTAGAATAGGGTATGATATTTGTAGGCATTTTGTGGAAGCAAGATTACAAAATAGAAATCAAGCATTATAGAAATAGCATCTATTATTAATTCACAAATCTAACTATAGGCTCTTTCTAGGCACAATTTTCCATAGAGTATGGAATCTCATCAGAATTCTTGCTATGTCATAAAATATTTTGAAAAAATGTTAATCTTCCAATGTAATCCAATAACATTAGAGGAAATAGAAATTAATGATAGGAGAAATTTATTAAGATGTAGCAAATAAAATTAATAAATTTAAAGAAATGTTAAAATTAATCATGATTTTGAATATAGAAGCTATCCTATTGGGAACATCAACTATAGGATCATTTAGAAAAATGGTAGAGACCCAAAGCCTAGGTATAATAAAAAAATTCAATTAAAGGTATGTGCAGAATCATGGTGTGCCAAAAAATGGTGATGTGAAAAAAGTGGAGTTTGAAAATGTCCAAAAGTGTTTCACAATTTGCTCTAACTTTTTTCCATCTGTCCTAATATGAAGGCAAAAAGGTTGGGCCAATTCTTTCGGGTATCTGACCTATTATCAAGTATTTGATATGAGATCAGATACCCAAAACTTGCAACATGAAATTTAAAAAAAAAAATAGAGAGTGATTTTTGGCATTTGTGTTTTGGGTTTGTTTATGCTGCTCCATTTTAGATATTAGATATAGGAACAGGTATCAAATATAGGTATTTTTTATTTTATTTTTATGATTTGAACGAATTTTAATATAAATTAGTTATTTTAAATAGAAATTGTTAAAAAATAGGTTTTTTAATAGAAGTTGTTGAAATTTAGGTTTTTTTTAATAGAAATTATGTATTGCAATTTAATAGGTATGGCTAACCCAAATGATGACACTGAGCTAGGAAATAATGTTCCTCATAACCCTCCACCAAAGATTCCAATACCCCCTCAAATTCATCCACCAAACAATCCCCTACCCCCTCAAACCCTCCTCAAAATGAAGATTTGATAAATGAAAATCTCACCAAACTGAGGTTTTGTAAACCACATATAATAACATACCTACATTGGCACCCATGTTATCCATGTTAAAAACCATAGTGGATAATATTTAAATACTTACCAATGAAAAAAATGTTGCTTTTCATCGGTGTGAGAAAATGCATGCAATGTTTGATGATGGGTTGGACTATGATGACATTGTCGCACCAAATATAACTAAAGATTATATAGTTAACCTCTTTGTAGACCTAAAAACTGGTAAAATAGTAGAACACACAAAGCCCAAATTATCAATTAAATGGTTCACAAATGAGGCTATGTGTGCAAACTTTTGGGATCATTGGCAGATGGTTTTTGAAAAACCTCCACACAACAAATTAGAGGTGTCAATCTATTTCATTAAAAATTTGTATGCTGAATTTGTGTTGCACCTCAAGGTGAACTACTGGAGCCTGAGGCCCAACATGGGTGTAGGAGGAGGAGATCCTCATGATAGACCCTTTTCCTAATAGAAGAAAGATGACACTTTTGTCCCCCCTACTGATTTCTTCCCCCTCCTCTAGTGTACCATCTTGATATCATTATAGAAGCTATCTCTTAGACTATTAGAGCCATCCATAGATTGAGTAGCCTATTGATATCCTAAGCTAGGTCGGTCTTGCCTCAACATATTGATGATGTTGATGAAAGCTCATCATTGGTGAGCTCATCACATGTTTGTGTGCCACTCACTTACATCATGTGCAAGAATATATGTCTAGGTCCCATAGGTGATCTTTCTAAGTATCAGTTTTAATTTGAGGAGGAGGATAAACTAGACACACATACATAGACTACACACCCTGACATGAGAGAGGAGAGGCATGTAAAGGCATGGAATCCCACTATGTTAATATGTGTATACATTTTTCATTATGGCATATGTAATTTAAATTTAATCTTTATAATAGAGTAATTAACCCATACTGACTTATATATGTATGTAATCTTCATACATGTTTAGTTGATGACTAGGGAGGAGCTTAGATAGGTTGATGATGTCATGCTCTTGGCTATTTTATTTGGCCTTGAGACATCTATGACACATTATGTTTTGTTCTCATTGTTTTTCTATTTGATATTGGAGCATATATTGATGAAGGATGCTTCCCTTAATACCTTAAACTCATAACAGAAACAAAGAAACAACAAAAATGTGAGAACAAGATATGGACTTATTATTTGCACCACAAATGTGGAATTGTAGAATTCATAAGTACAATATGCTAACCCAGATGGGCACATTCATTACATTAATCTACATGACAAGTTGAGAACTATCACACAGAGCTATCTTGGACAATGTTCAGGCCTTTCTTAAATAGGCAATTTTATGCTACCCAAGAAAGTTCTAGATGTTCAAACTCAATACCTAGGGCTGATAGACTCTAACAATACATATAGAGTCAACTAAATACATCTTTGATAATTATTTTAGAAATTTCAGGTAGCCCAACTTCAGATGGCCATAACTCACGAACCATTGCTCTGATTAGCTATTATACCACTTTTCGAAAATGTCAGCTCCTGATCTATAGGCTTGGAATGATGCTAGTGCCCTTCCATTGAGTTTTTGGACCTCATATGGGTACTCTAAGGCCTCCAATGGTGAGCCTAAAGATATTTTTACAAATTTTTTCATCAAAAATCCACAATAACTTCTCTGACACTTGAACAATGAGATTTTTAAGGTAGGCTTATATCTCTAAAATAAACCTTCTTGTAGAAAATGAGAACATTTAGAGCTCATATGAAAAACTTACTAAAAATAGCAAGTTCTCATTAATAGTAACCACCTTTTCTACTAGTCCTTATTAAAATAGAAAAGACTAAAAATAAAATATTTTGGGTGATGCAAGATTGTCCTTACACCCAAGATGCTTCTACATCAAACACCCAAGGTAATTTGAGAAGTGACATTGTCACATCTCAAGTGTTCAGAGGAAAACCAAGATTGTTAACCTCCTTCTTTGCTAGCCATGATGAATCCTCAACTAGCCTCTCTTTCCATTTGACTAGATATTCCTCATAAGTTTTGTTTTTGGTACTTTTGTCAACATGACTATTTAGTATCTCCTCAATCTCCTTTATAGCCGAACAAGCTACTAGAATGCTCCATCACCTCCTTCATAATACCATGTCAAATCTAAAATATTAAATCTTGGTGAAATATTCAATTCAATGGGAAACTCCACTTCATACACATTTCTAGAATCATGCCTTTTCACTATCTTGTACAATCCAAACTTCTTCATATTCAACTTATTATATGTACCCACTAGAAAAAATTCCTTTCTCAAATAAATCATGACTTCATCTCCAATCTAAAATTTCTTATATCTCTTTTTCACATCTTCCTTAGCCTTATACTATGTATTCATCTTTATGATGTGCTTTCTCACCTCCTCATGGATGTTCTTCAAATCTTCAACAAAATCTTCTGCTTCAGCACTACACATTTCTCCTTTATCTAATTGCCTTAATTTAGAAGCATTTCTAGGACTACTCCCATATAGAATCTGGAATGGTGATTGACTAGTACTTCTATTGACAGAACTATTATATGTAAATTCTACCTGTGGTAAAATCATATCCCATTCCTTTGATTTATCTCCAACCAAGCATCTTAGCAAGTTTTTGAAACTGTGATTCACAACTGCTACCTATCCATTAGTCTATGGATGATGTGATGAACTAAACTTCAAATCTATCTCCAACTTCTTCCATAATTTATTCTAGAAATACTCAAAAAATTTGGTATCTCAATATGAAACTATGCTCTTTGGCAAACCATGTAGTCTCACCACTTCTCTAAAAAACAACTTTGCTACATGAATAGCATCACAAGTCTTCTTGCAAGGAATAAAATGTGCCATCTTTGAAAACCTATCAACCACCACAAAAATAGAATCATGCCTATGCTATGTCCTTAGTAATCCAAGAACAAAATCCATACTAACATCCTCCTATGTCTTCTCTAGTATAGGTGATGGCTAATACAACCCTATATTATGCTTCATTGCTTTCACCATATGATATACTTGGAAAATTTGTACAAACTTCATTACATCTTGATGTAACTATGGCCAATAATAATTTTTAGCAACCAAAGCTATATTTTTATCTTTGCCAAAATGTCTAGCCAATCCTCCACTATGCTTCTCCTTGAGAAGATTTTGTCTCATTGAAATTTTGGGAATGCACAATTGGCTTCCTTTGAACAACATATTATCTTAGATCATGAAATCCAACCACTTTGTCTTGTCAAGTTTAACAAGCTATGTACAAGCCTTCCACACTTCACCAAAATCACAGTCATCTGGATATAATGTATTGAGTTCCTTGAACCCAACCACCTCTATCTGCATTTTTGTCAGCAAAAGTTATCTTCTGCTAAGAGCATCTACAACTTTGTTAGACTTCTCACTCCTATGTTTCAAAACAAATGTATAACTCTGAAAAAACTCAACCCACTTTAAATGCCTTTGGTTCAATTTCCCTTAACTATTCAAATATTGCAAAGCTTGATGATCAGTATGCAAAAAAAGACTCCTCAGGAAGAAAATAGTGTCTCCACTTCTTCAATGCTTGAATTATAGCATAAAATTCTTGATCATAAATATAATATTTTCTTTTTGCATCATTCAACTTCTCATTAAAATAAGCAACAGATCTAACTTCCTGGCTCAAAATCGCCCCTATTGTAGTACCACTAGCATCATAATCTACTTGAAACACCTTGTTAAAATTAGGAAGTGCTAAAATAGGATGCTTAGTAACTTTCTATTTCAACAGATTAAAACTCTTATCTTCTCCTATAGTCCACTTAAACTCTTTCCTATCCCCTCTCATTGTTTTAGTTAAGGGTCCACAAATACTGCTAAAACTTCTTATGATTTTTTTGTAAAATGTAACTAGTTCATGAAAATAACTTACCTCTATTACACTCCTTGGGGTATGCCATTCAAGGATAGCCTTCACTTTTTTTGGGTCCATTCACAAACCTTCTCCTGAGACTACAAATCCTAGCTACACCAACTCCTTTACAAAATTGTACTTCTTCAGGTTTATCACCAACTTTTCTTCCCTCAACTTAGCAAACACCTTGTGAATATGAACCAAATCCTCCTCCAATGTCTTACTAAAGATCAATATATCATCTAGGTAAAAAATAACAAACTTACGTAGAAAATCCTCCAATACATCATTCATGAGCCACATGAAAGTGCTTAGTGGATTGGTTAGCCCAAAAGACATGACTAACCACTCATACAGTCCTTCCCTTGTCTTAAAAGTAGTCTTCCACTCATCACATTCTCTAATATGAATCTGATGGTACCCACTCTTCAAATCTATCTTTGTGAAATACTTATCTCTACTCAAATAGTCCATAATATCATCCATCCTCAGCAATGGAAATCTATACTTGATTGTGATCTTGTTGATAGCATAAGAATCTATGCACATACTCCATTATCCATTCTTCTTTAGTGTTGACACTACTGGTATAACACATGGACTTAGACTCTCTCAAATCAACCCCTTCTACAACAACTCATGAACTTTCTTGTTCAACATTTCACTTTCCACTGGTGTCATTCTATGCATTGACTTGTTTGGTAAACTAGGTCCTAGAATTGAATAGATCTAGTCTCTAATCTTCCTCACTCGGGGAAATCCATCAAGTATATTATCTAATATAATATCAAAAAATTCTCCCAACATATCTATAACTTTTGTAGGTACATCCTCTACTTCTTATTTAATATCTTTAGGAATTATAGAAAAACACATATGTTCATGCTTCATACCTTTAAGAAGCTCTTTTTCCATCAAGAAAACATATTGAGGCAGCACTACATACATTTTCTTCTTTATCCTTCAATGACTTCAACTTATGTTTCACTCAATCCTTAGTTAGAGTGTAAGTATTTGCTTGCCATTGTGTATAGCATGCATGTCAAACTACCATGGCCTACCCAACAACATATGACATATGTCCATAGGTATGATATCACATAGTACATCATCTTGGTAGCTTCCTGTCTTTAACTTCACTAAGTACTTCTCATTGACCATGACCTCATGGTCATCTTGCACCCAAGAAATATGGTATGGACATAGGTGTTTCTACCTCTTCAGCTTCAACTTGGTGACCATCATTTCTAACACTAGATTATAAGTACTTCCAAATCAATGATCACATCACAATAATTACCTTCACATTTTCATCTTGTGTGAAACAAGTTCCTTATTTGTTCACGTTCATTCTCACCACTCAGCAAGACTCTTTGGTTAACTAGGACTTCTCCTTTTTTAGCATCTTCAAAATGTGAGGATTTGACATCTTCATCAACATGTGCAACTCTGGCCTAGCCTTCTATTCTTTGATCTGTCCTTCCTTGGCACTAGGTGCATTCAAATGTTCTATGCCCTTCTTCCCTATAGTAAAAACATTTCCACAAAAGCCTCCTCTTTCAAATCCTTTTCCTTTGCCTCTTCCTCTCTGATCTCTATTGTTCTGATCATGGAAATGATTGAAATTGTTTCCACTTTGGTTCTGAATGCTACTTCCAACCTCATCCTTATTCTTTTGATCATAAGTATGACTACCATAAGATCATCCACATATCTTCTACTACAACGTCTTCCACTATTCTTATTGTCAAACTTCTTTCTTATTTTCTCCTCAACTCTTAGGTTAAATTCCTCAATACTATTCATTCAAACCAAACTCAGCTCATCTTGAATGCTTGGCCTTAACCCATTAAGATAATGATCGACTTTCTCCTTATTAGCTTATGCATGGCCAGTTCTAATGAGAACTCAGTAGAACTCTTCAGTATACTCTTGAAAATGTTTTCCTACTTGTTTCAACCCTTTCATTTTATTCGATAGATCAAGCTCATAATCCACAGGAATGAATTGTCACTTCAATTTAACTACCATTCATTCCCATCTAGTGATTTTGTCCTTTATTTTTCTATTTCTCTCCAACTGATCATCTTGCCACTAGATCTTCACATGTCCCTTTAGTTTCACCTTTTCAAACTTGACCCTATCAGGATCTTCAATATCTTCATACTCAAAGTACTCGTCTAGTTCATTGATCTAATCAATCAGCTCCTCTGGATTAAGATTTCTTGAGAATGTTGATACTTCAAACTTAGGTCTTTTTCCAATTTTGTAGATGGCCCTAAAAAGCCTCTCTTCCTCTAGGTTTAGAACTGCCTCTACTCTGACATTTTCTTCTACTTTGTCCTTATCCTTGCTTTCATCTCTTATGGGAAGATTTATTCCTTTATACATTTATTCTTCCAATGCTTGCATTTGTTTTTAGAGGGCTCAAAAACCCTCAGGTGTAGCAGCTATAGCTTTTCTAGCATGCTTTCTTTGTGGAGGCATTTTGCACTTCCATTGAAATCCTAGTGTAAACTAACTCACAATCAATGATTTTTCTACACACTCTACCCAAACCATGGTCCTAGTATGAACTACCTCACAATTGGTGATCTATCCACACACTCAAGAACTCTAGCTCTTATACCACTTGATGAAAGTTGCTCCCCTTAATACCTTAAACTCATAACAGAAACAAAGAAACAACAACAAATGTGAGAACAAGATATGGACTTCTTATTTTCACCACAAATGTGGAATTATAGAATTCATAAGTACAATGTGCTAACCCACATGGTCACCTTAATTACATTAATCTACAAGAGAAGTTGTGAATTGTCACCCAGAGCTATCTTAGACAGTGTTTGAGCCTTTCTTAAATAGGGAGTTTTATGCTACCTAAGAGGGTTCTAGATGCTCAATCTTAATACCTAGGGCCAAAAAACCCTAACAATACACATAGAATCATCCAAATACATCTTTGACAACTATTTTAGAAATTTTGTGTAGCCCAACTTTGGAAGGCCATAACTCACAAACTATTGCTCTGATTGGCTATTCTAACCACTTTTCAAAAATACCAGCTCCTAATGTATAGACATAGAATGGTGCTAGCACCCTTCCATTGAGTTTTCAAACCTCATCCATGCACTCTAAGGCTTCCAATGGTGAGCCTAACGATTTTTTTTGCAAATTTTTCCACCAAAAATTTGCAATAACTTCTTTGATACTTAAGCTGGAGCAATGAGATTTTTAAGGTAGGCTTATATCTCTAAAATGAACCTTCATATAGAAAATGAGAACATTCAAATCTCATATGACAAGCTAACTAAAAATAGCAAGTTCCCATAAATAGTAACCACCCTATCTACCAGTCCTTATCAAAATAGAAAAGACTGAAAATAAAATATCTTTGGGTGATGCAAGATTTCCCTTACACCTAGGATGACCCTGCATCATATATGGTTTTTAATCTTTCTTTATTGTTGTAGGTATCACTTGTTAGTGGGAGGCAAAGTGTAGGGTTTGAGACACAACCCATTGATGAGGGGCAGGTTATTACGTGCTTTTAAATTGATTAAATATTGATGGATTATTGTAAAAATTTTGTGGTAATAAAATTTAATTACATTTTTTCAATAGCAGCGAGAGAAATCAACAGGTTCCATTTGTTCAACATCAGAAAATCCATGAATATGTATCATTTTTAGGTTGGGAAAACATGGATGGTGCTCTTGTCCCTACGGTGATCTCTCCTTTATAAATTAGGTTTGTGATAGTGGTTTAAAATATTGTGCTTTTAGAACCTACAATGGAGATAAAAAAATGGTTGTGTCCTGCAAACTCTTCTATTTAGGAAAAGATGTGAATCATTCTCTCAATGATTGAAAGGTATTTGATGTTGTCACATTCAAAAATTTAAGCTATTAGAAATTCATAAAGAATGGAGGAGCCAAGTGAAGAGGTGTCGCAAGCATTTTTGTAACTATGGGAGATTCGAATGCCACTGGGTTTTGTAGCTAGTCATTCAAAATGCTTCAAGAAACACTTTCTGTTGTAAATTCTTTCCCATCTTGTGAACCCACGATGTTTCAAGGGCTCAAGAAGAGCCAAGCCATAGGTTTCCAACATGCAGTATGCATTGATGAATGTGATTCTATTCATGTCTGAAGTAAAATGGGTACTGAGAAAGACAAGGTTTACGACTCATTATCAAATCCAAGCTTCATGTTAATTAATATGCTTTTTGAGTAAACATAAAGGGATGCTTCGCAAGAGTAGTTGAAACTATATGATTAGTAATATGATTATTGCAACCAAGCACAAATATGTCCAATGCATATGGAACCCATACTGATGTATTTGTGGTTGAGAATTTGAAGAACCCATGAGAAGGAATATAAATAAATGTTCAGAGTTGCAACAAAAGCAGAATGAATAAAAAAAGGAACCCTGGGATGTTGGTATGATGTTGCTTCTCAATATATGTTGGTGTGAGGTTCAATCTAATTTGTGACAATTATTCATTTAAAATAATGATATGAAGGCCTTTGGCTATCCCTCAAGCTCCTACATCAATAAGATTTAAGTCTTCAAATAGTGATAAAAATGGCTATGGAATCATTGAGATGAAGTTCCAAATGGAAAGTGCATTAAAAATTAGATTTTATCATGTGGTTGGAACCTTTATCATCTATAAAATTTGCATTTGTAAGGTGCACAACTTTCAGTATCATGATCAATGATGCTTTGGTAGCAAGCAGATGATCTCATCTAGCTTCAATTCAACCCAATACAAATGAAATGATGTTATACACTATCTTCACAATGAATTTAATGGGCTAGATGTTTCAATCCTTACATGAATCAAAAATATTGGTGGGAAACCCTAAAACAGTAGTGGTCTGAGAAGAAGATTCCCATTGAGTGCGGAAGAGTTTAATGGCATAGAAGAGAAGACCAATGGCTAACTATATCAATATGGTAACATTTCATCCACTATTATAGTATCCCTCTTGAAGATGGAAGCTATTTTTAAAGATATGGATGAAGGTGATAATACAAATTTGAAAACTATAGCTTCTGATAATAATGATAAATATGTTGAATGTGAGAGACCCTCTTTTGAATGACTTGCATTATTGTGTTATGGAGCATAATGGTTGCAACATGGAGCAGATTTGGAAGGAGATAAAAGTATCAAAGATTTAAAATCAAATAGAATGTGCTGGGATGTTTGTTTTTTCCTTTCCATGATGGGAAGGGAAAATCATGATGATAAGAAGGGCCTAAGTATGGTGTGATTGCAGTATATTTTTACCATATTCTTGTTGAGCATCATAATCATGACATTGCTCGATGACTATATCAAAAAATGGATGATCATGTTTAACTTTACTAGAAATATTGTGAAGCTTATAGTTGAATAGGATTGAAACTGATATGAAGCATGAAATAGATCTCAGAAGGCACATTAAAGGTGACTCTATGGCCCAATGAGTAAGATATTGGATAACATCAGACAAATATTTTGGAGTTATCTTTATCATAGCACAAAATGCAACCCCCAAAGAGAACCACTGTTACTTATTGTTTTAAAATGCTAAGTATTTCGCTCCCACTCAACTATGCAGAAAAACAAAAGTGTTAAAAAGAAAGCTTTTAAATTAATCATTTATTAATTATTTTTCTTTATACAATATTTGATTCTTAAAAGAGTTAAATATTAATATATTCAAATACAAAATAATTAAATGTCAAATTAATTTAAAAAGAACATTAACCCCTCAAATAATTAATTCTACAAGAATTAATTATCATGGCAAAAGAAATAAAATAGATGAGTTGATGGGAGTGGACCAATTTTTTTATTAAAAAAAAAACAATGTAAAATAATTAATTCTTTAATAGTATTAATTATTATTGTAATGTGCTTAAGAAGATTAAAATTGGTTCGGTAAAGAGTTGTGGTGATTGCCCAACTTCTTTGAAAATTTATTTAATGGGGGAAAATCATTTGTAAGGGGTCCTTCCTTTTGGTTCTAGAGTTCTATAGCTGTAGGAGGAGGGAGAATAATACTTTCTATTTGTAGCAAGGAAGAGAGATTTGTTTTGCATTCTGATTGTAATGGTAGGGATGGAATAATAGTATTGTTATCCTATTATGCCTCTAAAATAAAAGGATATGCTTGTGTTTTATCCTATGGTCTATGCACTCATATTTTTGGTTTAAAAAGATCTTGTGGTCTTTTATTTCCTATTTTAGATACAATCGTGCGTTATTACACCAGATTTGTGATGTATATAATCTTATGTTTCATGTACTCACATTTTTGCATAATGATATCTGCAACCCCTCTTAATTCTTTTATAATGTGGGAAGTTGATCATAAGGTTATTTATTTGTCCTCTCTTTATTCATAAATCTGGTAATCACATTCATCCCATGTTGATGGGCGGATGTTAGAAATTCTTTTCTGTCTTCAAGTTAAAGACATAAGCAGATATCACATTCATTGACTATCTTTTATGAGGGAGTTGTACCTCTCACTTTAGAGGAATATTATCAATGAAATGATAATCTATCCAATTGTTAGTATATTTTTTTCTTCTTTCGAAGCATATTGATTCATTGTTTGTATTTCTTTCTAAAGTACAAATATGTTCACTAACAACATGTCTTTAGCATTGGGTGATATTATTGAGCTAGAGTGCCAAAATTGTGTAATTTCTTTCTTCACATCATCGAATGGCTTCTTATCAAAACATGGAAGTCTCCCACCAAAAGCCCATGTTTCAATTTCAAGAGGATCGTCAATTCTCTCTCATCTACTAAGTACTCTTCTCAAAGTAGCATGACTTAGGTTCAAGTTAATATAAGTTTGTCTCGTATATCTACCCATTCTCAAATGATGACTTACCAAAGAGGTTGAAATAACCCTTCAAGTAGCTCTCATATCCTTCTCCCTACTATTTTTCCCAACACTATTGAAAGCACTGAAAAGATTCTTCACAACAATGGTATTTCTTTCCATTTTTTCAAGATTAATAAGAATCTTTAATTTGGAAAGCATAGGTCTCATCTTTTTGCATATTTAATAAGTACATCAAAAGTTTACATTGCTCCACCACTATCTTGTTGCCAAAAAAAAATCTTATATAGTCTTGAAGCCCATAACCAAATGGTTCTTTGTGATTTTTTCCTTCCATATTGGTAATAATTGTTTCATCAATTTCAATTATCCATTTTGGTGTTCTAAGACTGTCATGTTGATGATAATTAGGAGATATGTAATGTTCCTATGTATTTTCATTTTTGACATGGTCAATCATGGCATTTGCATTATGAACAGGTAAATTTTCATTCTCCAAATTTTCAATCTCGACATTATCATTATCAATTGGTACATTTTCATTCCCCAACTGAACATATTCATTTTTTGACTTTGATTTCACCTTCGATCAATACATTGTCAACTTGATTCACATTTAACATAGCTTGTCTCTTCCTTTGGTGATTTACCTTGTCTCTTTCCCTATATGTTACAATGTCTTCATTCGATACCTTCCTTTTGCATTTAGCCTTTCAATGACTACTGCTCCCCATTCAGACAACAATACTGGACACCTAATCAAATCTTGTAGCAACTTTTCAATCGTATGGGCCCCAAACAATCCTTTTTCTCCAAACCTATGAAAATGGCCCCAAAAAATATGATTGTCAGGCCTGCAGTGATAGAGAATAGTTTGGAAAAAAATATGTGAGTAATCAATTTGGGTACATGATCCCATATCGAGTATCTGTTTCAAGATCGGATGCCCAAATATGAAATTACGTACCCAAAATGATCACCCAAATTTTGGAGCGAAATCAAAATTTGGGAAGTGTACAAATCAACAACTAAATTGTATATTAAATTATATATTAGTATGTATTAGTATATTATTATTAAATATAATATAGTAAAATATGATGATTATTATTATTATTAAATATAATATAGTAATATATATGATTGTTATTATTATTATATTTAATAAATTCATATATTATTATATAATATAGTAATGTATTATTATTATTAAATATAATATAGTAATATATATGATTATTATTATATATTATTATTATTTCATGACCTCTTTTGACGCATTTCATGACAACATATGTCCATAGGGGTCCTAGGACCCCTAAGGATCTATTTCATTTGTTGGAATAGGTCAAAAGGGGTCATAAGACAACTTATGACCCCTTTTAATGCCATTTATGACAAAATATGTCCCTAGGGGTCCTAGGATCCTTAGCGACCTATTTCATTTGTTGGAATAGGTCAAAAGGGGTCATAGGATAACCTATGACCCCTTTCTATGCATTTCATTATAACATATGTCCTTAGGGGTCCTAGAGACCCATAGGGACTTATTTCATTTGTTGGAATGGGTCAATAACCTATGACCCTTTTAGACGCATTTCATGACAACATATGTTCCTATGGGTCCTAGGACCCCTAGAGACCTATTTCACTTGTTGGAATGGGTTGGAAGGGGTCATAGGATAACCTATGACCCCTTTTAATCCATTTCATGACAACATATGTCCCTAAAACCCCTAGGGACCTATTTTATTTGTTAGAATAGGTCAAAAGAGCTCATAGAATAACCTATGACCCCTTTCTATGCATTTGATGACAACATTTGTCCCTAGGGGTCCTAGAGACCCCTAGAGACCTATTTTGCTTGTTTGAATGGGTCAAAAGGGGTCATAGGATAACTTATGACCCCTTTTGATGCATTTCATGACAAAATATGACCCTAGGAATCCTAGGACCCCTAGGGACCTATTTTGTTTCTTCAAATGGGTCAAAAGAGCTCATAGGATAACCTATGACCCCTTTCAATGCATTTCATGACAACATATGTTTCTAGGGGTCCTAGGACCCCTGAGGACCTATTTCATTTGTTTGAATGGGTTGAAAGGGCTCAAAGGATAACCTATGACCCTTTTCGATGCATTTCATGAAAACATATGTCCTTACAAGTCCTAAGACTCCTAGGGACCTATTTCATTTGTTGAAATGGGTCACCTCTTTCAATGCATTTCATTACAAAATATGTCCCTAGGGTCCTATTTTGTTTGTTGGAATGAGTTGAGAGGGGTCATAAGATAACCTATGACCTCTTTTGACACATTTTATGACAACATATGTCCCTAGGACCTTTTTTTTGTTGGAATGGGTTGAAAGACCCCTTACAGTGCATTTCATGACAACATATGTCCCTAGGGGTCCAAGGACCCCTAAGGACCTATTTTGTTTGTTGGAATGGGTCGAAAGGGGTCATAGAATAATCTATGACCCCTTTCAATGCATTTCATAACAACATATGTCCCTAGGCATCCTAGGATGCCTAGGGACATATTTCCTTTGTTTCAATGGGTCGAAAAGGGTCATATGTAACATGTGACCTATTTTGATGCATTTCATGACAACATATGTCCCTAGGGGTCCTAGGACCCTTAGGGACATATTTCATAATCTTGAATGGGTCGAAATGGGTCATAGGATAACCTATGACCCTTTTCAATGTATTTCATGACAATATATGTCCCTAGAGGTCCTAGGACCCTTGTGGACCTATTTTATTTATTCAAATGGATTAAAAGGGGTCATAGGATAACCTATGACTTCAAATGCGTCAAAAGGGGTCATAGGTTCAATGCATTTCATGACAACTAGGATAACCTATGACTTAAAATGGATCAAAACAAGTCATAGGTTTGACGCATTTCATGACAACATATGTCCCTAGAGGTGCTAGGACCCCTAGGGACCTACTTCATTTATTCGAATAGTTTGAAAGGGTACATTTCATGACAACATATGTCCCTAGGGGTTCTAGAACCCCTAGGGACATTGTAAGAATTTGGTATAGCTTTGATACCATGTAAGAATTTGCTATAAAAAAAGAGAGGAACATCATTCAACGATCATGAATCAACTTCTACATTGGAGCATTTCTCATTGATCAGCACACTACCTTTAGGGGGGGCAACTACCTTGTCTCCTTCTTATCCTTTTTTGGGAGGGACTTTTTCCTCTTCAGGGTTTTGTCCTTCTCCTAATTCTCTATTGTATATACTAGATGTATGTCATAATGGGAGGGTCTTGAGTACTCCATCCATCCATGCATCCTCTTTCATCTCTCTTTTAGGGGGAGGGTTTTTTTCCCATGAGGTTTTCCCTCTTTCTCCACTTTATGAGAGATTGCATTTGCATTCATTATGTACATGGGTACCTAACATGGCCTAGTAGCTGAGACCCATCATGCATTTCATCCTAGATCATGTAAGCTTAAGGGAATTCCCCTAAGTTGCACTTAAGTGGGGTTTTGGTGTAAATAAGTATTTACTATTTACACTTAAGTTTACTTAGGTTAATGCATTATTTTAATATTTATTTATTAGTCACCTAGGAGTATGTGCACTCTTGTGAGTTGTCATGTTGACAACACAGGGATTTGCACTTCATTTATGCACATGTTGTCTACAACACAGGAGACAACAAACTAATTTACCACATGGTATCTACAACCTTCTCATTCTTATCCACTCATCTAGAATGTTGGGCAAGGCTTGTGCTTAGTTGTCAATGCTTATCTTATCTCCTGATTGTTTGTAGAGATATTCTAGGTGCTTCTTGAGAGACATTTATATATAGGCACTCCTAGTGTGTATGTACATGCTTCTACATGCTTTTGAATAGTAAGCATTATCATATTGAACATACTCTTTGGTCTAGTAAGTGCTTGTGGTTGTGCTCCTTGATCTTGGGTGAGTCTTGCCTTAAGGAAAATTCTTACAAACATATTGCATTTGTTTGAATGGGTCAAAAAGGGTCATAAGATAACCTATGACCCCTTTTGATGCATTTCATGACAACATATGCCCCTAGGGGTCCTAGGACCCCTAGGGACATATTTTATTTTTTTGAATGGGTCGAAAGGGGTCATAGGATAACCTATGACCCCTTTCGATATATTTCATGACAACATACATCCATAAGGGGACTTATTTCATTTGTTCGAATGGGTCAAAAGGGATCATAGGTTAACCTATGACCCCTTTTGACACATTTCATGACAACATGTGTCCCTAGGGTTCCTATAACCCCTAGGGACCTATTTCATTTTTTTGAATGAGTTGAAAGGGATCATAGGATAACCTATGACCCCTTTTGATGCATTTCATGACAATATGTGGACACTAGGGACCTATTTCATTTGTTTGAATGGCTCGAAAGGGGTGATAAGATATCCTATAACCCTTTTTGATATATTTCATGACAACATGTCCTAGGGGTCTTAGGGACCTATTTCATTTGTTCGAATTCAACATATTTCATGACAACATATGTCCCTAGGGGTCATAGGACCCCTAAGGGCTAAATTCATTTTTTCAAATGGGTCAGAAACCTATGATCCCTTTCGACACATTTCATGACAACATATGTCCCTAGGGGTCCTAGGACTCCTAAGGACCTATTTCATTTGTTCAAATTAGTCAAAAGTGGTCATAGGATAATCTATGACCCCTTTCAACACATTTGATGACAATATATGTCTCTAGGGGCTAGGACTCGTAGGGACCTATTTTATTTGTTGGAATTGGTCAAAAAGGGTGTAGGATAACCTATGACTCCTTTCGATGTATTTCATGACAACATACGCCCCTACATATGTTTGAATGAGTCAAAAGGGTCATAGGCTATACTATGACCGCTTTCGATGCATTTCAAGACAACATATGTCCCTAGGGCCCCTAGGGACCTATTTCATTTGTTTGAATGGGTTGAAAGGGGTCATAATATAAACTATGACCCCTTTTCAATACATTTCATGACATTTGTCCTGAGGAGTCCTAAGACCCCTAGGGACCTATGTCATTTGTTTGAATGGATCGAAAGAGGTCACATGATAACCTACAACCCTATTAGACCCATCACATCATGACATGGGTCCCTAGGGGACATAGGGTAGTTGATGCAATGGGTACAATGCCCACGACCTCGTTCGACCCATTTTATCAATTACCCTAGTCTACGACCTCATTAATATATAATAATAATAATACATTACTATACTATATAATAATATATGACTATATCTTTTCTATAATAATATATTACTAAATAAAATAATAATAATATATATTTCTATATTATATTTAATAATAACAATAATAATAATATTATTATTATTATTATTTTATTTAATATTTAATAATAATATACTAATATATACTAATATATAATAATATACTAATATATATAACATACAATAGTTGTTGATTTCTCACACTTGCCAAATTGATTTCCCTCCAAATTTTGGGTGATCAATTTTTGAAAAAAGAAAATTGCCACCAAATTTTGGGTACCTGATTAGGCTTGGTATTTACCAAGCCTCTTTGGTCAACTCAAAAAATGTTTTTAAGACATGTTTCAATGACATTCAGACTTTCAGTAGCCATCTGACAATATTTTTTTCATCGAAATTCAATGAACGAAAATGGTTTTTTGATAACACTCTCAACATTCAATCAATATAGTTGTTGTCAAATTCAAAGTTCGATAAGTATTTATTAGGTAATTTTTAATGAAGATGTCTATAAACTATTAATTGACATAATGATTGAAAAATAGGTATAACTTTCAAACGGTATAACATTTTTGAAATCCGAAAGTTGCATCACATTCTATCCTTCTCCTAGTATAAGAAAAAAATATTAATTTTTGAAACTTTTCAATAAGTTAAGGTGGTCAAACATAGGAGTTTTTTAGTTCTGATATACTTATAGTAGAAAATTCATATTTAATTATTTATTTCAAATAAAATTACCCAAAAATATGTGTCACATCCATGTATAAGTCTACTTTTTATATCCATAATTATATTTAAAAATATTATCATTTGATTTTGATTAAGGTGGTTAGATATACACCTACTTTTCTTTTCTTTTTGTCTTGAAATTTTTTTTAGCATTACATCAAAATCCAAAATTTTGACAAATCAAGTATTTTCTTCTCTAGATAAGGCCTAGTAGTTTAGAAACTACATTCAACTTCCTATATATTATTTTCTTACAAATTTTTGATATAAATCACATAACTACTTTACTACGTGTCAAGATAACATAACCCTGATTTGTTGGTTTTTCACTACCATTTAAGGCCATAGTTTGGTTGACCATGATCCTACACATACCCTTAACAAATTTGTCTTCTTTATAAAAACTTTCTACAAGGCAAGTTACTAATATGTCAATATTGCAAAGTGAATCTCTAAATGCCTGTGGTACTAAGAAATATATTACACTATAAGTATAATTTATTTTAAGACACATGTTTCTTCCTATAAATTTCAACCATGTTCTAATAAACAAGAAACTCATCTATGGTAGCTAGCATACACATCTTCCAAATAGTTCACCTCATGTAGCTATCATTTATCCTCTTGCGCCATCTCTCAGTGCAAGCAGTAGTTGCAATGATGTTACAAGTCTCATATTTAGCTGTGACTTGGGAAATAGTTGGGATAGTAGCTTCTACTATTCTTGGAAACATCCAAGATGTATTGCATTACCTACTATGTTTTTGATGTAGTGCCTCTCGTGTTTGCATTTTGTACCATTTCCTAATTTTTTCGGTGATACTTTATGATATTCATGTTTATGTGCATTTCAGATTCTTAGATGATTAGACATTGTTTTGATTGCCACTATCTTAGCTGATAGATAGGATGGAGATTGTCCTAGGACTCTACTGGATGGTGTAGAATTATGAGGGTCAAATACTTAGTGTAGGAGACCTTTCAATTAGGTATTCTACAATGTTGATCTCCCATCTAGATCTAGAATCTAGGCCAAGATTATTAAAAGCATAAAGAACTTAAGGGGAGGAGTCAAAGTATTGGGGATGTGAATTTGATTAGGTTCTAGGAAGATAGATGGATTGGAGACTCTCCTCTAATTAGTACCAAGATCTCGTCTTTTAAGAAATCATAGTGTGACTAACTATGGTCTCAAGGTGGTCAATTATATTTAAAATGGAAAATGGAAAGTCCTAAACCTAGGTAATCTATCTCTGATGGATAAATAACTAAATGAGGAATTGGGAAACCTTTTGAAAGAAATGCATAACCCTTCCTTCCATTATAGGGATAGATTAATTTTGGATTAAAAAAATTTGCGTGATTTCAGTATGAGGTCAGCCTATTATAATATAATTTGTGTGGGATGTTCCTCTGAAAACTGGAGGTATGTTTGGAATTCTCACTTTCTCCCAAGATTTATTTCTTTTGGTGGTCTAGTATGTATAATAGCATTCTCTCAATAAACCAAAAATGCAGCTTCCATATATGGTTAATCAGTGTGTGCTATGTAATTAAGAGTAGGAAACTATGTCTCACCTCCTAATCCACTACAACTATTACACTATGGTCTGATAGAATTTCCTTAATCAGATGGGGATTATTTGCATCTTTAATAGTGATGCCCAACAATTCATTTTTTACTAGAATTGTCCCTCCCACCATCTCCTTATTAAAATGCTTTGGAAATCCATTCCACCCTATATGTGTTGGAACATATGGAAAGAACAAAACAATTGCTTAGTCAGAGAGAAATTCCCCTCCTCACACCCCACTGAATGTGATTTCCCAAATAACTATGGGCCTAATTAGGGAATGTACTCTGAAATGGAAATGGAAACACCCCACCATTCCCCATGACAATTGGATAAGAGATGGACTACGCTATGGAATACATCCCATCTCATGGAAAAATGGATAACACAAAGGCTCTTAAAAGGAAGGGTACTTAATGGAAGTCACCCCCTCCAAATTGGAAAATTGCATTAAGGGTTATATGGGAAAATGTGGTAACATATAGATAGCAATGAGGTGAAAGTGATGGGTCTACTCTAGGGATTGGAGAATGTTTTTGACTTGGGTATTCAAAGATTAGTGGTTGAGGATGAATCCTTACTAGTGATTAAGGCCATTAAAAGGGTTTGAAAGATGAGTTGACATGCCATAAAAATTATTAGAGATGCTCAAATAATATTAAATAAGGTTATTGACACCACCATCTATTATGTGTACAGTGAGGGAAACCAAGTGGTTGATAGCCTGGCCAAGTACGGGCATGGTTCCATTAATTAACAAACTTGGGAAAGGGAGTACAAATTACCGACAACAAGTTTGTCGCTTGTGAAAAAAGAAAAACATTTAAGATAACACCTTACAAGATGAGGGATTTTATTATGATGATTTTAAATTGTATCATCTTTTCAATAAATACAATAATCATGTTTCTTTATGGGATGTGCATGTCTGTAATGCAAGGAAAGATTTGGAGTGCTTTTCTACAATCCCAAAGAATTTCCAATTCTCAATGGGCATATTTATGGAAAGGCTACAAAAAGGAGATGAGGTAGCAAGTGGAGAATATTTTTTATTCCTTTTTATCATGTGATAAACCCAACTATTATCATAATACTAAAGCCCTTAATATTACTGACTATTTTTGTCAGGAAACAAAAGGTGTTTTTCCCAGTTCTATCTGCATTTCACTTGGTTTTTTTGGTTGCATTGCTAAGGAAATGATAGAAGTTATGGATTACTTGGTGATTGAACTTGGAGACGATGAAGACATGGAGAGTGGCAACACTCGTATTAAGCCACCAAGAATTGAGAAAGTCATTAGAAAGGATAAAGCTACTTGGACCTACCTGTGAGAAGGGGGTTTGATTCCTTTCATGGAATTCATCGAGGGTCATGATGAGAGGGTCTCCTGATAGTTTTTTGACTCTTGGAAGAATAGATGGTTGATTTGAAAGGAATTTCCTTTGAAGTTAGTGATGAGCTCATAATGAATTCTATTGGTCTAGCTCTAGAAGGAAATAAGTGGAGAAAACAAGTGAGGATTGTAGATGGAACAAGCTTGAGGAAACTTTTCAAACCTGAGGAGGCTCATCTTCACATACGTGGTGGGTTATCTAGTGAGAAACTACTTGAGACCTAGGATATGGTATGGTATGTGATCATGAGGTAAATTACCATGGATGAAAGGTTTAAGGTGATATACTATTACCACTTTCCCATCCTCAATCTCTTTTGGAATAGGTAAATTATTTCTTTTTGCATACCTGTTATTACATTTTATGGAGGATTGTGTCTAGGATGTGTGTAATAAGAGGGAAGAGGGTAATAGCTACACCATATATCATCAAAGCCCTAATATTCTAATTTTTAAATTCCATAAAAATCTTAGCCCTTAAATACAAGGCTTGGCCCCATCCCCACTCAAAATCACTAATATTTCTCAAACTCTAAAAAGACCCAAGATGATAAGTAGCCCTTAGCCATAGTTAAGAGGATTAAAATGGAAAAAGTTGAGGTCCTTGATATTGAAAGTATTGGAACTATGACCAAGAAGGGAACCCATAGGTCTAACAAGAGACTTAGAGATAAAAGGCCCTCTACTTCACCTAGTAATGAAAAAATTATTAGTTTCGAATCCATGGAGAAATCTAGGTAAAAAGGAAGCCCTAGACCTAAGAGGAAAACCACTAGGAGAAACTATGGTGAATAGGAAGAGGAGGAGATGATTAGTGAAGGCAAAGATGGGGAGACCCTAGTTGGGGTTTAGGATGGTTTTATGCCTTCTCATGTGTTAGATATGTTAAAAACAAAGACCAATACCCCTGAGTCTAAGAAGGGGGATGAAACTGGAGACTAGGGGACAATTACCTCTCCTATTAGGAATTTGAACATGGAAGTTCAAATCAGGGGATTGAGAAAAGTATGGAGACTTAGGTAGACAAGCCTATGGGAGGTGATAATTAGAAGGGGTAGAATATTGTGTGTTAGATTACTGTGGATAAATAACCTCTTGTTAAGCAAGACTTTTCCAGGTTGGAGGAAACCATTACTAGTCTAATTAAGAAGGACGAGGGCCTGGAGGATAAGTGGCCAATTTTTCCATTCATGTCATCTATTTTGTTGCTAGCACCCTCCATCTTTTGTAGGCTAGGAAAGAGGAGATTAATGATGTCAAGGACATGGAGACTACCCACTCACTCTATGGCTTCCTGACAGACAATTGGCTACAACTTCTGCTAGAGAACCCAAACAATCAGAAGGAGAGTTAGCTCATGGTCCCATGTCTTTTCTTTTTTGGTGTTTATGTTTACTGTTTACTATGTGGCCCATGGGGCTTATTTTATTATTAATCACTAGACTTGGTTTATGCGTAAAAACTTAAATAGGGCTAGACTTTTAAATATAATTGTGATGATTTGTTAAGTTTTAATTATAGTAGGTTTAGCTATAGAAATATGTTAGTTTGGGAGTTTTTGATATTAAGGAAGGGGGTTCAGTTAATCTTATGCTAATGACTTCAAGCTGATTTTCAACCTTGTTTTTCTATACTTGGGTTAGCCTCATTTTGGCTTCCTTTTAATATAAAAAACATATATTTCAAGAAACATTAAAAAGCTAAAAATGCATGGTCTAAAGAACAAATGTATACCAAAGCCTCATAGAAATCTCCTATGTTGATAGGAGGCACAATCATTGATGAATCAGATGTGTTAATTCCCCATATGGTAAGTGATAAAAGAAGTTAAAGTCATAGAGGGACAAAATAGGGCTTTCTAACAGACACAAAAGTAATCCAAAATGAGTTGACAAGAGGGTTTCAACTAAGAAGACATGCATACCTCTTGCCTCTCTTGTGTTGCACCTCCTCTTCAACAATCAAGACTTCTAAAAAAATGGAATGGTATAGATTAGGTGGGAAATTGCAAAGAGGATTGTACTAGTTAAAAGACAATCAATACAAGTTAATGGCCTAATCTTGTTGATAAGTAATAAAACAACTAAAACATGTTTACTTGTATCTTAATGCATATGATCCTATATAGAACAAATTCATGGATGGTTGTCCTCGAGGCAATCACTTAGTTCACTAAGTGAAGTAAATGAAGCCCCCATACCCAACCTAATAATCCATCTTTGTATAAAAAGGCCATAACAAAGTCCTCCTCTAAATTAAAACATAATGTAACATGAAAACCTAAGAATTTGTTCATAAAGCCATTTAAAAAATATATTTTTTCTAAAAAACAACAAAATTATTGCTAGATAATGAAAAAATAACCCCTCATAAAATTTCCACCTACAAATATCCAATTTGCTCAACCACTCCACGAGCACACAAAGTAAATGTCATTTCTTGATACAAAATATTCCTACTACACCCCGAGCACATTTTAAGTTTTGCAGCCACAAGCCAAGAAAATCATTATTTTAGAGAAATTGAAAACAAGCCATTAAGTTCGTGTTATGGATAGATAAGACGCCACTAAGTTTAGATTTCAAACTTTATATAATGACGTAAAAAATTCACATCTATAATCATTTATTCTGTATTTTGAGTCTTGATGTTCAAACAAAAACTTTCCTGTACCAGGTTTGATCCAAAAACTTCTACAATACAATTACTGACCAAAATTTTTCTGTATTGGATAATTTGTAACAAATGTTTGCCACAACTAGTATGATTTGGTAGCGTGTGGACCACCATTATCATAGACTGTTTCTACTGGTAAACTGTCATGGTCTATTCCTGAGCCTTATCTAATTAGGTAGTGGGCTTAAAATAGGTGTTTCAACTGGAATTATCAACTGGGTTTGGTTGAACACTGTCTTTCAAGTTACAACGACTTTGATACTCTTTTAACTAGTTGCTGGTAAGAGATTTGCTTTGGTTTAAAGCTCCAAACAGAACACAAAGATGAAGACAATTTATTTCTTACAACAAATGTATCAATACAAGTGGCAATGGCAGACAAGTCGCCTCCAATATGAGGCAAATGAAGTTGATAATAAATTTGAACTCAAGGCAGGTTTAGGGTCCACCTCAACCTGATACCAACTACCAACACCTGCAATCTCAAACGAAAGTTGTGAAAAATGCTGGTTTCAGGGTTTCCTTTTTATTGAAGTTGGTAGAATGTGGTTGAAAGATTTTATGGGGTCCTTTTCTCCTTTTTTCATAATGGCCGCATTGCTGTGTCAGCAAACGATATTGATTTTGTATTAGCATTGTTGTATTTGGTTGAGAAATTTTATAATGACAGATTGTTTGAGTATTTTATTGGGTATTAGATTTCAAATTTCAGGGTACAATTGACTTCTTTTGTTTAGGTATTTGTTTTCTCAAATTTGTTTCTAGTCTCCTCATTTTTCATTTTTTAAGTAATTAGAATTTTTATTGATAATGCCATCATTAAACTATGACATCATCTTTAATAGTAAGGTATTGGCTAATCTCAGATAAAATGTACCAAAAACAACAACAAAAAGTCAAACATGTCTTTTCTCAGATTCGTCAAAGTATAATAATGTTTTGTCCAAAAACATTTGTTGCTTTCAACCACAACATATGCAATCATAAAAAACAAATGCTGAAAATTTCAATAGTAATACTGAATAGATTAGATTACAATATTTTAATATAAATCAATTGTTTGGGGTCCTTAATGACGTGTCACTGTAGTGTGAAAAAATTATTTTGGGTAAGCTTTTTCGTCAATCAAGCAATGTTAATAATGATTGAGAATTAAGAAATTTTATAATTGTTTGAACAACTTAGTGCTATCAGAAGCATAAGTTTCAGCAATACAATTGACTTCTTTCTTCTAAGCTATGAGATTCAAGAAATCTACTATCACTCTTACCAATTATATGAAACGGATTGAACTGCAAAACATTCATTTAAATTATTATTTTTTATTAAAGTTAAAATTATAATTTTGAGGAACTCATTTTATATATTTTTATAATCTATAAGATTGTTTTATAATTCTGCTAAAATTAATTTAACATCAAAGAAGCATAGAATCTCAAATATAAAATGTAAAACTTTAGTCTTAAAAATTAAGAAAATTAAATATATGATTTATATCTTCTTATATAAATCTCATTATATTTTATAATTTATAAGATTTGTTTAAATTATATTAAAGTTAAATTTAATATCAATAAATAATTTAATTTTTGAGATGGGAACAATTGACCCTCATTACTTAGCATTTATTGTAAGAAACTCTTACCAATCAAAGCAGATCCCCAACCCCAACATACCAATCAGCTTATGTAAGACGATTCAAACAGATTCTTATGGAACAGAATGATTTTTAAAATGACAGAAACAATTGATATAATTGAGCTCACTAAATGGATTTCCTAGTTTACTGCAGTTCCTATCGAACTTAGAGATCAATGGCTTTGAGAAGCACCAACAATTAAGAAACTGCCCATCGGAACAAACAATCCCCAGACTAATCTATCAGCAATAGAGAGGAAACCTGCCATTCAGAATTCTAATTAGATAGTGCCATGAAATTTATGTTACCATGCAAATTCTTTACTGGTTATTTCCCTGCATTTCTTACAATCAAGAATCATTCTGGTAACTAAGTAAATTATTAGAGCTATCAGATTTTCACAATCCATCAATGTTGTTGTTTGATTTCTGAATTTGATTGTGTGAGCAATTTTTTACATCAACATTACGTATGTCATTTAGAACGTTACAAGTTGATAACTTATTGAATCATTCAGGTGGAGAGCATGCACCAAGATACTTGCAACTACCCATATCCCTAATTATCAATTATTTCGCATACTTCACAAATATGATATAACAAGATACTTGGCAAGCACCCATACCCCTGATTAACAAACAATTATTTCACATGCTTAATAGAATGATACATTTTAATTTTTAATTGTTTTCAAGCTTTTAGATATGTCGACTCTGTTTTGAAGCTGTCACCAGTACGTATCTCTTTGGATTTTTGATGAATATGTTATCAATTTATATTAATTTGAAATATATATATATATAGGAAAACAGATATGCTTCAGAATCACTTAATAATATGGTCCAGGGTGAGATGTCTGGATTTTTGTTTTCTCATAAGAACATATAATTCAAGGAGCTCAGAAACAAAAACCATATAGAATCAAAGCAAAACTCTTCATAATACAATCATAGAAGGGAAACAACAACATACCAGACCCACATTTACATTTGATATTTATTACAAATGTACTAAGTTATTCATGGAAAGACTCTTTCAAGCAATATTCATCAGCTAGGAATGAGGTATTTTCTTGGTTCTTGGACAATATATCCATGCAAACTACTTCTCTAACCTCAGCAGTAGCAAAATTTGAGGATTATGATGTATATACCATCTACAACTGTAGTTGTTTGAATTCTTTTTCCCCATTATAGCTCTCATAAGAAGTAGTTTCTAATTGTACATCTCAGACCCTTCCAACCACGGTCACTTTCTTCCTTTCATTGCAGATTTCATGACATTGGAGCCCTTGAACTGGAGTTCTTGTTGCAAAAGTTAACTGAATCCTTACCCATTGTTTCAATCTTATAATGGGCCAAATTCCCTGTGGAAGAAACCTTATTTTCTCTGCACAAGAACTCATTGCTGTAAACTTTCTCCACCTCTCTATTAGAATCATGAACAAATATATCTGTAGCCTTAAACTCATTTTTACTCCTTCCCAAGACAGCAGCAGTAAAAATGGCAGACATTCTACCAGGAGCCCCTGGGAAGTAGCCCCTAGGGCCATCAATTAAAATCACATCCCAACTCACTTTATACAAATCATTTGGTAAATCAATGAGCCCTAATTTGCAATCAGAGAATAGTAAATTTTGCACTGGACGGCATTCTGTTTTACTCTGTTCTTTAGCCATAGCCATAAGCTGCCCTGACTCACTAACTTTGGTTGTATACTGGACCTCATAAACCTCCATTTCTGGATGTTTTTCCTCCAATCCATTCACCCACATCTCACTCTCATCCAAAAACACGGTTCTTCCTCCATAATTGAGGATTCTCCACAAAAAGCTTTCATGCCCTAATCCAAACACAAGGAAATTGCAAGGCCTCTTCATAAGAACAGCGTGTGCTACTTCATTTATCTCTTCTTGGCTCATTTGGGCAGAAATATTGGTTCCAGCATAGTGCACAAGAGCTTCCATGACATCCATGGGAATATCTGATCTCTTTCCAGTATTGGACATGACCTTGCTTTCAAAACTCTTGGCCTGGAAAAAATTAATTTCCTTCACCAAAACTGCTGCAAATGAAACGAAAATTAAAAATGATATAAATGCCAGAACCCACAATCTGTGGCCATGTTTGTGTAGTTTTTGGATTGTGGACTTCAGCACAACTATCCTTGCTACTGTTCTCATTGTAGACTTGTATTTAAGCTAAGGAAGCGCAAGAAACCTGAAAACAAATGAAAATGGCTTTCTACAGGCCCAGATTCAAGATGTGGGCTCGTTCATTGAAATCATCTTGCATATCATAGACGGCAGTAGTAGAATGAATGGCGGACAATGAATCATACAATCAATTTTAATGAATTGTAAACATATGGGTTTGTGGCAGAATGCGAATTGTAAACCTATTAAACAAACCAGAAAAAAGAATCCCCAAAAGCAAGAATCCTACTTAGACAAAGTTCTTAAGAAGAACAAGAAAACTATAAGGAGAATTCCAAATGATTGTTAACAGGGCAACCTAAATGCAATCATATCAAACAAGAAAGATGTGATTGCAGGCCTGAAAGCCACCATTTCTACCCTTTTTTTTCACAAAACGGAGAACACCCAAGTATAAAATAACCGCTCTGTGGGATATGGACTAAAGAACTAATTGATCAGAGATTGTAAGTGCCGCTTTCCAATATAGAAGGAGAGAATTGCAGGGTAGAGATGAAACGAATCTTAGCTACAGGATTCTCTGACAGAAAATACTAGGTTTTCCTACTTCTCCAAACTGAAATCAACAGGGAAGCACTTCTTCAAAACATTGGTTTCCTTTTTGAGATTTTATAGATAAAATGGGCAAGTAGCTATATCATAATGTGGAATTTGTTTGAACAATTTCTGACGACCGCAAGGGACCCGGTTTCACGATTCACCTATGAAAAGGAATCTCCTTGCCCGAGGAAGACATGGATTTGGGGGTTTTCGGGTTATAGAACTAATTTAGCATATTACCGAATCCTGATTCCCAAAATTAGTGAAATTAGTAACTTATGAACAAAGAATATCAACGGACGATGTCCTAATTTTAGGTGGTTCTAATGTCAATTGGTGAGCAGGTGGGGGTGGGGGAGGGGGAATTTATAATTATATTTGATGTTGTATTAGTATTTAATTGTGTAATCTTCTAATTAATCTTCTTGATTCATATTTTATATATTTAATAAGTAGTTGTTAGTAAGCAAGAATTTGTTTTCTATAAGTATGAATAGTCCACTTAATATTTATGACATTTGAGTGACTTATAAAGGATAAAATTTTTGAGATAATGAGATATATATCTTGCATGATGTGTTACTTTATTACTATGTGTGTAGTGCATTTACATCTGAGTGACTTATAAAGGATAAAATTTTTGGGATAATGAGGTATATATCTTGCATGATGTGTTACTTTATTACTATGTGTGTAGTGCATTTACAATAATCTAGATGGAGTGTAATATCAATAAGAGAGTATTTTTTGGTCATTTTGTGCTATATGTAAGATTGAGACATAAGTGATGTAATTATTTAGTAGTGAGAAATTAATTTAGTAAATTGAAAATTTGGTATTTGTATGTTAGAAATCAAGGTCGTTCAAATGAAAAGACTAACATGTGCATGAGATATATTTTTTAAGTTAATCAATTCAAACTAATATGTAAAATCAAAATAGGTTGCTTATAAAGACCTTTCATGGTCCTCTATCTTCAAGAATCCATTTGGTCTATTAATGGCTCTCAAATACGCACTTGGAGCATTTGAATGATAACTAAAAAATGAGATTTAAAAATGTGATATTGCTATCGAGATTTAACTGTGTAGGTTTTGAGTCAAACTCATTGACCCATGTTTCATGAGTAGCGATTCACACATGAATCCATTTGTCATGAGAATAAATGGAACACTTAGCACTCATTGGATCTTAACTATGGGGTTTCATCCATGGTTAAACCCACTCTACTTGCAACCCAATTTGCAAAACCTTCATCAAGTGTTGTGCCTTCTGAACCATTCATTAGAAAGCCCCTTAAGCTCACCAATTGATAAGTAGGAGATATTTTCCACATCAAGTCAAACTCTTTGATCTTGATATTGCTATCAGGATTTAATTGTGGATTTTTTTAGTCAAACTCATTGATCCAAGTTTCATGAGTAGTGATTCACACATGAATCATTTCCTCATGAGAATAAATAGAACACTTAGCACTCATTGGATATAGGTGATGCTCACAGAGGTGAAGCAACAAAACTTCCCGAGAGGTCACCCATCCTAGTACTAATCTAGCTCAAGAGCACATAACTGCGAAGTTAAATTGTGATAGCAAAATCACAATTTGACTTGTAGATAAATATCTCCTACTTAGAGATTTAAAATGCTAAAAATGCATGTAATATGATTATCATGTGAATGATAATGTAGCTATTATGCAAAATTGGCATGCTAGTATGAAATACAAGATGTAGTCATTAAAAAAATATGAAACCAAATCATTAAACCAAGGATTAATTGGTATGAGTAAATGAAAGCTTTAAGATGATTATGCAACTAATTATCATAAAGGTATGTATCTATGTGTATGTGTATGTGTATGTGTACGTGTATGCACATATATGTATATATATTTGTATATGTCTATATCTATGTCTATGTCTATGTATGTAGATCTATGCATGTATTTATGTGAGTGTGTGTGTAAATTGTAACACCCCACTAGGGAATCCAAGAGAAATTAACCTAAAAAGATGCTAAGTTTGCTAAACAATTTTATTTGAAATTTTAAAACATACAAGAGATAATAATTATGGAAGCAATAACACAAATATGCATCACATGCATACATAAGCAAAGCAATAACAAATATCTCTCTCAAGGGTTCCATAATGTTGAATTACATATATAAGTTCTTTTAATTTTGAACTAAGTAATTAAGTTAGTCATTGTCATAGGAATAACCACATGTGCAAAATCTCACAAAAGAATGTACAAGTACAAAAGGGTGCATACTCATCCACTACACATGTCACATGGTATGAAATGTAAAATAATATACATCATGATAAGATACATCATCTTGTTGGATCTCAACAACTAAAGTAAAAAATATTAGAGTATGAACATACATCATGGCATCAAGTAAGAAGAAATAAATCAACTGCAACAAGGTACATCTAGCATCAGGGTCCAACTATCAGATCTCAATGACAAAAGAGTCACTACCACCTAACCTTGTGGAACATAAGTGGCCCCACTCTCACCATGCTAAGGAGATAAACTCAAGTCCCAAATAGATAGCAATCCAAAAGTTACAACAAGAATCTAAGTCTCAAGATGTTAGAAGTATTTTATCTCAAAGGTACTAAGTAGAAAAGGTAACATCTAATTCCAAAGGCAACAAGACACATAGGAAACCTAGTATACATATGAGTAAGTGTCATCACATGAGCCAACTTTAAGGTTACCCTTGTAGTCTCTTAAGACTCTATCCCCCTAGTGACTCTATGTGATATCAATATCCTTTTGTACAGACAAGGTATATCGATAAAGCAAGGTTGCAACCAAGCATCCTCTATACTCCCATCATAGCTTGTACTAGTGCTCAAGGAATGGATGGGTTATCAAAATGAATCTCTTGTTAATTCATTTTAACCCCATTAATGAAAATGTCATCACTTATTAATAAAAATTACAATGAGTCACATGTTTTCCATAATAAACAACTTACAATAGTCACCTAGGAAACCTCTTTATGGCTCTGGCCCCCATTGCAAGCCACTTTCCAACATACACATAGATTACTTACCTTAAGATCATAAAAGTACATCTCATAGAAACACAATAATCACATCAATCCTATGCAAGCAATTAGAAATCACTAATAGATATTGGTCAAAAACCTCAAAGGTTACATCAAAGAAATCATACGCTTGAGCTTACACAAAGAGATGGATCTTATCATAGAAATGCATAAAGAATCAACCTGACATAGATCACTGGAAAAAAATTAAAAATTGTACTCCTTGCTTGTCGTAAATATTCCTATTTGGCCAACTATTAAATTTTAATCAAAATAAGCATCACTAGATAAATCACAACATCAAAAAGGACATTTAAAACACATCTAGTTGATTAGGCATGTAGTTATACCATATAATTTCATAATCATTGTTTTGAATAAAAGATGGAGTTTTTTCATTTTCATAATTTTCCTTAAACGATATAATCCAAATTTTAGTTTGTAATGTCCCCTTTCTGATTTTATATGATAGTTAAAGCCTCTAATCAGATTTTAAAATCAAACAACCAATATTTCAAAAGATCAACCAATTTCTGAATAAAACCCAAATCGGGTATGCCCAAAATAGTGCCAAAAACTTCACAACTTCACATATTATTAATAAATCTTAAAGTAGACATTTTTACAAAAAAAAATTCTAGCATAACAGCCCACAAAGTGACATTTCTAGATCTGTATAGATTTTACACAATAGCTCCCAAAAGGAGGACAAAAATAATGCTCATCAGGCTCCTATAAACAACACAAAATATCCCAAAAACACCACAAAACATTAATAATCTATCATAGAAGTGTAACCTTAACCTAATAAATGCATTAATCTCTATTTTAACATCTAAATGTTTGCAATACAACAACAAACCAAACTGATATGAAATACTCAACCAGAAACACCAAACTCTTACAAGAAACACACCCACAAACTCACAAATTTGCACTGTTCAGCACAAGGGAAAACTCTGCATGAGCTTGCACATGAAATGGCCTCAAAATCTTTTCCTTAGCCTCCTTGGAAACTTGCAAAATCCCATCCTTGTGTTTCCTTCTCCATAGGTTTGGTAGCCTCTGAAGAACAACAAAGCAATAAGCAAAAATCAAGTTCTAGAATGAGCCTAAAATGCCTCCAAATCCCTTTAAAAGAGGGAATAACCCTAAATCATGACCAATAGGGCTCAATAATACATATTTTAATAATAATTTTTATTTATGAATCCATCGATTTTCAAAGATTTGCCCCTTTTGCCGAAACTTCACTTTTTGAGCCTACCTGCCTTGGCAAAAGTTATTATTTTTAATTATTTGAAAAGGGAACATGACAGGTCCTCCCCTCCCAAATATTACTTTTCCTCAACCAATGAAGGTTGGAATTCTCAAGAGTATGTGCTCCTTCCCTAGTTACATCCTCCAATGGTAATCCTTTCCATTTGACGAAATGCTCTATGATGCTCCTATTTCTCAATCTTTTCTCTCTTGTATCCAAAACCTCTTTTGGTATCAAAACTAATTTCCCTTCATCATCAAGAGGTGGTAATTCTGTAGATACTATGGTTTGCTGTCCCAGAACCTTCTTCAGGCAAGGGTCATGGAAAACATTATGTATTTTGCTATTTGGTGGGAGCTCCAATTCATAAGCTACCTCTCCTACCTTCCTGATGATCTTATAAGGCCCATAGAACCTTGTCTTGAGCTTCTTTGCCCCACTCCTCTTCAAGGTGTTTTTCTTATATGGAT
Organism: Cupressus sempervirens; assembly: GCA_028749045.1. NCBI lineage: Eukaryota > Viridiplantae > Streptophyta > Pinopsida > Cupressales > Cupressaceae > Cupressus > Cupressus sempervirens. Next base: position 676,788,515 of record CM053787.1, on the reverse strand, counting down.
ACAACCTAACAAATACCAAATCCCCCACCTCAAAAGATCTTTCAATCCTTTTCCTATTAGCATACAAATTCTACTGGTTCTGTGCATGTTGTAGATTATCCTTGAGGGACCTTATTATGTCTTGGCTTTGCTTGATGAAATCACTTACTACAGGTACTCTATTATTTGAAAGTACTAGATCAACAAAGGAAAGGGTGTCAAAACCATAAAGAGCACAAAAAAGAGGCATACCAATAGACATGTGATGAGATGTATTGTAACAATACTCCCCTAGGTGCAACCATTTCACCCAAGCATGTTGTTGATTTGAAACATAGTTCCTCAAATATCCCTCTATCCATTTATTAACTCTCTTTGTTTGTTCATCTATTTGAGGGTGATAGCTAGTACTAGGAGTGAGTTCAATTCCTACCAAATGAAAGAGCTCCTTCCAAAAAGAGCTGAGGAATCTGTTGTCACAAAGGTTTGCACCCTTTTCCAAAGTTTTTACCTAAGGACAACCTTGTGAAACATAGAAACAACCTCCAAGCTGTGGGACTTGAACTGTGAGATTGAGTCTCCAGAGAAGGCTGGCTTCCTTTACTATCAAGGTGCACCTAACTACTCTTGGAGAGTAAAAGGGAGAAGGAATGCATGAAAAGAAAATCTACCTACTCTAACCTAAGGGGGTGATGCACCAAAATTGAGTGTTCAAACCAATCTCTGCCCAATACATGCATTATTGAACCATCATGACACCAAAAGATATACACATTCAAACTTGCTTTAATCTAACAATCACATGCAAATCAGAAAACCTAAATGAATGACACAAGGAAAGAGAGGTTTCACTTATATACCATTCATAGGCCAAAAGAGATACAGTCATACAAGATTGCAGATCTCTACAATACACCAATGAGAGGCAAAATAGTTCTTGCACTTTACATCAATGGCTGAAGGACATAAGGCAGAATTTCATACAGTTCAGAGATAAAGGGAATTTACAGTGAAATTGCAGAGCAATATCAGAGAAGTCAGAGAAGAGTCAACCAGTTCAAAATCTACAAAAATTGCCTTTATAGCTCAGGCATAACTGAGATATTTTATAACTAAAATTGCTCCACAACCACTGCCATTAAGTCTTGATAAGGATCAGGAGAAAATCTAATCTCGGTACAGATTCAGATACAATGAAACCTGATATTATGTTGAAATAGGGCCCTAACAGAAATGGTGCCATTAAACCATTCTAACCAAGTAGATAGATAAACTGGGGTGGTGGAATGTTCTCCTTCATTTCCTGAGTTCAGCATTCATTTGGGAGTGGTTGGCATTGATCACAGGGATCAAATCACGTAGGAAAATTTGATCCCCTTTGTTTCTAGCTCATGAATCAGCAAAAAATAGCAGTCAACAAAATATTGCAACCAGAATGGGCCACGTGGACCAATTATTTCATTTCATTTTTCCACTCACAAGGTCTTCCTAAGTTTGACCACATCTTTATAACTGACTGCGCCACCTCCTTAGAACCCTGACCATGGCAGTCTCCCAACTACTAGCCTCTAACTATTAATGCCAATTGCAACGTTATCTCCCTAGGCATGTAAGGACATGTGTTGCTAAATTTCTATCTCACTATACATAAAAAGTGAGCACCTTGCCATAGCGAGATAATGAGGATCGTAGATCTGAGACCAAATCAAAGGCAGAGAAACTACACAAAGTATTTTGAAGAAGTGGCAGGTCCCATACTCGCTATGTCACATAGACTAAACAACTTGCAAGTTACCATAGCGAGATAGCAAGGACTGTCGATTCTGCATTGATCATGTGGATGACATTTGATGGATTACTAAAGAGAAATATGGTGGACCCCTTGTCACTATGTCGCTATTCATAACCTTCGTGCAACTCACCATAGCAAGATAGCGACGATCGTAGATCCAAGATTGATCTGACGATCAAAATTTCTTATATGTTTTATGGAAGGGGTGTGGGTCCATGAAACACTCAGCACAACTTGGCATCCAACTGGCACCACCTTGGCATCACCCTGCGGCTTATGAAATTAACCTAACCCGACAAGACACATGGCAGTGAGGCGCTTGCCTGCATTGTCAAAAAGTCTAACACAAGACAAAATGCGAGAATGCAGGTGCCAATCAAACTGCCAGTTCATTAGTAGATCTCCAACCTTGCGGCCCACACAAGAACATTTGCCTTTACACCATAACTTTTTGACTAGTTGCTACCTCACAACCAACAAAAATTACAATTTCCCAGTAGCGATTTAGCGAGCTCTAGCGATCATCAAAAATCAGCGTTGGACTTCATCTTTTAGTACCACAACAAAATTTTGATGGTCGCTATCTCGCTATGGGAAACAACCTCGCAACTTTTCATAGCGAGAACACGACATCCGTAAATCGTAACAAGATCCAATGGGGAGGAAAGTTGTAGGCCAATGGAAAGAAATATCATAAGGTTTAATCATTTTATTTTGTATTTCCAAGGCATTTAAATAATACTAACGATGGGAAGTTGTTGTTGGGTGAGTCAAGTATTTGAATTCAAATTTTGGTGAGGGGAAAAAATAGGTAACATTTCTGGCGACTCAGAGGGGATGCAAGCCAGCTATGCGTGTGACCAGTGACCTTATACATCCATTGGGCTTATAGAGTCACAAAAGATTCGGATTAGTGCATTGTGAAACCCTAACCCTACCTCTATGAGAACAAAACCCTGAAAACTTTCCCTCTGTCTCTACAACTAGAACCAGAGACCAAAAAAAAAATTTCAACCTTCAAAACTTCAAAAAAAAGCTAGCTATCTCACAGGGAGAAACTTGTGCTCGTGCACTTCTTGAAAAGTAGGAAACCAACAGAAGGAAAACTAAGCTACCTTGGTACATGAAACCTCAAACCCTATCAAAAACATGGTTTGAGATAGATCCCATTGATTGGGATGGGCAAAACTTCACCATCAGGCCTACTTAATTGAAAAGCATTAGTTTGCTTGCAATTGACAATCAGATAGGGACCACTCCACAGTGCATCAAATTTTGAGTGTCTCCCTGGTTTTGCCCTGCCCGCATCCCATTTCAAAACTAAATCACCCTCTTTGAAGGTTCTGACCCTAGCCTTCTTGTAAAAGCTCCTTTTCACCTACTGCTGATGTGTTTCTAGGGTCTACATGGCCTGACTTCTTTCCTCTTCCAGCTCCATCAACTCTGCCATTCTCACTGTCATCGCATCATTTTCAATTAGCTCTAGCTAATGAGCTAGTTCTAGGGATGGAAATTCTAATGAAATTGAAAGCCTTGCTTCTCTACCATATACCAACATAAATGGTGAATTTCTTATTGACCTCTTAGTTGTTATTCTATCAACCCATAGTACAATCCTCAACTTTTGATGCCAACACCTTTGGGTATCCTCTATAGTTCTTTTCATAATCCTAATCAGGTTTTTATTGGATGACTCAACCAAACCATTGCCTTGAGGATAGTAGTTTGAGGATGTCCTCAAGTAGATATTATAGTCAACTGCCCATGCACAAATTTGAGCTCCTACAAAAGATTTTGCATTATCTAAAATAATGGTTGAAGAGGCACCAAACTTGGTCACAATTCCGTCAAGGAACTCAACAACTAAAGATTTTTTGGTGTCCTTCAATGCAACTACCTCTATCCATCTAGTGAATTAATCTATAGCAACTAAAATCCATTTGTGACCAGAACTAGAAGAAGGATTGATAGGGCCTATGAAATCCAATCCCCATTGAGCAAAAGGCTGGTCCACCTAAATGGGATGGAGAGGAAGAGCTGCAAGATTTTTCTTACCAGAGAAGAAGGCACATTTTTCACATTTCCTCACATACCTATGACAATCATAGAACATGGATGGCCAGTAGTAATCGGCCCTCATGATCTTCATTGCAATTGTTCTTGCTAAGAAGTGACCACCATCAAGACCATCATGAAGCTCTTTGATCATTCTTTCGGCTTGGTCTATGTCAATGCATCTTAATAGGGCTCCATTAAAATCTTTCCTGAAAAGGATACCATCAACTATAACATAAGGAAATGATTGTAATCTATACTGTCTCCTTTTAGTTCTATCTAATCCTTGAGGGTATCCATTGCCTAATAAGAAATTCCTCATATCATCCATCCAGTTCCTTGGGTCATCATTTCTTGCCTCTTGTTGCTCTGTTAATATCATAGAAACTTCCTCATATGATTCCTGAGATGATATCATCTGTTTACACAACCCCTTCCCTCTTACTAGCTTGGTGATCTAGATGTCAACATCATATTCCATTACTTTAGTAATCCAACTAGCTCTCTTCTCACTAATATCTTTTCTCAAAAGGAAATCCTTCACACTAGCATTGGGTACTAACAAATGAATTTTATTATGAGACAGGAGGTGTCTAAATTTATTTAAAGCTCTGATGACTGCAAGGGCTTGCTTCTCTACATAGCTATATTTGTCTTCATACTCTTTAAGCCCTCCACTAAAGAAGGCTATGGGTTGCTCTTCATCTTTATCATTTTCTTGAGTCAAGACAGCGGAAATGCTTGACTCACCACCAAGGGTATAAAGGATGAAATCCTTTTCAAAATTTGGATTAATGAGAGTAGGGGCTGAGGCTATAGCTACCTTGATCTCTTCAAAACTTTCCTTTCCTTTCTTGGTCCATGTAAAGACCATACTTTTCTTGAGCATAGTGGTAAGGGGTTTTACCATGGTAGCAAGATTAGGGATAAATCTCATCACAAAATTTATCCTACCGAGGAAGCTTTGCAACCCTTTCTTATGTTTAGGAAGAGGGAGAGCAAGTATTGCTTTTGTTCTTTCTAGATCAATGGTTAAACCATCCTCAAATACAATGTGTCCTAATAATTTTCCTTGATTGGTAGAAAAGACACACTTGCTTGGGTTAAGGGATATCCCAAACTCTCTACACCTTGAGAACACTTGTCTTAAATGATCAAAATGATCTTCTAAATTCTTTGAATACATTGTGATATCATCAAGGTAAACTAATACAAACTTTTCAATCATGTTTTTGAAGGCCATCTCCATTGCCTTTTGAAATGTAGCACCTGCATTAGTTAGCCCAAATGGCATCTTACAATAAGCATAGGTACCCCATTTGGTAGTCTTGTACCTATTAGACTCTTTCACCTGTACTTGATTGTAGCTAGAAAATCCATCAAGAAATGAAAACCTCCTTGAACCACTGACCTTGGACAAAATCTGCTCCATGGAAGGGAGAGGATGGTGATCTTTAAGGGAAGCTTGGTTAAGGTCCCTAAAGTCCACACACAATCTAATTTCTCCATTCTTCTTCCTAACAGGGACAAGATTTGCTACCCATGATGAGTGCTTGATGGGGAAAATTATATTAGCCTCAATCAATTTGGATAGCTCCTTTCTCATTAAGGGTTCAATTTTGGGATTAACTGGCCTCTATTTTTGTCTTACTGGTTTGACATTATCAATTAAATCTATGATATGCTGAAACAACCTTGGGTCAAAACCCTTCAAATCATCATACCTCCAGGAAAATACATCATCAAATTCTTGACATAGATGAATAAAAATTTCTTGCTCAATCTCAAAACATACCTTCCCCATGTTTAAGGATTTTCCATCAGCAACCATGACTGGGGTGTGATCATCTTTGTCAGCAGCTAGGTTCATGACTCTGCCTCTTGCTTGGTCATCAGGATTAAAAACACTCTCCAAGGTAATGAGACCCTTAGGAAATTTTTTGGAATTGAGATTAATGATTTGATCACCATACTGATCTTGCAGTCTTAACTAGTTTCTATCTGAAAATTCTGCTTCATTCTGCAAGAAGCTTACAATTTGTTCATCATATTCAAATTCTTGCCAATGGATGTTGTTGTTAGGGATGGTAGGCCTTACTACCATTTTGATTTGTTGCTTCTTCTTCTCCTCAAGATTCCCTGACACATCATGAGATGCACCTATTGCCGCAAGTCTATTAGTATGTCTATTTTTTTTTTCTAGGGATGCTTTGAATATTAAATGCATTGAAACCCTCAAGCAAATCCCATACCCTATGTTTATAAGACTTGAGAAAACTATTCGTTGTGATATTTTGATTTCTCACTTGATTAACTACCAACTCACTATCTCCATATATGTTTAAGGCTTGAATTTCTCTTTTCTGAGCAAGTAGAAGACCCTCAATCAAGGATTCATACTTAGCCACATTATTAGTGCAACTGAACTAGAGCCTAAAGGAGAAATAGTACCTTACTTGTACAGGAGAAATCAACATCACACTAGCCCCTGATCCATTCTTATTCCTTGAGCCATCAAAGTACATGCTCCATATCCCACTCACATCTTCTTTAGTCTCTACAAGATCAGGAACTAGAGCATCCTTCTCTAATATACAATATGTATTGAGGCCTTTCTCAAGGGTTTCTAGCATAGGATCAAATTGATATGCATTAGCCCATTCATCTAAGAGAAAATCAGGTATCTCTACTAGGGAAGTAGTAGGCTCATTCATTATGTCATTCTCATCCATTTCTAGGATAGTGCAGTTCATGTTGATGAGATTAGGGGTGTAGGGTTCAGTATGATGGAGGGCTAGAGGCTCTACTTTGATTGAAGCTTTGGCCCCATATCTTGTTCTAAAAGACATATATGACCAATCAGAAGATATGTAACCACCTATTTGGCTGGTGAAGTCTCTTGACAGATAGATGGCAAAATGTGGCTTGACTTTAGCAATAGATATATCTTGAGTTACAATACAACCAAGGCATGCATGTAGGGCCATTTCCACATTCCTAAGGATCCCTACAGTCTTGATAGTACTACCATCCAACTATAATACATCCCTAAAAATGGGCTCATATTTCATTCTCAAAGCATTAGCGACACACCTAGGCATCATTGAACTACTAGCCCCTGAATCAATCATGCATTTGTGGACTAGTTTATCCCCTACAATTGTGGACTAGTTTATCCAAAATTGCCTAGATTTTTTGTTGATCAACCTGTACTCCTTTAGAACTTATAATGTGTCCCAAATATAGGATCTCTGACAAACTAAACTCACATTTAGATAGCTTGGCATAGAAATATTGCTGCTCCAAGATTCCCAAAATTGTGTCTATGTGCTTTAGATGCTCTTCCCATGTTTTACTGTAAATCAAGATATCATCGAAAAATACCAAATTTTTTTTTTCAAAGATTCTTGTTGAATACCTTATTCATACAAGATTGGAATGTTGCTAGTGCATTAGTGAGTCCAAATGGCATAACAAGAAATTCAAAGTACCCATAGTGACATCTGAAAGCAGTCTTTTCCACATCTTTCCTCCTCATTCAAATTTGATTGTACCCTGATCTTAGGTCAATTTTTGAGTAGTATACAACACCATGTAACTCATCAATGAGTTCATCTATATGTGGTATGGGATACCTATTTTTTATGGTATTTTTGTTTAGAGCCCTGTAGTCTATACACATTCTCATTGTACCATCCTTTTTCTTGACAAGTACCATAAATGATGCAAATGGACTAGAGCTAGGCCCTATGAATCCCATGTCTAGGAGTTCCATAATAATTTTTTCTATTTCTTCCTTATAACCTCTTGGATGGTGTTATGGAGTTGTTATAACTGGTTTGGCACCTTGTTCTAACTCTATAACATGCTCAAAATCTCTATTTGGTGGTAATCTCGAAGGGAAATCATTGAAAATTGTACTATGTGTATCAAGAATATTTTGAATTTCAAAATGGAAATTACTTTTATTCTTTGGAGAGCTTGTTGGATGGATTATGGCTCCTACTACCCATGCTATTTTTCCTCTTTGAAAAGTCCTCTCCATCCTCTTTGTAGTGACCACCGTAGGTGCTCCATTTGATAAGCCTCTCAATAAGACTTCTTTCCCATTGGAATGAAAATTAAACTCCATAATTTGATGGTTCATGTAATAGCCTCCAATAGAGTGCAACCATTAAACACCCAATACAAGATATGTCTCCCCAATGCCAACAACATAGAAGTCATCACATAACTCATATGTTTCACCACAAGTGTGCAAGGCATAGTGAATCCATCAGCTACAGTAACATTGAATTCCTCAAAATCTTCTACTTTAAGCCCTCTTTTTATGAAAAACCCCTCATCAATAAAATTATGAGTTTCCCCACTATCAAGAAGAATTGTCAACCTTTTCCCTGCTAGTACCCCTCAAATTCAAAAGGGATGGTATATTGGGATTCCTGATAATGTTGCTAAAATTCCATCCTTGCTGATTTCTTTTTCCTTCTCTTCTTCCTCCTCCTTAGTGTCATGAAATTCCTCATGCTCATCCAAATAAAACTTTGAAACAACTTCAATATAGTGCACTTGACCTTTCCCCAAACATCTGTGTCTTGGAACCCATTGTTCTCTACAAGTGAAACAAAGCTTTTTCCTTCATAATTCACTCCTAGTCTCTTCATCTACCTTCTTTTTTGCTACATTTATCAGTGCTGGAAAAGTCTTTTTCTAAAAATTCCCCTTATGTTGCCAAACATTTGGGGGTTTTTTATTAGTGACTAGTTTCATAGGCACACAAGTTTCAAGTTGTAAGCTTCTTTTGATAGCTTCCTATAAGGTTGAGGGTGAGAAAGCCTTAACCAAACCCTTAACAGAATCTTTCAAACCATCAAGAAAAAGATAAGCAATCCTATTTTCACTCATATTAGGCACCATAATAGCCACTTTTTGAAACTCTTCTATATACTTGTTAATTGATTTGGTTTACTTCAACTTTGACAATTCTTTAAAATACTCTTCATCATCCTTGAGGTCAAATCTATCTATCACTTTTTGACTAAAATCATCAAATGTGGTTACTTGATCATGACCTTGAGTAGTCATTCCATGATACCACCAATCATAAGCTACATCTTCCAACTATAGACTTGCGAATTGAATGGCATCACTCTCCTTCATGGGGCTAAGTGTGAAGAAGGTCCATAATTTTTGTAGCCATGCTCTCACTGAAATTTTATTTGTTCCATCAAAAGTAGGTGTTGTAAACTTTCTTTTATTATTATTTGAGCTCTCTTCCACTTATGTCATACTCCCTCCTATACTCTTTCTTGGGCATCAAAGTGTTCATCATATCCAAATATTCTCTTAAAGGAACTGAACTACAAAAGTCATCATCTAAGCCATTGTCAGTAACTCTTAATGCAATCAAGTTACCTGTAACCTCTTCCACATGACTAAGGGTTAGATTTGGTACTAGTGGCTCATTTTTAGGTATGAAAATAGTTTTTGTTGATTTAGAGAGTGTGGGTTTCAAATTTCTTGGCTCCTCTAAAGTGCTCCCTTTATCATTAGTAGATAAAACTCCTTGCAATTTTTCCATCAATATCCACAAAGCCTCTCTAGTTTCTGCGAAACTATCCATTGTTTGCTTCTAAGTATTCTAGATGTCTTGGAAGAATTTCTTTGCCATCTCATCTAGTTCAGCCATACTTTTTCCTTCCTTGGATTTTGTACTTTTACTTTTAACTAGAGGTTTGATCAAAATTTATTTATTCTTTTCTCGCTGCGAATATCTCTTTTCTCTTTCACTTTGTTACATACAAACTTCTACAGACCCTCAGGCTAGAAAGATCATAGCTCTGATACCACTGTAATGTCCCTTTTCTAATTTTATATGATATTTAAAGCCTCTAATCAGATTTTAAAATCAAGCAATTAATATTTCAGAAGATCAATCAATTTCTCAATAAAACCCAAATCGGGTATGCCCAAAATAGTGCCAAAAACTTCATAGCTTCACATATTATTAATAAATCTAAAAGTAGACATGTTTATATAAATTTTTCTAGCATAATGGCCCACAAAATGACATTTTCAAATATTTATAGAGTTTACATAACAACTCCCAAATGGAGGACAAAAACAATGCTCACCGGGCTCCCGAAAACAACACAAAATAGCTCGAAAACACCACAAAACACTAATAATCTATCAAAAAAGTATAACCATAACACAATAAATGTATTTAGCTCTATTTTAACATCCAAATTTCTTCAATACAGCAGACAGCCAAACTGATATGAATTACTCAACCAGAAACACCAAACTTTTACAAGAAACACACCCAAAAACTCACAAATTTGCACTATTCAACACAAGGGCAAACTCTGCATGAGCTTGCACATGGAATGGCCTCAAAATCCCATCCTTAGCCTGCATAGAAACCTATAAAGTCCTGTCCTTGGGTCTCCTTCTCCATAGGTTTGGCAGCCTCTAAAGAACAACAAAGCAATAAGCAAAAATCAAGTTCTACAATGAGCCTGAAATGCCTCCAAATCCCTTTAAAAGAGGGCATAACCCTAACTCACAAAAAAGAGGGTTAAATAATACATATTTTAATAATAATTTTCATTTATTAATCCATTGGTTTCCAAATATTAGCCCCTTTTTCTGAAACTTCACTTTTTGAGCTTGCCTACCTTAGCAAAATTTCTTATTTTTAATTATTTGAAAAGGGGACATGACATAGTTTGATCATATTATCATTCCCACCTTCATAGTTTGAAAGAGCCGATTTCTATTAAAACTATGTCTTTTGTTAATCCATGATATTAATGATTATTATTTGCTTAAGGTAAAAACAATATTTTTAAATGATCTAAAGAGAGAGATAAATATATATTCTTCAGAGGATGTGTGTGTGTGTGTGTGTGTGTGTGTGTGTGTGTGTGTGTGTGTGTGTGTGTGAGAGAGAGAGAGAGAGAGAGAGAGAGAGAGAGAGATTCTGTTACTTTTTTAAATTAAGGATAGCCATACAACCATTTTTATCACATTTCAATATATTTTAAGTGGACCTTCCAAGCTATCCATACTCATTCTCATTTATTGTTTTAATAGCTTAGAAATTTGAGATTTATCTATGCATTCTAATTGAAAATTAAATGTCCTTTATATTCACAATTGTGATTTTAAATTATCATTTAAATATATTGCAACTAGGACTAGTTAACATGTAACATAAAAACACTTTGGTTCATTTGAATATCAAATATTTATGTTAAATATATAAATACCTCAACATACATTACTATTGTAACCTTAAAATTATATTAGTTTTTTTGTTTTGTTTTTAAATAATGTATTAATGTAATCAAATCCAAGACTAAAAGTAGAGAGGGAGATACATGATTTCTTCCTATGATGTCATGTCAATTGTTGTTCACAAGATCTTTGTTCGCTTTAGGTGAATACTTTCATGAAGCCTTAGATACCATTTTTCTTTGATTTCCATCTCTTTCCTTTGAAAAAATGCTCTTTAAATATTCCACACTAACAAAATTCAATTCAAAATATCTACATTATGAATAATTTGAACTATCCTTCAAATTTTCAGATATTTAGAAAGCAAACATTATAATTCCTCACCAAAGGATCCAAAAGAACTAACCTAAAGTTTTACTAAGTTTGCAAAACTTTTTTGGTTTTTAAGAATAACATAAACAACAACAAAATAGCAGAAGCAATAACATACAATCACACATAAGAAAACATAACATATTACATTACTTAAGGATCCCAAGATGTTGAATCACATTTAAATTTAAATAAAATTAAGTCTAATAAATAACAAATCTATATTAAAGAATAGTTACAAGTTCATAACCATTTAAATAATATACATTTGATCAGAATGCCACTTGGCAATAACCAGAATGCACAATTATCCACTATACATGTCATAGGGTATGGAAGGCTGAAAGAATATACATTTATAAAAATAGATTACATCATCCCTTTGGATCCATAAAAAAAAGTACAATATAATAAGTAAAATCATCCATCTTATAGATATAATCATCCATCATTATACATAAAGATAGAATGAAATGAATACTAAATAAGGAGCTCCAACCATGACCTCAACGAACATATCTCAATGATAAAAGTAAAAAGAACTACCACCTGACCTCATGGTAACTCAAAAAGGTCCACTTCCACCATGCCAAGGAGATAATCTCAACTCAAAAATAGGATACCAATCCAAAAAACCAAAACTAATATCTAGGTTAAGGGAATCCTAAAAGTAATCTAACTCAAAGGTTCCAAGATAAATTGATATCTAAACCTAGAGGCAAACAAAGACACATAGGGAATCTATACTGCTAGTACGCAAGTGTCATCGCATGAGCCAACTCTAGGGTTACCCAGCTAGTCTTTTAATCCTCTGGCCCCCTAGTGACTCTATGTGGCACTAGTATCCTTTCATACTAACAAGGCATACTAACGATGCATGGTCATAACCAAGCATCCTCTCTACTCCCATCCTAGTTCTGTACTAGCACTCGAGGCATGGGCGAGGAAAGACAAAGACACTTATTAGGTTCATTTTAATCTCATTTAGTGTAGTGTTTTCACTTATTAACTACTTACAATGGGTTAGCCATCAGCCTCTTTAGTGCCTTGGCCTCCATTGCAAGCCACTTGCCAATTTAATATATAGATAACCTACGCTAAGCTCATAAAAGTACAAATCAAAGAATCTTGGTTTTCACTTCAGCCCTATAGAAGTGATTGGAAAGCATTATAAGACAATTCACAATAACACCTCAAACCTTTACAAGAAACTGGAAAGCATGGACAAAAATAATCGATCAAAGACTCAAAAGTTAAGTCAAATGCATCATACTATTCATCTTATTTTCACACAATAACTTTGAAAGCAATAACGAATAATAGATACAAACACATCATAGAGCATACCAAACACATTACCATTATTGAGTATAAAAGATCAAGATCAAAACATCATCATAATACCACAAAAACAAAACTCTCGAGCCTTTGGTAAACATCCCAAGACTAGTCAACCCTCTAATCAACCCAAGCCCAAAACATTAGACAACATATAGTTAACAATGTAGTTTCATAGTTTGGTTTAACTTTGAAGGCACGTAGTTTAAGTTTTTAGTAAGGTTTAAGTTTTCGTTTCATGTAAGTTTTTGAATTATTAAGGTTCATGAATTTTCCCTTACAACTTATCCCACTACCTATTTTAAAACAAAATTCACATTTACCATAACTTATGAAATTGCATAGGTCTCAATTAAATAATATACAAATATTTAAAAATATTATTTATTAAATTATCAAAATAATAAGTATTGATTATTCAATAAAATAATATAATTTTATTAATAATCAGAAAAATTAAATAACAACAATAAATAAATTTATATCTTAGTAAAAAAATATTCATCACTAATTAAAATTTAATTAAACTTTATTTAATTATTTTTAATTACTAATTACAATAAAATCTACCTTAATAAATAATTTTAATTAATTATTAATAAATAATAACTAATAATAAATTTTATAACAATTAAAAACTTAATAATAAATTAAATTTAGCATTTAAGGCCCATTGACTTGCCTTAGGGGCGGCTGCCATAGGCAGCTCGACTGTTGTAGTAGCATTGTTGTCATAGATAGTAGTACTTCATACTACCTATTGCATACAACAACACAACTACATACAATAGTGACTGTCTTCTGCTGGTGATGTGAAGGGATGGTGGGTGGGAGGTTGGTGGCATCGACCACCAAACAAAACAAAAATATTATATATATATATATATATATATATATATATAAACACCCTGCCCCCCACCCCCCTTCTACAACATAATTCATTTTTAATATATATTTTTAATAAATATTGCGAATTTAATCTGATAGGGAAACCCAAATAAACCACTCGAATTTTCATTCTCAATTTGATTTCTTTTCAAAACTATTTCTGACTAAAATAATGACTATTCAATTTATAGAACAAGGGTTTCCTAATTTCTTTTCAATCGTCATATACAAATAGAATTCGATATGAACACTAATAATCACACAATGAAAGATTGAAAGATTCATCACAAATAAAAATTGGAAGAATAGATTTAACAAACACGATGTAGATAAGAATTTTGACAAATGTAATTCATTGTAGGAACAAAACACAAGGGTCTACCTGGTGCTGATGCTAATATGCAACCGCCTAAAGATTGTGAGAGAATTCTCTTTTTTCTCAAAACCTTCTCTCTAAAAATCCCTTCTCCAAAAATCTCAGTCCTTGCAAAAGGAACTCTCAATCTCTGATATAGAGTTCTCACCTAAATTTAGGGCACTAATTGTGCGATTATGCAAGGGAACTCATTGATCACAATATGTTAACTCTTTATTTACTTTTTGAATATCCATGCACACTTTTTGCAAATTAAAATATCTTTAATAAATTAGACTCTCTCTCTATTTAATTTTTGAAGCATTTTTTTGATAAAATATTTATTAACTTAATTAATAATAATATTTTAGCATTTATTGAAAAATGATCTCCTAAATATATAATTGTTAAATTAAATAAATATTATTACACTCTAAAATTAGAACTATAATTTTCTCTTTAAATTTATTTTTTTTATTTAATTAATTTCTCAATTAATTAAATATAATTAAATATTGAAATTATCTAAATAATTCTCCATTAAATTAAATCATTGATTATTCTTTTAATTTGACTTAATTAATAGGAAAATCACCAAAGACCTACAAGACAAAATATGGAAATCCATCATAAAATATAACATGCAAGATCAAACTCAAGGGTTATAATCATGAATTTATGTCCTAAGATGGATTTAAAAGGGTAATAATCTTAGAAACTTGTCCTAACTTTGTAGAACAATTAGTTTTAAAGTTAGGATTTGGACTCAATAATTTATCTCCCCTCTCTTACCATTGAGATATTGCGATAGGGTACGCTCATCCTGCCAATTTAGGGAAGTTGATACTTGGTACCTGCAATCCACATAAAATCCATGCATGTAAAAACACATATATTCTAATAAACAAGAAATGGAAGGAAGTGGTGGATCGTGTAGATCCCAACTAACAGGCGACTACGACTCACTTCCTTAACCACATCAAAAATTTCATACATAAAGAAAACATACACACACACCATACACATGCAATATGAGATAATTATCCATAGGAAAACACATATAAATAATTTAACTAACTAACATCATCAAATAACTGAATTCACTATAAATAATCATCATCAACATATAATCATGCATGCATGAAGTAACTAGTACCAAATTAGTCTCCTCATATAATCAACTAAGTGTGAAAACAATATCCAAATATTTAGAAGATAATGCTACTAATCGTTAAGCATAAACATAAATTGGCCTAAAAGAGTTCAACAATAATAACTAAATGTAACCTAGGGGTAGGCACTACATCCACCCCCCTAGACTTAGGCTTACTCTTGGAAGCCTATAAACAAGTAGGGATATAAATCCCATAAACTAGATGCATCCTCCGATGTAGTTGATGACTCATCAATAGTGTCCTATTGGACCCTTACCTGCTCTATGGTTTGATCCCTGAGGGTCAACTCCCACTTTTGTAGAATGCAAACTGGCTCCAAAGCCATCTTCCCATCATCTACCTATAACGAATTCCAATCAAGAACATGTATCACATCAGGAATATACTATCTAAGTACATAAACATGGAAAATGTCATGAACACAAGCTAGGCTAGGTAGCAATGGAAGATGGTAGGCAACTCGTCCTATCCTCTCAAGAATCACAAACAGTCCCACAAAGTGAGGTTCTAGTTTCAAACCCTTTCCATAATGGATTGGAATCTTCCATGGACACACTCTCAAGAAAAATATCTCACCCATTGCAAATTACTTATCCATCCTATGAGTATCAACATACTTCTTCTGTCTATCATGTGTTGTAAACACATGCTCACAGATGTGCACTACCTATTGCTCCATATCTCAAAGCATCTTAGGACCCAATATGATGCAATCCTCAAGACTATCCCAACTCAAAGGTGTATGGCAAGGATGACCATACAAATCTTGGAAAGGTGTCATCCCAATAGAACTATGATATTCGTTGTTTTAAGAAAACTCCACTAGTTAAAGATAATCCTCCCAAAGAGTATGTATGACCATCACATACATCCTCAACGTATCCTCTAGAACCTAATTCACTCTCTCAGTCTAACCATCTATCTCTAGATGATAAGCTAAGCTGAAGTTCAATTGCGCTCCAAGATCATGTTGTAATTATGCCCAAAATGTAGAGGTGAATACAGGATCCCTATCTGAAATGATCTTCTAGGGAATGCCATGCAATCCCATGATGTCATGCATGAAGACATTAGCTACATAAGCTATAGTGTAGGTTGACCTCATTAGTGAAAAATGTGCCATCTTAGTCAACAGATCAATAGTGTCCATGATAGTGTCATGTCAATGAGTAGTCATAGGTAATCTCACAATGAAATCCATAGAGATGATATCCCACTTCCATAGAGGAATGAGATTTGGCTTTAGAAGCCCTTCTGGATGTTGGTGCTTTGCCTTGACTCTTTAGCACTCAAACACCTAGCCACAAAATTAGTGATATCACACTTCATCCCTGTCAATAGTATAGACATCACAAATCTACATGCATCTTCTTGACACTTGAATGTGTCGAGTAAGGTGCATGATGAGCCTTTGATAGGATCAATGTATGAAGCTTATCTAGTAGAGGTACATAGATCCTTCCTAAATGTTGCAAAAGGCCATCTGAATCCAAAACATAATCTGAAAACCTACCCTCTAATGGTCTCCCTAAATCTATCTCTCTCCTGATACCAAATACTTGTAGGAAATACCTGAAGTATATGGCTCTTCAAATCCACACTAAGAGTGAAAGATAGTGTCATATGTCTCCTATGACTCAAAGCATCAACTACCACATTCTCCTTTCCTTGAATATACTTCACCTCAAAGTCATACTCATAAAGAAACTCCATCCAACACCTTTGCCTAGAATTTAGATTAGGGTGTGTGAATATGTACTATAGATTATGATGGTCACTATGAAGTTCAAATCTATATCCCAGCAAGAACTCCATATCACTAGGGCATGAACTATCACAACTAACTAAAGATCATGTGTAGTATAATTCAGCCTATGATCCTTGAGTTTCCATGATTCATATATAATCACTCGTCCATCCTGCATCAATATTGCTCCAATCCCATCAAGGGAAGCATCCATAGACACAATGAATTCATCTATTGGATTAGGTACCGATAAGATAGGTGCATTGGTCAAAAGCCCCTTGAGCTTCCAAAACGCTTCCTCACATTTCTCTATCTATAAAAACTTCTTTCCTTTCCTCTGAAGGAAAGTGATAGGATGTGCTATTCTAGAGAAGTTTTGGATGAACCTGTGATAATAACTAGCTAAACCCATGAAGGTATGAATTTTTGACACAGTAGTGGGTGTGGGCCAATCTACCATTTCTTGAATCTTCATATGGTCTATAGAGATACCTTCACCTAATATGATATGCCCTAAACATTGTATCTCTGAATGAAAGAAATCACTCTTTGCTCAATTAGCATAAAGTTGATTATCTCTCAAGTATTGCAAAACCAAACACAAATGTACCTTATGCTCCTTTTGGGATCTAGAATATATGAATATATCATCTAGGAACACAAGTACAAATCAATCAAGATAGGAACGAAACACTATATTCATCAGAAAAATAAAAATTGATGGAGCATTCATTAGCCCAAATGGGACTACTATGAAGTTGTAGTGCCCATAGTGAGTTCAGAAGGTGGTCTTATGAATGTCAGCATCCTAGATGCAAAGCTGATGATATCCTACCTTAAGATCAATTTTGGAGAACAATGTAGCTCCCTTAATTTGATCAAATAAATCATCAATCCTTGGTAAAGGATACCTGTTCTTTATTATCACTTTGTTTAGCTATCTACAATCAATATATAGGCACAATGAACCATCCTTCTTCTTTACAAAGAGCATTGGAGCTCCCCATGGTGATACACTTAGTTCAATTTTAGAGAAAAATGAAGCTCCCTTAATTTGATCAGATAAATCATCAATCCTTGGTAAAGGATACCTGTTCTTTATTATCACCTTGTTTAGCTATCTATAATCAATATATAGGCACAATGAACCATCCTTCTTCTTTACAAAGAGCATTGGAGCTCCCCATGGTGACACACTTAGTTGGATACTAGCCTTGGCCAAAAGGTCCTCAAGCTATAGGTGCAACTCACTCAATTCTTGAGTGGTCATATGATAAGGAGCTCTAGAAATAGGCTTTGCTCCTAGAATGAGATGAATGCGGAAATCAATATTTCTCTTTGGGGGCATGCCCAAAATCTCACTAGGAAAGATGTCCGCATATTCTTGTAGAATAAGGTGGTCTATAGTTTTTCCTACAGGATCTTCTTCTTCCAGATCACTTATCATGATAGAAAATACTTGACACCCCTTACGAAAGCTCTACTTTAATTGCATAGCTCGTATCATCTGTGGAGATATAGGTTTCTAGATACCCACAATCTTTGTATCAAACCCTTGATCATCCAGACACACAATGGTCTTCTTCCTATAGTCTATACTAGCTCTATGAGAGCCAAAATCCATACCTAAGATCACATTGTAAGATCCAAGAGGAATGACCCAAAGGTCAAATGACATCACACACCCTCCTAAGCTTAGTTCACACTTTTACACTAAAAAGTTTGTGTAAACCCTAACGCCTGAGGCTAGTTCCACTTGCCAACCCAAATCTTGCTTAATTGCTACTAGGTTACATTTATCAACTAAGGATGGTGAAATAAAAGAGTTTGTGGCACCTAAATCAAACAAGACAAAGAGAAGTGTACCTCGAATAGCTACCATAGTCTCAACCATGGTCCCCTAATGATTTTTATGATGGTGGTCCACCACCACAAATACCTTGTGAGCTTTACTTGCATCTCTAACTATGGGCTCAGATGCTACTAGCCTAGAAATTGAATAGTAAGATGAGCGCTATGTGTAGTGGGCTCAATGTGTCCAAACTATCCACAAGAATAACATCATGTTCCTCTACCAGAGCCCTTCCTTGTTGGGGCATACTCAACTACTATTGACTACCCTTACTAGCAAAATATTGATTGCTCTACGCAGGTTGAGTGTTCTAATTCTACCTATTGTGTTGAGTGTTATGATAGTTCCTAGCATTAGAACCACCACCACCACTCTGTACCTGAGGGTATGATCCCTTTTGTTGTATTTTTTGTTGAGATTTTCATTGGTTTTGATTCCCCTTAGGAAAAGGAGGTTTCTTGTTCCCACCCAAGTTGTGGTTACTCTTAGATCTTGATACTATAGGTGCTCCCACAAGACCCCCATGTCCTAGGTTAACACTCTTCTCTACAAGTATGGCTTGGTGTATCACATCTTTGAGGGTTTTAGCTTCAAATACCTTAACACCCCCTACTAGATGGATTGTTCAAGCCTTTGATGAAATGTTGTGCCAACTGTGCTAGGTTATCACTAATTCCCACATAGGGCATGAGCTCATAAAATTTGCACTCAACCTCTACGATAGTCATAGTGAGTTGTCTTAGGTTGTGAAATTCATCTTCTTTCTACTGGTTCCATTCCTTTGGTAGGAATCACTCTTGAAATTTTTCTAGGAATAACTCCCATGTGACACTATTCATGTTTATACCCAATTTATTATCTTTGATAGTCCACCATGTGGCTCTAAAGAGTTCCAGGTTCGTAATAGCAAACCTCGCTTTGACATTAGTGTCAAAGTCTTGAATAGAAAAAACCTATCAAGAGTGATAAGCTACTACTTGGCTACATAACCTAAACCCAACCCATTAAAGGGTTTGATCTTTTACTTCTGAAGGTCCTTCATCTGAGTAGCTACAACTAATCTTTCTCGGTCCCTCAGAGGACTCTTAGACCTAGGTTAATTCTCATTTCTTGCCTAGTATGCTCCATCCTAACCAAAAAACTAAAGAGGAGGTATGCAATCCATGATGGTCTTCATCATTTGTCTCAAGTCAACCTCCTTTGAGTCAGCCTACTGCTCTCTATGGTTCTCTTCTTGATGCTCACTGACATGCTCTTCCCTACCCTCTTCCTAATTAAGGCCTTCATGAACAGACTAATGTAAACTGATGTTTCTTCCTCATCCAGAACCTCTACCATGACCAAGGTATGGTCTCTAATAGACGATCTCATCCTAGATACCATCCTACAATAATATCCAAGATACAAGATGCTATAATAACCATAAAACATACTTCTATAAGGCATACATAGAAGACACATGTTTTGAAAATAGTATAAGTTATATTTTTAGTTTTTCCTATTTTAGGTTTAAGTATATTTAAATTTTCAAGTTTAAGTGTTCAAGTTTGAGAATATACAACTAATAGTTTGAGTTTTATTTCAGTTCAACTAGTTCATGTTTTCAGTTTGAAATATATATGTATGTATGTATATATGTATGTATAGCAATTCAAGTTTCATTTTAATTTAACTAATTAACAACCAGTGGCATTCCAATATTCTTAGAGATCCCAATGTAGAACTCAGGCTCTGATACCAGATGTAATATACCACCAAGGGATCCAAAAGAACTAACCTAAAATTTTACTAAGTTTGCCAAATTTTTTTTTTATAAGAATAACATAAACAACAATTATAAAATAGTGGAAGAAATAACATACAATCACACATAAGAAAACATAACAAATTACATTCCTTAAGGATCCCAAAACATTGAATCACATTTAAATTTCAATAAAACTAAGTCCAATAAATAACACATCCACATTAAAAAATAATTACAAGTTCATAATCATTTAAATAATATACATTTGTTTTGAATGCCACTTGGCAATAACTGAAATGCACAATCATTCATTGTACATGTCATAGGCTATGAAAGGCTAAAAGAATATACATTTATAAAAAAAGATTACATCATCCCTTTCGGATCCATGAAACAAAGTACAATACAATAAGTAAAATCATCCATCATATAGATATAACCATCCATCATAATACATAAAGACAAAATGAAAGGAATACAAAACAAGGAACTCTAGCCATGACATCAACAAATGGATCTCAGTGGTAAAAGTAAAAAGCACTACCATCCAACCTCATGGTAACCCAAAAAGGTCCACTCCTACCATGCTAAGGAGATAGTCTCAAGTCCCAAATAGCATATCAATCCCAAATATCAAAAGTAATATCTAGGTCAAGGAAAAGCCTAAAAGTAATCTAACTCAAAGGTTCCAAGATAAATTGACATCTAAACCCATATTCAAACAAAGACATGTAGGGAATCTATACTACTAGTGGGCAAGTGTCATCACATGAGCCAACTCTAGGGTTAGCTAGCTAGTCTTTTAATTCTCTAGGCCCCTAGTGACTCTATATGACAATAGTATCCTTTCATACTCACAAGGCATACTAACAATGCATGGTTGCATCCAAGCATCCTCTCTACTCCCATCCTATTCATTTCTAGCACTTGAGTCATGGGCGAGGAAAGACAAAGACTCTTATTAGGTTCATTTTACTCTCATTTAGTGTAATTTTTTCACTTATTAACTACTTACAATGGGTTACCTGTAAGCCTCTTTAGGACCTCAACCTCCATTGCAAGCCACTTCCCAACTTAACATATAGATAACCTACCCTAAGCTCATAATACTACAAATCAAAGAATCTTAGTTTTCACCTCATCCCTATATAAGTGACTAGAAAGCATCAAAAGATAATTCACAATAATACCTCGGTCCTTTACAAGCAACTAGAAAGCATCTAAAAATAACCAATCGAAGACTCAAAAGTTAAGTCAAATAGGTTATACCATTCATCTCATTTTCACACAAGAGCATTGAAAGCAATAACAAACAATAGATCCAAACTCATCATAGAGCATACTAGACACATTACTATGGTTGAGTTTAAAAGATCAAGATCAAAACATCATCATAAAACTCCCAAGCCTCTAGTAAACATCCTAAGACTAGTCAACCTCCTAGTCAACCCAAACCCAAAGCATCAAACAACATATAGTTAATAGTGTAGTTTCATAGTTTGGTTTGATTTTAAAAACACATAGTCTAAGTTTTTAGTAAGGTTTAAGTTTTCATTTCATGTAAGTTTTTGAACTATGAAGGTTCACAAATTTTCCATTACAACTTATCCCACTACCTTTTTTAAAACAAAACACACATTTTCCATAACTTATGAGATTACATAAATCTCAATTAAATAATATAAAATTATTTTTAAACAGTTATTAATTAAATTATCAAAATAATAATTATTGATTATTCAATAAAATAATATAATTTTATTAATAATTAGAATTTTAAGAATTTTCCATAGGGAAAAATCACCCAAGATCAAGGAACACAAGCTCAAGCACAAGAATAGACCAACAAGGTGTGATCAGAATAACAATATCCAAAATTGATGTATTTTCATCTCATGTACATACACACAAGGAGTGCCTATATAAATGCCTTCAAGATGCTTCTAGAATGGTTCTAGAAAGCACTAGTAGATAAGATAAGCATGACAACTAAGCACACATCTTATTCTTCATTGTAGATGAGTGGATATGTACGACAAGGTATATCCCATATAGAAATGTTGTAGACACCATGTGCTTAATTAGAGTGCTAACTCCTGTGTTGTAGACACCATGTGCATAAAAAGAGGTGCAAACTCCTCTGTTGTCAACATGACAACTCATGAGAGTACACATACTCCTAGGTGACTAACTAATAAATAATAAAATAATACATTAACCTAAGTAAACTTAACTAATGTGTAAATAGTAAATACTTATTTACACCAATACCCCCCTTAAGTGCAACATAGGGGAATGCACTTAAGCTCACAAAAGCTAAGATGAATCCATGATGGGTCCTAGCTACTAGTCCATGTTAGGTACCCATGTACAAAGAAAATAAAATCTCTCATAAAGTGGAGAAAGAGGGGAAAAATCATGGGAAAAACCCTCCCCCAAAAAAAAAGATGAAAAAATAAGATGCATGGATAGATGGAGTAATCAAGACCCCCCCATTATGACATACATCATGTATATACAATAGAGAAGTATGAGAATGACAAAACCTCATAAGAGGAAAAATGTCCCCCCCATAAAAGAGAAGAAGAAGGAGACAAGGTAGTCCTCCCCGTCCCCCAAATGTAGAGTGTCAATCAGTGATAGCTACTCCAATGTAGAAGTTGATCCATGACTGATGAATAATGTTCCTCCCTTTTGGAAGAAACAATTGTAGAGGTACATGTGAGATGCTTCCCCTATGTGTAGAAATAATCCTAATAATGAATGGTGTCTATATGAATTTTCCTTAGAAAAAAATTCACCCAAGATCAAGGAGCATAAACACAAGCACAACAATAGACCAAAGAGTATGATCAATATGAGAATTCTTACTATTATGAGAAGCATGTATATATACACTAGAAGCGCATGTATATAAAGGCCTCTAAGAAGCATCTAGAATGTGTCTAGAATGTACTAGAACATAAACATGACAACTAAGCACATATCCTCCACAATAAGAGGATAAGTATGATGAGGTGTCTAAAATGTTATAGACACCATGTGCTCAAATAATGTGGTAACTCCTAAGTGTAGACAACATGTGCATAATTAAAGAGCAAAATCCGGTGTGACTAATAAATAAAAATATGCATTAACCTAACTAAACTTAAGTGTAAATAGTAAATACTTATTTACACCAATGCCCCCCTTAAGTGAAACTTAGGGGAATACACTTAAGTTCACATAGTCTAGGATGAAATGCATGATGGGTCCTAGCTACTAGGCCATGTAAGGTACCCACGTACATAATGATATGCAATCTCTTATAAAGCATAGAAAGAGGTAAAACATCATGGGAAAAACCCTCCTCCAAAAAAAGAGATGAAAGACACGTGATGTATGGATGGTTGGAGTAATCAAGATCCCCCCATTATGACATACATCTAGTATATACAATAGAGAAAAAAGAGAAGAGGAAGAGAGATAGGATAGGCTCCCCCCCCAAAGAAGAATGTTGACTAGTGACTACTCCAATGAAGAAGCTGATCCAAGATTGCAAAATGGTGTTCCTCCCCTTGGGAAGAAACAATGCCATGGGTACAAATGAGACACTTCCACCATGTGTGAGAAGAATCTCACAGATAATTAATGTCTCCAAAACCTACTCAACTAGCTGAAGAACCTATCTCAAAGAACTATCTGTCTCCTTAGCTAATGAAGAAGCCCTCTGCAGCTGTTGATCATAAGTATCCACAATCACTTCAACTTGTGATGATCAATCATGTAGAGAATGAACAAGAGGGTCAGATGGAGCCCTCATGACAACTGAAGAAGGTGTCGGTGCATCAAGAAGAAGAGGAAAATTATCAATGCTATCCCCCAAATCTATCACTAAAGCTAGACCTAGAAAACTAGATGTACCCTGCAGTGCTAGACCTATCACTATGGTGATATATGCATGTGGAGAAGACTAATGTTGTGACCTTTCACTGTAACTATTGATAGATTCCCATGTGTCTAAATCTGTTGAAGCATTATTGCTGGTGGCACTATCAATTTCCACATGGTATAATGTGCAGAGAAGATTATGGATAAGTTGGGTGAACTTTCCTCAAAGTGTACATCCTTCTCCACAAAAATATGATGTGTCTCAGTATCCATGATTCTATATGCCTTTACACCATCTTTATAACCAAAGAAAGTACAAGGCTAAGGTGACTATGCCTCTGATCCCCTAGAAGATATCTTTGCTCATGTAGGACAATTGAAGACTCTAAAGTGTGTCACAATAGGTTTTCTACCACACCATGCCTCAAAAGGAGTCTTTCCATCTAAGGCTAGATGAGGAGACTTATTTAGAATGTGAGTGGCATGAGAGATTACTTTGACTTCTAACGATGGATCTAGAGACTTGGCCTGTATCATGCAACTCACCATGGACTTAAGAGTGTGGATCCTCAAAGCTACAACATTTGTCTTATGTAGACTGAATTTTGGTGGATTCTAAAGATCAATTCCCTCAAGTTTGAAAAAGTCTTTTAGTCTTCTATTCACATATCTGCTTTTGTTGTCCATTCAAAAAACTTTGATGGCTTTCCTTGATTTCTATTCAACATGAGTCTTGAAGGCTAGAAACTTGTCCAACACTTCATTCTAATGATGAAGAAAATAGACCCAAGTGTATCTTGAAAAGTCATCAATGAAAGTAAGTATGTAGCGACCCTGGCTGATTGAAGTCACTACAAAAGGTCCTACTAATACAATATGAACCATCTATAGAACAACTGGTACTCTTGAAGACTTTCCTTTTTTGTAACTTCTCCTTTAGATGCATATCCACTAAATCTGTTGAACATTTACCATGGGAAAAGTTGATTTTGGGTAGACCTTTGACCATTCCATTTGTGCAAAGTTGCTAAAGATAGTAGAAGGAAAGAGGTCCATACCACTCATGCCATAATTTGATTGTTGAATTTGATTGAGATAACAAGGCCTACGAAGGAGACTTGGGCACAAAATGGGAGAAAGAATACAACCTTTTATCATCATTCACTTTCCCCACTATACTGAGTTTGGAAGGAACCCAACTCTATGTCCATCTCTGAGGTGAGTGATTTGGTAGATTGATAGGAGATTAGAACTTAGGTTTGGAACATAGAAAACATCTTGAAACTCTCCATTTTCCATTTCCACATTTCCTTTCCCTTCAACTTCCATTTTGGTATCATCTCCGAAAAAGATGTATGGTACCTTTGATTGAGGTTCAATGAAGAAAAATCCTCCTTTGAAGAACCCATGTGATAGGAGGCACCGGAGTCAAGTATCCACTCCTTTGAGGAATTTGAATTTGCCATGAGTGCTTGCCCTTTGTCCTTTGAATCTAAAGAAGACCCTTTATCCTTGTAAGCATTTGGCAATGGAACATTATGTTTCTTCATAATGTTTGTTAACTCATCAATATTTTTATGATAACACTCATGTTCTTCATGACCCAATTTCTTGCAATAGGAACACTTTTTCTTCTCCTTATTGTTGTCCCCCTTCTTATTGGAATTGGAGGAAGAGTTTCTTTGTTGATTGGATTGTGGTGTTGTCTTTTTTGCATCCTCTAATTTGTTCTTCTTCCACTTCTGATTCTTACCCTTTCCTTTATTTGAAGACTCTCTAGCTGAATTTTGAGAACCCTCATTATTGGCCACCAATGCTTTAGACTTAGGTGAATTGAGAATTGTCATTGATATCAAATTATTTTTCTTTAAAATCTAATAGATGAACATATTCATCAAAAGAGAATTTCTTATAGGTAGAACTTAATGTAGTCTTTGAGGTGTTATTAGAAGAAACAAATGTAGAATACTCTGATGGCATCTTATTATGAATAAAATAGATCAACCTATCATCTTTAATAGGGTTCCCACAATTAGTAAAATTTGTCCTTAGTGCATTCACCTTAATGATGAAATACTAGATAAAATCAAATGACTTAAGATCTAAGGAGACAAGCTCATCTCCAATTTTGAAAAAATCCTCTTCAAACACTTTACCATATAGGTTGTTGAGGGTGTCCCAAGCTTGCTTGGATGTAGAAGACTTTCTAATCTTATACATTATATTGCCATCAATCCCCAAACATATATCACTAAGGGCTTTCCTATCCATTCCCTCCCAAGCTGAGATATCACTAGTTGATACATTATCACCTATTGGTTTAGGAAGGGTACCATCTATATATTGAGAAACTCTATTATGCATTAAATGACACTACATTTTGATGGACCAAGTAGCATAGTTATCTGGAGTTAATTTAGGAGATTTAAAATTTCTCATGATGCAAAAAATGAAAGAAAACTATAGAAAAGAAGGAACACAACATCAAGAACACCCTCCCTTTCACTAAATCAAGAAACCCCCCCAAAATAGATGTGTTTGACACTTTATGAGTAGTGTGATTACAATGGGCCACTTGCAAATTTTGGCCTTCGTAGACTTTTGATTTTTCTTATTACAACCTTTTGATAGATTAAAAATTTGGAACTTTAAAATGTACAATAATTTTGAAGTAATAGAAAGCAAAGAAAGGCCCTATTTCTGAAAGTGACACTTTTATCCACACAAACCTATAATCTCATTGTAGATCTAGAAAGCAGACAAAAAGTAGTGCACTTTCAAAAAATCAAAACCTATTTTTGAGTCCAGATGTGCCCGTATAGAGGAATTGAAGTTACAAAATGAAGGATTGGATAGGTTTAGTTTCCAAAAGACACAATTTCTAACAAATTCATGTTCCAAAACTAGAAAAGAGCTACACCACTAAAATTTTAAGGAAATTTTAGCCAAAATAAAAAAAAATTGCACTTGAATTGGAGTCCGAATGACTAAAATATGGCCTCCCAAAGTTGGACTGCAAAATCAAAAATCAATCTGGAGAGAGGTTGCATTAGCAAAAGACAGGTTTAAATTTGATGGTCATATGGCTATCACTATAGTTCTAATTTTCCCTAGAATGATGGTCAGATTATTGTCATATTTAGGCTTACAAAATGATGATGTCAATGAATTTCAAGCCCTATGATGATGCCATGATGATGTCAATAGCTTACATGGAAGTATGGTACTGTATGGATTGTACAAAAAATATGACATGTCCTTGGCCTCATGTATTGTATAGTTCTACATTGGTATTGACGTGTCACCAAGTGTCACTACTGATTGTGCTGACTAGATTTGGCTAACGTGGTCCACTTGTCTAAGTTGGCAGGCTCTTTGGCCACATGGGCAGTGAGGATAAAGTTGCATGGCTCCTAAATTTTTTGTTGTCACTACTAGTAAATTAAATGCAAGTGTTAGGAATTGTTAATGGGCCATGAAATTGAATTAGCAGTTGTCAGTACCTTTAATGTCAACGCTAGGAGCTAGGATAGCTTTTGCATGTCAAAAAAAAAGTGATAGGCTATCGAAGAACCTTGCTAATTATCCCACATATGTGGGTTATGGAGATTCAATATAAAATAAAAAGAGGATTCCATGATTGTAAAATAAAATTGCCACTGGTGAGATTAGGCTCATCACGTTTATGTTGGGTGGGCCATTGATTATGTGCTTTGCAACCAAAAATATTGTACCACTTGCTAAGAATGAATGTTGTTGAGGTTGGACAAAAATTAGATTGTTTCCCACTGACGAGAAAATAAGGAATATACGCTTGCAAAAATAGAATATTTACCAAATTTTTAGGGCTAGGGTGTGACTGCCTGGTTCTGCCAAAAAAAATTCTCTACTAGGCCAACTAGCCAGAAAAATTTTGATAATAGAAATTTGAAATAATAATGCAAAGAATTAAAATTTTGATCTAAAAAATAATTAAATAGATCTGAAAATGACCATACCTGATTTGTAAATTGGTGCTTTTTGGTGCTGGTTTGCAAAAAAAATTGCCTCACGATCAACTTTAGCTCAACATAGGTGAATTTATAGCTGATTTTCACCAAATCAATGTTCTAGATGCAATGGTGAGGTCAGATCTGGCTCTAGATGCTCCTAATTTTTGTACATTCTTCAAATTTAGGTTGAGATAATAAAGCAACTATAGTCTTGAATAACTAGTGATGAGAATCTTCCCAGGCTTTGATACCATGTAAGAATTTTCCTTAGAGAAAAATTCACCCAAGATCAAGGAGCACAAGCACAAGCACAACAGTAGACCAAAGAGTATGATCAATATGAGAATGCTTACTATTATCAAAAGCATGTACATACACACTAGGAGAGCCTGTATATAAAGGCCTCTACGAAGCATCTAGAATGTGTCTAGAATGTGCTAGGAGATAAACATGACAACTAAGAACATATCCTCCACAATAAGAGGATAAGCACAATGAGGTGTCTAGAATGTTGTAGACACCATGTGTTCAAATAATGTGCTAACTCTTAAGTGTAGAAAACATGTGCACAATTAGAGTGCAAACTCCTATGTTGTCAACATGACAACTCACAAGAGTGTACATACTCCTAGGTGACTAATAAATAATAATATGCATTAACCTAACTAAACTTAAGTAAGTGTAAATAGTAAATACTTATTTACACCAACAGTGTCCTTGAAACTTGCTCAACTATCCCTATGTTGATATTGATGGTCACCCATTCCAACACTACTAAAAAGAATGTATGCAAATTGAGCAAGGATGGATGTAGAACCTATGCCAAAGAACCAAGTATCTCCTCGAATGATAAAGAGACATCCTACAACTGCTTTACATAAGGATCCACAATCATATCAACCTATGAAGACTGATCATGTAGAGAATGGACAAGAGGGTCAGAGTGACCCTTCATGACAACTAAAGAAGGATCTTCTTCATCAAAGAGAAGATTTATATCATCAATGATGTCTCCTAAATCTATTGTGTGTGACTCCATGAACAAACCTAAAATATTTTTCAAGAAGTCATCCATTGATGCTAGAGCTGGAAGACAAGATGTACCCTAGTGTGCTAAAGTACATGAATCTATCACTATGGCAATGGATGATGTCAACAAAGAGAAGGTGAATTTCATCGATGATGTCTCTGACATCCTCAATGTGAGACTCCATGAACAACTCTGCAATGTTTGGAAGGAAGTCATCCCATGAAGCTAAAGTAGGAAGATGTGGTAAATTTTGGTACACTAAATTAGGAGCATCTATGGCCAGAATTGGACCAATAAGAGCAATAGGAGCATCAGGAGGTATGATCTCATCTAGAGTTGCAAGAATCATGACTGGAGTGACTGGTTGGAGAATGTCCTTAGGAAATAGAGGGACTCATGGATCTCCATATGCTTCCCAAAGAGCCATCCAAATATCATGAGGAAAACATGCCATTCTAAGAGGAGCAAGACATTCCTTACTCAGATTTCTATATAGAAAGCAAAGAAGTTTAGTAATATATGACTAATTATGATTTGGTGACAACATCTTCAAATAGAGATAGAGAAGGACTTCCTGATGTTCTCTTAGATGATCAAGCATCAATGCACTCCATCTACAATAGTTTCATGTTATCAACTTCACTCTAACACCAAACTAACATGTGTGACAAGACTCCATGAGATTAATTAATGAACCCCCCAAAATGCAACCCCCCCCCCCCCCCCCCTCCCCCACCCCCCCCCCCCCCCCCCCAACGTATGATATTGGCACTTTATAGGTAGTGCATGTACAATAGGCCACTTGTTAAAATGTACAAGGTGGACTTCTGATTTTGCTAGTTACAACTGCCTTTTGAGACTCACATTTTTCACTAAGCATTGTAGCTTAGATGTACAACAATTTTGAAAAGTAATCAAAGCAATACAATGTAGAAAAGGCACTAAGTTTGAAAGTGATATTTCTGTCCACACAACCTTATGTGATGTTCTCTTAGATGATCAAGTATAAATACACTCCATCTACGATAGTTTTGTGTTGTCAACTTTTATCGAACACCAAACTGACATGTGTGACAAGACTCCATGAGATTAATCAATGAATACCCCAAAATACAAAAAAAAAAAATCAACCCCCCCAATGTATGATTTTGGCATTTTATAGGTAGTGCGTGTACAATAGGCCACTTGTCAAAATGTACAAGGTGGACTTCTAATTTTGCTAGTTACAACTACCTTTTGAGACTTGAATCTATCACTAAGCATTGTAGCTTAGATGTACAACAATTTTGAAAAGTAATCAAAGCAATACAATGTAGAAAAGGCCTTAAGTTTGAAAGTGATATTTCTGTCCACACAACCCTATAATATGATAGTAGATGTAGAAAGTAGACAAAAGATTAAGCACTTAAAATAAAATAGAACCTAAAAATGTGCCCAGATGAGCCTATACGGAGCATTTCAAGTTGTATAATGTAGGATTGGATAGGTACAGTCATCAAAAGACACAATTTCTAAAAAATTCATGCACCAAAACTAGAAAAAAAATAGTACCACTAAATTTTTTAGGAAATTCTACCCAAAATGAAAAAAAATGCACCTAATTTGGAGTCTGGATGATTGAGTTATGGCCTCCCAAAGTTAGATTGTCAAATCAAATTGAATCTGGAGAGGGATTTGGGCAGCAAACTGTGAAATTAAATTTGATAGTCAAATAGTTGTCACAACAGTTCAAATTTTCCTAAAAATGACCGTCAGACAACCATCAAATTTAGCATAGTAAAATGTCGATGTTTACAAAAAAGCCACCCTAGGTGACATAGTAGGTCCATACTGTATGGTGAAGATGACGTGGTAGTGTATGGTCATACATTGTCTTATGTATCACTAACATGTCTATCTATGTGTCATGTGAGTTGGTAGACACTGACATGGCCTTTAGTGAACTAGCACACTGACTAGACTGTGGTTAGATGTGTCATGTTGACCATGCTACACTAACGTGTGGTGACTAGGTGGATTTGCTAGAGCCTGTGTGGAGGGGTTGGGTTTGACATGGGAAGATTGCCTGGCTAGAAAAAGTAGAGCCATACAGAGTTTCAAAAAAATTGCCTCAAATTTGATAATGGCCTAGGGTAAGCAAATTTATAGTCAAATTTCATTAAATTGACATTTTAGACATAATGGTGAGTTCCACTTTGGCTCTAGACACTCCCAATGAATGTGATGCTCTGAATCTACATTGACATCCTGAAGCAAGAATGGTCTCAAATGGCTATGTGAAGAGAAATTCCCCAAGCTTTGATACCATGTAAGAATTTTCCTTAGGGAAAAATCACCCAAGATCAAGGAACACAAGCTCAAGCACAAGAATAGACCAACAAGGTATGATGAGAATAACAATACCCAAAATTGATTTATTGTTATTTCATGTACATATGCACAAGGAGTGCCTATATATAAAGGCCTCTACGATGCTTCTAGAATGGTTTTAGAAAGCACTAGGAGATAAGATAAGTGTGACAACTAAGCACACATCTCATCCTTCATTGTAGATAAGAGGATAAGTATGACAAGTTGTATCTCATATAGAGATGTTGTAGATAGCATGTGCTTAATTAGAGTGCTAACTCCTACATTGTAGACACCATGTGCATAAAAAGAGGTACAAACTCTTGTGTTGTCAAAATGACAACTCACAAAAGTATGCATAATCCTAGGTGACTAACTAATAAATAATAAAATAATGCATTAACCTAAGTAAACTTAAGTAAATTGTAAATAGTAAATAATTATTTACACCAACAAGAATCATTAAATAATAACAATAAATAAATTATATCTTAGTAAACAATATTCATCACTAATTAAAATTTAATTAAACTATATTTAATTAATTAAAATTGCTAATTATAACAAAATCTACCTTAATAAACTATTAATTATTAATTAATTAATAAATAACAAAAATTATTAATAAATAATAACTAATAATAAATTTTATACCAATAAAAAAACTTAATTATTCTCTAAATTTAGTGTTTAAGGCCTATTGGCCTACCCTAGGGGCGGTTGTCGTAGGAAGCTCTACTTTCATAGTAGCCTTGCTATCGCAAATAGCAGTATTTCATATTGCTGCCATGTACAATAGCCTTGCTATGTATAATAGTGATTGTCTATCACCAGCAATATGAAGGGATGGTGGGTGCGAGGGTGCTGAAAATATTATGAAAGGCTAAGTTATTGAGAGGGGAGGGGCAAATCAGTAACTCTTTAAAACTTCTAACTTTAATTACCCAATTTAAACCTTTACATATATTCTGATCTAATTGCATGCATAAGAAATTGAAAATATGAAAAGATACATAACACTTTGACACATGGATTTGGTGACCCAGAAACCTTCCTAATAGAAAGTAAAACTGGGGTGGGGATGATATGCCCTATTAAGAGCAATAAGGACTACTAGGTCCACCTTGTTAAAGGATTTGAAAACATACAATGAAGTATGCACTCAGTAAAGAGATTTGAATAAGACTGTTAGGTCTACCTTGTTAAAAGATTTGACTGATCCACCTATTAGGATGATGTAGTAGCTAATATCTGATTTGCAACTTCATTTGTTGAATGAGATTCCTTTATGTAAAAATCACCTTGCTGTGATAGATATATCTCTTCTGCTACTTATACTATTGTATCCTTTGTAAATTATTGTAGTTGCTCTTCTTTGATTACATTTTATTACAATGCATTCTTTTTACACACTTGTATATGATACAATTCATTACATATATGCCAATCCAATTATAAAATTACAAAGTCAACTACAATACAAGTTTACACAAATATTACCAAGTTGGCTCAAATGTAGACACTAGGGTTCTGAAGACTGACTTGGTGAGGTTTTGATATAGGACACCCACTGTCAATGCTCAAAATTGTCATACACTCGATAGACATAGAAGCTCGGTCCATACTGATCACTTCCAAGTAGTCTTGAACTTAGTCTACACTGGTGACTCAGTGAATACTATGAAACTTGACATAGAAAATGAATCATTTGATTCACACTGTGTGACTCGATCAATGCTTGCTCTATGGTCTTGGTATAAACTAGATCACTTGGTTAACACAAAGTAGCTTGGTTAACACTAGACTCACATCTCATCAACTATAAACTCAGTAAGTACTGCACATCTCATTTTACACTAGTAAACTTGGCATACACTGAGATGCTCAATTTACACTACTAAACTTCACATTAGCTATAACTACTTGGCGCACACTAAATTTTTTCCAAAGGACTCAGTAACAATTGAAATGCTTGGTTAACATTGTTAACTATGCAATGAGCTCAATAGATACTTACAATATTAATAAGTGTATTTCACTAATAACAAACTTGACTGATATGTCAAAAATCTCCCCCTTTGGCATTAGGAACAAAAGCACTTATCAACCAAAACTAAATTCAAAAAGTTTCCTGAATACTTTTATTCATCACCTTGTGATTCTTAGCTTAGTGGAGTATACTATTTTTGAGATTTTTCAAAATTGGTTTTGTAAGATATATTTTTGTATAGTATACTATACATCTCCTTGCTATATACAATATACACTTATTGTACATGTTGTACATTCTTCTTTCACGTCTTTCTCCCCCATTTTTTTTTACAACTTATTACATTTTCTCCCCCATAACTTTTTACATCTTTTTCATCTTTCTCCCCTTTTTTGAAATTAATACCAAAGAAATAATCTATATATTTACAAAGTAATGCCAAAATGAGACAAGAAGTTTGAATGTACCTTGAGAGTAATTTCCAAGGTCTTGTCTAGTTGTCATGCAGGACCTTACATGTTTGTAGTGCAATCTATGCTTCTACTAACAATTCAATCATGTGGTCTGGTATGGAGAAATTGTTGTCATGGATGAGGGTTTTTACATGAGGAATATGTTTTTTAGTGCATCCATGTTAGGGAGAATCATATTTTGAATATCTACCAATGTAGATCTAATTCTTCTTCTTCTCTAAGTAATTCTGCCAACATATTTGCCAAAAATCTTATCTTATTGAAATGAGAAGAACTTGAACTCGGGTTAAGCTACAACTACTGAGCACTTGCCTTGAGATCTCCATTAATCTTGGACAAGTTGTCCTTTATTTCCTTGGTAAAATTGGAAAATCACATAAATTATCAAAAAGTGATGATACATTAGTGCAAGATGTTTCCAGAGAGCCCAAAATTGTAGAGAGTTCTACTTGGTAGATGGCAATCTATTGAGCAATGTGCTCTAACACTTTATTTTCAAACTTCTTTTCTACTTTATGTAATAATTTGTCCTCTCCATCCAAGTCTTCGTTGAATTTCTAGACTGCCTCTACCAACTAATGTAAAATTGGTTGAGAAGAATCAACCTCTATGCCTATAGCCTCTGCCAAAATATTCTTGGCATTCTCAATGATTTTGAATTCTTTTTCCCTTTCCTCTCTTAGCCTTTGTTGCTTGGCTTTCTTTTGGAGAAGTTCACCAAATGTCTGAATTTGATCTGGATTGAGCTTGGAAATGTCCTAATTTGGGATTACAATTTCCTCATCAAGGTCTATTTTCTTGACTCAAAAACTTTGTGCTCGGTTGAGACTTGGTCTCAATTGTCCTTACACTTATTTCTTGCTTACTAAGAATGGAAACAACAATAGACATAATAGGACTTGCTGCAAAAATTGATATTGCACTTATTGAAGGAATACTAGTAGAAATACCTTTAGTATCCAAAATTGATGCATTCAAAATTGATGTGTCCAAAATTGATGTGTCAATCAAATATGTGTCCAAAACTATTAAAGAAGGAAGAATCTGTAGCTCAGTAGATGAAGTACTTGATACGTTAGTCAATGATGTTCTTGAGCTAAAGTGGTGCAAAGATTGATTGGATGTTTGTGTCATCATTAGTGGTCACAATCAATCCTATTGAGGCTGTCTCCATGCTTGATGTTGTCAATAATTTTCTTGGAGAGTGAAGAAGTGAGGAAATAACTACTGCAACAATCTTAACTGGATTAGTTTCCTCATCATCCTATGTTCCTTCCTCGGTAGCCTCTTTCTCTTTATACTCTTCATAGTCAATAGTAACAAAATGTGTTGTATCTTCATCATTTCCTTCATCATCATTTTCTTGATCATCATCATTATCATCATCATTTACATTAACCAAAAAATCTCTCAATTTATGAAGAAGATGGACATTTTTCCTTGTATTTGTTGCATTCCTTACAACATGCTCAATGTCTTTCATAAGTACTAGACAAGTGTTAAATTTTAGAATTAATTTCTCCTCATTTTTCTTTAAGGATGCCTTAACCTCTTTGTCTATTATACTCAATACAAGCTACTTCATGGTTTTCCCATAGTTGTCTGTTATAGTTTGCATGATGAATTCCCATGTTGGCTTCATCTTCTCCACCAAAACATTAGGAATCTAATAAGTAACCTGGTCAACTGAGTACTTCCACTTAACAAGACCTTCTATTCACTTTTGATCTTCATTAGTCCTAGTCTCATACTTTAATGCTTTAAAAATTTTTATACCAGTCCCTGCTTCCAGCTGTTTCAATCTATCCTGGAAGGTGGGTGGAGGTTTTTTGAATATAATGTCTCCTCCTTCCTTGTCAGCTTTCTTCCTTGATCTCCTAATGAATACTACAATGGATGGCTTAGTTGGCTTGGTAATGATTACCTCACCCTTTTTCTTCAATGGTTCTTCTTCCTCTGATTCTTTTTCATCCCCTACTTCTTCATCCTCACCTTTTCCCTTGGTCAACAAAAGAGTAGAACTAGTTTTCAATTTGGCAATTCTTTTCTTGCCTTTGTTTACTACCTGAGGGAGTTTAATCTCTAGTTCTATCTTGGATTTTTCTTTATCATAGGTACCAAAATATGTTACCTTAGGATCAACTAGTTCATTTACAATTTTCTCAATAATATCCTTAGTTTCATAAATATTAACCTCATATTCAAGAGGTTTCACTCATGCAATTCTAGGCTTGACTGCCTGAATGTATACCTTATCACTATCTACAGTGAAACATACATCATCCTTGTAATCTTCAACTAGTTTCTTTAGGATTCTAAATCTATTATTAATTTTCTCCTTAAATGAATCAAAACAATTGTCCATGATACTAGTATAATTCTCTCACATCTTAGCAATGTACTTATTTATCTGTAGAGTACTAGCATATATTTTCTCCATACAATAGTGCCTTTTGAAGAAACAATTTTTGAACATAAAAGAATAGACATGTTAATAGGGAGCCAATCTTACATGGGTTGTTCTTTAATGTTCTAATTCTCTCCATATTCTTGTTGAATTGAATCAACAATAGCTCGACAAGGTCAAGAGAAAGGTTATTCTTGACTACATTGTATGCTAAGTCAACTCCTTCACATGACACACTATTTAACCTACTTGAACTATAAATCTTGTGAGCAATGATGTGAATGCCAAATTTCAACTCCATGATAGTGACACTACTTATCTTCATGTCTCTACCATCCCATTCTACTAGGGTATTCTTTTCTAGTTCAACCCGACCTACTGTTTTGGTTGTCTTGGCTTTGGCTAACATTGTGAGACTAGTAATTCTATAAATCATCTTATTTGTGATAAAAAATGGTTACTCCAACCATAACTATCCATTGTGTGCTTGACTAAGAATAAACCTAATCCATTTTACTTAGAAATGATGGGGCATGTGAGGAATATGGATTAATCCTTTAGTCTCAAGGTGTTGATGCTCGGGTTTCAAAATGCCATTCACACATAAATTTTCTAGGGCTTCATCCATTTCCAATGTACCAATATCTTGAATCATGCACTTAAAATGAGAATGAATTTCATTAATGAATAGTACCTTTGGAGGGATTTGTGACTACGCACCACTCGAAACTAGGGTTTTACTAACTGTAGGAGTGAGCTTGAAGTTTGGTGCTTTCCATTCTACACCATGAACCAACATATCTAATCCTCATTTTGGTTTGCTACTATTGGATGTCATCTTTTCTCAGTGGGGTTTGAGATAATTCAAAATCTTTTTGTAAAAATTTGCTCAAATCGCTTAAATGCGCTTGAAGATCACTCTACATAGTTTGCTCTCAAAAAATTATGGTAAAAATGACTTCAATTTCCTTTCTTTTATCGAATTTCCCCATAAATGCTTGGTATGAATGGTAGATTGATTTGACAGACTGTCATCCAATTGTTTGCATTGATTACTCAGTAGAGTTTTTCATCATTTGGTAACCTTATAAAATTTAGTTACTCCCAACCTCACTTGGTAGAGTCTGTGACCCAACCTTACTTGATAAGGAAAGTAATTCAATAGTAACTGGTACCCTTTTACTCAATGATCCCTTTGTATCTTGAATATAGATATGGATCTATTGTCCTTTCAACTAGAACTAATTTGGTTTTCTTCTTTGATAGCTTAGTTCTAGTTCTCCTTTGAGAACTTAAGTAGAAATGGTAGAGTCACCCAATTCTTGAGTTAGTTGTTCATCATTGTTTGGACTTGCACTCTCGGTAGACTTTGGAACCCATTGTTGTCTCATCTATTTTCTAATGTTATCAGCTTTTTCCTTCTTTTCACCTTCAATCCTTTTAATATTCATATGGTTCTTAGCAAGATGACCAAGTTCTGTACAAATGAAACATCTTTTAGTAGTGTCTCTTTTCCTCATATGATCTTTTACACAATTTATTCCAATGTGTCCAAATTCTCCACAGTAATGACATTTGCACCAAGTGTTATAGTCCAAACCAATATAGCTTTCACAATTTATTTTTCTAGGTTCAATATCTTGGTTTTACATTCTGTTGACTTGTGTCCATGTTTCTTACATTTGTGATATTTGCCTTCAAATATTGGTTTCTCTTTGCATTCATTAGCCCTATGACCATGTTGGTTGCAATTGTAG
Organism: Cupressus sempervirens; assembly: GCA_028749045.1. Classification (NCBI taxonomy): domain Eukaryota; kingdom Viridiplantae; phylum Streptophyta; class Pinopsida; order Cupressales; family Cupressaceae; genus Cupressus; species Cupressus sempervirens. The sequence continues at coordinate 676,750,105 of CM053787.1, read as the reverse complement.
CACTTTCCATTGAATTTTTCTTTTCCATTGCTCCAACATTTGTTTGATGTATGACCTATCTTACCATAGTGATTGCAAGTAGGTCATTGATTCTATTGAGCTCCTTGTTTGGAAGATTCACCTTCTTCTTTGTATCCAATTCCTAGTTTTCCCTTTGGTCTATAGAGATTTTTCTCATTCAACTAATTCATGCCTGCTTGGGATTTCATCATTCTTTCATTGATTTGCCTTTCAAAGTTTAGATCATTCTACAATCTTTTATTCTCAGATCTCAGGTTCATGATTTCTTCATTTTCATTGATGAGATGATTAATAAAGTCAGTCTGCTGAAGGGATAGATGTTGAATCTCACTATCTTTTCCTTCCATTTCTGCTTCTATCTTTTTCTTCTCTTCCATGACTTCATGTAGACTCACTGACTACATTTTTTGTTCTCTTCTTAGTTTTCTCACTTCTTCTTGTAGTAAACCATTCTTTTCCAAGAGTTCTTTGATTGCATCATTTTCTTCATCTGAGTTGCTTGATGGATGAAGGTCTTCAATTCTTTCTTCAATATAGAGATGATCATTCATTTCAATTGCAAGATCTTTTCTTCTTTTCAGGGATTGAGAGAGTTGCTCCATTACTTTGTTGAGTTGTGCAATTGTCATTTCCAAATCTAGCTTCCCATTGTCAATAGCCTTGTCAAGTCTAAATACCTCTATGGTCTTTGATCTTTGCTCAAGTTGTTAAACTTTCTCTGAGAACCAAAGTGCTCTGGTACCAATTTTTGGAAATATTATGAAAGGTTAAGTTACTAAGAGGGGAGGGGTGAATCAATAAATCTTTAAAACTTCTAACTTTAATTACCCAATTTAAACCTTTGCATATATTCTGATCTAATTGCATGCATAAGAAACTAAAAATATGAAAGTATACATAACACTTTGACACATAGATTTGGTGACTCATAAAACTTCCTATAGAAAGTAAAATTGGGGTGGGGATGATACCCACAAACTTTAGTACTACAGTATAAAGTTGGTCTGTTAAGGCTTACATTGATCACTTCCAATGATTTGCCCTGTTAGGAGCAATGAAGATTGCTTGGTCCACCTTGTTAAAAGATTTACAAACATACAACGAAGTATGCACTTGGTAAAGATATTTGCATAAGACTATTAGGTCTACCTTGTTAAAGAATTTGACTAATCCACTTTTTAGGATGAAGCAGTAGCTGATCTCTAATTTGTAGCTTGGTTTGCTGAATGAGATTTCTTTATGTACAAATTATCTTGCTATAATAGATATATCATTGCTTCTCCTTATAATCATGTAGCCTTTGTAATTTGTTCTTTTTGCTCTTCTCTGATTAAATTTTATTACATTGCATTCCTTTTACACACTTGGATATGATACAATTCATTACATATATACCAATCCAATTATACAATTACAAAGTAGACCACAATACAAGTTTACAAAAATATTACAAAGTTGGATCAAATGTAGACACTTGGGTTCTAAAGACTAACTTAGTGAGGTTCTGATACATGACATCTTGTATCAATGCTCAACATCATCATTTACTTAGTAGACGTAGAAGATCAATCCATACTAATCACTTCCAAGTAGTCTTGAACTCAGTTTGCACTAGTAACTTGGTGAATACTATGAAACTTGACATATAAATTGAATCACTTGATTCACACATAGAGACTCGGTCAAGGCTTCTCCTATGAGCTCAATATAAACTAAATCACTTGGTTGACATAGAGTAGCTTGATTAACACTGGACTCACATATCATTAACTACAAACTCAGTAAGCACTGTATAGCTCAATTTACACTTGTAAACTTGGCATACACTAAGATGCTCAATTTACATTGCTGAATTTCACACTAGCTATAACTACTTAACACACATTGAAATTTTTCCAAAGGACTTGGTAACAATTGAATGATTGGTTAACACTGTTAACTATATAATGAGCTCGATAGATACTTACAATCTGAATAAGTATATGTAACTAATAACAAAATTGATTGATATGTCAATAGGGGGTTGATGGCCCCACCCACCAAAATAAATAGTTTTTATTAAATTTTATATATATATATATATATATATATATATATATATATATAAAACAAACAAACACCAACCCCCCAACACAATTCATTTTTAATAGTTTTTTTTAATAAATATTGTGAATTTGATAGGGAAACCTAAAAAAACCACTTCAAGTTTCATTCTAAATTTAATTTCTTTTCAAAACTAATTCTGATTAAAATAATGACTATTCAATTTATAGAACAAGGGTTTTCTAATTTCTTTTCAATCCTCATATATAGATAGAATTTTATATGAATACTAGTAATTTCACAATGAATGATTGAAAGATTCATCACAAACAAAATTGGGAAGAATAGATTTAACAAACATGATGTAGACAAGAATTTTGACAATCATAATTCATTGTGTGAATAAAAAACAAGGCTCTATCTAGTTTTGATGCTAATATGCAACCACCCAAAAATTGTGAGAGAATTCTCTTTTCTCTCAAAACCTTCTCTCTGAAAATCCCTTCTCCAAAAATCTCAGTTGCTGCGAAAAGAACTCTCAATTTCTAATATGGAGTTCTCCCCTAAATTTGGGGCATTGATTGTGCGATGACTCGAGTGAACTCGTTGATAACAATATTTTAACTCTTTATTTACTTTTTGAATATCCATGCACACTTTTTGCAAATTAAAATATCTTTAATACATTAATTTCTCTTTCTCTCTTTATTTAATTTTTGAAGCATTTTTTTTAATATAAAATATTTATTAACTTAAGTAATAATAATATTTAGCATTTATTTAAAAATGATCTCCTAAATATATTATTATTAAATTAAATAAATATTATTTCACTGTAAAATTAGAACTATAATTTTATTTTTAAATTTAATTCTTTTTATGTAATTAATTTCTCAATTAATTAAATATAATAAAATTTTGAAATTATGTTAACATTTTTCCATTAAATTAACTCATTAATTATTCTTTTAATTTGACTTAATTAACAGAAAAATCACCAAAGACCTATAAGACAAAATATGAAAACCCATCATAAAATATAACATGCAAGACCAAACTCAACGGTTTTAAGATCATGAATTTACATCCTATGATGAATTGAGATGGGTAATCATCTCATAAACTTGTCTTGACTATTTAGGATAATTGGTTTTAAGGTTAGGATTTGGACTCAAGAATTTATCTCCCCTCTCTTACCATTGAGATATTGTGATAGGGTATGCTCATCATAGCAATTCAGGGAAGTCGATACATAGTACCTGCAATCTGGATAAAATCCATGCATTTACAAACACATATATTGTAAACTAAGTAGGCAATGGTAGGAAGTGGTGCATCATGTAGATCTTGACTAGTAGGTGACTAAAATTCCCTTCCTTAACCACATTAGAAACGTCATACATAAACAAAACATACACACACACACACACACAATACACATGTAGTATGGGGTAAGTATCCATAGGAAAACATGTATAAATAATCCATCTAACTAACATCATCAAATAACTAAAATCACTATAAATAATCATCATCAAGTTATAATCATGTATACATATCGCAACTAGTACCAAAGTAGTCTCCTCATATAATCAACTAAGTATGAAAACAATATCCAAATATTTGGAAGATAATGCTACTAATCATTAGGCATAAACGTAAATTGGACTAAAAGAGTTTGGAAAATAAGTAAATGTAAACTAGGGGCAGGCACTACAAGAATAATAACATCTATATCTTTATGGAACCTTTAATAGAAACAAAAATGGCAGACAAGAGTTTCTATCAAAAATTGGTTTTTATTTTTTATTGCAAGCTATCATGATATTAAAATTTGTCCCATGGACTTTCGATAGAAAGGGTTTTTGATTGAGAGTCATTAGTTTTGGTCAAAACCCTTTCTATTGAAACCTACTGTAAAAAATTAACCCCCCAAGCTTTCCCATTATTTATAGTTTTTTGGCCTTCAAAGCTCAAATTAAGGGATAAAATGGAACAATATTGACATCCCAAGTGATATAAGTACTTAGAATGATATTTCCAATGATTATTATTTTAATATATATTTTTTTTATTATGAAATTTTATAGGATTAATTAAACATAAGTTTCTCACCAAACATCAACCTCTATCTTCAACACTTATAAAAGAATAGAAAACAAGTTTTTAAAATTCTGAAAAATATCTATGTGCTAGGTATTGAAATCTTCATTTTAACAATTTTTTTTCTTAAATGGACAAATACAAAAGTTGTGAATGTTCAAATGAATACATGTCAAAATTGCATTTAACTTGACTTGAAACCTTAATTAAATATAAAATATTAAGGTTAAAGTTATGAAACCAATTTCAAGCATTAGATATGGATGTTACAAAACTAGATTCAAATGAATCACATTCAAATATATTTAGAAAAAAGTTTATACTTGAACAAATCAGTGTCTCTATTTAATAATGTTATTTACTATAAAATAACTAGTTTTTGAGGGAAATATAAAAAAGAATTCAAATCAATTCCAAAAAAAAATTAAAATCATAGATGCTAGAAGACTCTAACTTACATCATCTTCAAATTTGTAATGATTTAGTTGCAATGAGTGCTTGAATGTGTTTATTTTTTCAAAATGTTCACTTTAGTTCAAAGTTGGAAAAGAAGTGTAGCTCACTATTGTGGGTTCTTCTATAACTTAACACATGTCATTTATTTTTCCTAAGAAATACAACTTACCTTCTTTGTTTCCTATTCCATGTGGAACAAGATTTGAATATCTCTATATAGCTTACACTTAATTTGTAGCACTACTTCTAGCTTTTGGATCATCCACACTTCATATGATAACTGTCAGAGTAATACAATATTTTCCTATTAATTAAATCATATTGCTTTAATTAGTAAGTCATTCATTATTTCTAGTTTACTTAAGCTAAACTTTGGGTGTATAATAAATAATTCTTTTATTAATTATAATCATGCAACCTAGGTTTTATCTTTAAGGGTTTTTGATCTCCTTTATAAGGAGGATCTCTCTTTGTAACAATCATTCACTTTTGATTATAGAAATTTATCTTTTTCTCATAAAGAATGTCTCATTTGTGCATCTAAGAATTCTAGCATCCATAACTTTTGGTTCTCTCTTTTTGTGACAAGTGTTTCCATGCAGGTGATTCTTGGGAGGTGTGAGGTTGATCCATCATCGATTTCAACATGGTATTAGAGCTCTAGATCTTCATGTCCCTATTCTATTTGTGAGAAGTTTGGATTGGTTTTCATATCTATCATTTTTTACTTCAGAGGTTTTTAGTTTTTAGAGGTATTTTGTATTAGACCTAGGGGGACCTATTTTTCAAAGGATTTAGAGCTCAAATGGACAACATTGTTGAGTCCAGAGTGCCCAATGCCCCTATTTCCATACAAAATACGTCCAGTTTGGACACTATTAAAATATGAGGCAAAACATATTAGCCCAATTTTATAAGACCTTGAATTCAAAAATCAAGGAGAAAATAATTCGGAGTGCACCATGTTTCCTCAATTTTGACATCATATCTATGTTTTTTGGCACCTCCTCTTCATATGCATCCCCACACTCAATAAATCGTTGGGGCCCATGCCATATAATTGGCTCTCATGCCCCTGTACACTTTTTTTTAGTATAACTACTTGGAGGGTGAAGGCCCTCATTTGTCATGTTGTACAATCCCATGATTAGCCAATGGAAGGCATCCCATTTAGACCTGCGACCCTATTAGTGGGTTCCTTAGCTTGCACATTTACTCATGTGCCCCACCTCTACACACTTAGTCTTTGAGGCACAAGTTTGTTAGAATTACAATGGGAATAGTAAAATTTTGGTGGGGGGTGGGGGGTGAGTCAATAGTTTGAAATTTGACCCATAAAACATTCACCACACATCCATATCATACATTCAATAAGTAAACTGAAATACTATGTAAAGTATGGACATCTAAATTCTTGCAAATAAGTAAATATTTACGTATATATAACACTAGATATGATTACCCAAAAACCCTCCAATGAGAAGGTGAGAAGGTAAAAATGGGGTGGGGATGACACTCACAAATCTTCACTACTATAGTAATAAAGTTTATCCAATGAAGGTTACAATGTTTGATCATGAGACATGATCGACCCTGTGAAAGGTCTACCTTGTTAAAGGCTTACAAAGACTATTAGGTCTTACCCTATTAAAGGATTTCAACACCCTATTAGAAGTGTGCCTTGTTAAAGAATTTTAACTCACAATTAAGCACCTTGTTAAAGGATTTTAATACAACCTATTAGGACTATTCTCTTAAGAGATTTAATTAATTCACCTACTAGGATGACTCATCATTGATCTTTTGGTTAGCACTTGGTTGCTTGATGACAGATCACCTCTACACTGATGTATTCATGATCCTTTAATTCACAATTCCTTAGCCAACATGAATTCTCTATTTGCACATACAAAACTTGTCTCTTCACTTCTTCCACGCACATATGAAGTTAAGGGTTTTTCCTCCTTAAGAAGACCTAGGTGACTTAGGGTTAGGTATGAATCAACAACTATGATTCATCCTTTTTTCCACTTAAAACTTCTCATTTCTTGGTTGGCTGCATGCAATTCATAGGGATTCCAATTTAAGATTTGTCCTTATCTCCAAAATATCATTATTCAATCTTTATGTTGGCTCAAAAATGGTTTACATAGTAGCTTGTGCCATTACAAACAACTATTTCAAAATTGTGTTACTCAGCATTTGAAGTTTTTGATGCTTGGCATATATTGATTTCTATATTGTGACTCGGCATCTAAATAACTTGGCATGCACTACTTACTTGACTCCTGTATCACTTTTCATACACTATCTATTCGACACTTGAGTGACTCGGCACATGAGTGGCTCACTATGGACTCACCATGCTCTATATTATACACGTTGTGCTTGGCATGTACAACTTATTTGGCATGAACTAAGTAAATGACTTAAGTGTATAGAAGCTCACTTGTCAAAACCAATCTAAGAAAAACAAAGTTTTTTTTTGGCAAGTTTCTTTTGGGATCTCATGCTAGGTATGTTGTGTAAGTGAGCTCCACTGGCTCCTTCCATTGACTTTGGAAGACTTTTTATGTGTGGAGACACACTTTTTTTCTCTTCAATACCCAACCCCTATATTTTTTTCTCATAAAAACTAATCCACTTGTTTAGTCTCCAATCTGAGTTAGATCTCATGCAATTGAGCATAGTGTTTGGGCATATCAAATGTGTTTTTCAAATTCCATGCACTCTAATGGTGGGGCACTTTGTTGTGTGGGTTGATTTCTTCACCAAACTACACCTTGATTTTGGTGCTGACTCAATGCACTTTGTTCAAGCACTCTCATCAACGTGTGCATTCAAAGGAGGAGAATTTTTTTTTTGGGTTTAGGCTTTAAGTCACCTTCATTCATCTCCCAGTCAATGCTTTTTTATGAGTGATGGAATTGGTGCCTTAGTGTATTGCTCCAACCTCTAGTGGTGGCATTTTATTTTGCACATCCTTTTTGAGCTACATGTCATGACCATTTGGGCCCCACCCTACTTTCTTTATGAAGATTTTAAGCCTTCATTATGGACATTAGATCATGGGTAGATTTATTGGGCTCATCCTTTCTTCCCTTCATGCTTTTTTTATTGTGGTTTTTTGAAGATGGCTTTGTAGCTTTTATTGGTGGTTTGTGAGATTCAAAGGTAGTTTGGATCCTTTATGTATAGTTTTCTAAGATGTATGTGGCATGTTTTTTTGGCCACAATTTTTATTTTCTATCGCTAACCCTTTGTTTTCGGGCATAGTATTTCTGGCAATTGGATTTTTTTCTGCTAGGGGTCATTGTTCTAGCTTTTTTTTGCCATGATGACTATTTGACCATCAAATTTATACTCATCACTTGTTCATGTCAGCATTGCATCAACACTCATGTCACCCCTTTAGGCCTTGTTTGGACCTACCCTTTTTTTTTGCATTCCTTGAGACATATCTTGAGCATCTGATCTCCAATTTAGGATTTATTTATATCATTGGAAAGGTCTTTTAGAGATCTTTCTAGTGATGTTGCTTATTATTCCAGATTCTAATCTAGGCACATTCTATTGATGTTTTTGCATTTTTACATTCTAGTGGATATCTTGGTTGTTTATAGGCCTAGGGATTGATTTCATTGCTTCATATGATTTGTCACGGGTTGTACTATATGTTATATCAACCCTACATCTCTTCTAGTCTATTTAGACATCATTTGTATACATTCTTGCAAATGCACTGAGATAAAGTGTCATATTGCATTTGTATTTTTGTTTCAATTATTTTTGTCTTATCTTTCCTTCTGATTTGAGCAATGTAATCTAAGGACATTGTGACCCATTTTGCCTCCCACCAAAATTTGAACTTTGAATGCAATCCCCACCCAACGGTCACCTTCCATTTTTAAATATTATTTTTAATGTCATGGAAATAAAAAAATAAAAATGATCAAAACTTTATACTATTTCTTATATTCCCTAAGTTTGTTTTTGACGGTCTGCAAATTTTCGCACCATCAAATCTTATCTAGATCCACGATGGGTGCTTTCCTGCATTCTCCAAATGCATGACCTTTATGTAATGCGGGGAAGTGTTAGGATAAAACCACAGACAAAAATAAAAACTACATGCAAATATAACCAATAATAGAAAAAATAATAGATCACACAGAAATGAAAACAAGGCACCAAGATTTAATGTGGTTCACCCAATCCCTGGGCTACGTCCACCAAACAACAAGTTCGATCTTGTTACAATCTAGTAATTACAACCTGATTACAATCCATAATCCCTTACAACTCAATACCACTGCAAGAAGCAATTTCACATCACCCTATATTACAATCCCTAACCCTAAGGCCTTTTATACAAATATTAAACAACTTTAGGGTTATAACATGTCAGCTCAAATCTATGAATCCCAATAAAATAAGGCCCAAATTTTTTTGTATGTATGTACCCCACTAATTATGAAGTATGTACAGTACTTTCCTGATCAGTCACCATAATCTAACAATCTCCCACTTGGGGACTAATCAAGGTCCACACTAAACAAAAATATATCTTCCACTTGGAGACTAATCCTGTAGCAATACCACTACCACATGGGGTTCCCACTGGATCAAACCAACTTGGACTCTGCTATGCTTTTATTCATGTTTAGTCTAAAAGACCAACCGAAGCTGAAGAGGAGTTCAGCTTCTCCCTTGTTACAACCTTTGTCAACATATCTACTAGATTATCATTGGTTTGTATCTTCTCTGGATTTAACTATCCATCCTCCAAAACTATTCGAATGAAATGGTACAACAACTGTATGTGTTTGGTCTTAGGATGCAGAGCTGAATTATTTGTAAGATGAATGGCACTTTGACTATCTATGAACAAATAATTATCCTACTAAGGATGTCCCAATTCTTCCAAGAAGAACTTAAGCCATATCATCTCCTTGGCTGCCTTTGTAGTAACAACATACTATGCCTCTGTAGTGGATAGAGCATTAATCTTCTGTAACCTAGAAACCCAGCTCACGGTTGCCCCACCAATAGTAAAGAAATAACCTGTAGTACTCCGCTTGGTATTGATATTCCCTACCAAATTTGAGTCAACATAGCCCTGTAAATTAGTAGTAGAGCCACCAAAGTGTAAACACTTATTGGATGTTCCTCTCAAATATTTGAGAATCCACTTGATAGCATTCCAATGCTCAAATCCTGGACGACTCATATACTCGCTAATGACTCCCACTACATGTGCAATATCTATTCTTGTGCATACCATAGCATACATCAAGCTTCCTATAGCTAAAGCATAGGGTACCTTGGACATCTTATCCTTCTCTTCTTGTGTCTTAGGACACATCTCCTTAGTCAATTTCAAATGACCAAGTAAAGGTGTGCTGACAGCTTTAGCATTCTCCATAGAGAAACATTGCAATACCTTCTCAACATAATCAGCCTAAGATAGCGTCAATGTTCTATTCTTCCTATCTCTACAAATTTTCATACCAAGGATTTGTTTTGCTGCTCTCAAATCCTTCATAGCAAATGCATGTGCTAATTGGCATTTGAGCCCCTTAATATGATCCATGTTAGACCCAGCTACAAGCATATCATCAACATATAAACATAAAATAATGTAGCTATCATCATCCAACCTCTTAAAATAAACACAATAATTTGAATGACACCTATTATAGCCATGCTCATGCATAAACCTGTCAAATTTTAGATACCATTGCCGAGGTGCTTGCTTCAAGCCATATAATTTTTTTTTCAATTTGCACACTACGTTCTCCTTAACTTTGACCTCAAATCCCCATGGCTGAGCCATATATATTTCTTAATCCAAATCACCATGAAGGAAGGTTGCTTTAACATCCAACTACTCTAAATGCAAATCTTTAGTAGCCACAAGGCTTAAAACAGTATGGATAGAAGTCATTTTAACAACAGGAGAAAATATCTCATCAAAATCAATTCCCTTTTTCTATGCAAATCCTTTTACAACTAACCTGGCTTTAAATCTTTTCTTACCTCCTTCCTCTTCTTTCAACCTGTAAACCCACTTATTCTGTAAAGCCTTTTTACTTGTAGGGAACTTGCACAAATCCCATGTCTTATTCTTCAACAAAGAGTCCATTTCATCTTTCATTGCAGACTCCCACTAAATCTTAGTATCCACCTGCATAGCTTCATCATAACTTTCAAGTTCACCAGCATTAGTAAGTAAAATAGAATACAAAGAGGGAGAAAATCTTTTTGGAGGTCTAATTGGCCTCATTGACCATCTAACATTCACTAGTGTGTGTGGTATTTTTTGTTGTGGTTGTTGCACATCACGAGGAATGGCTAGAACATCAGCTTTTGGAGTATCATCCAGCACTACAAAATCATCTTCTTTCTTTTCATGTTGCTGCAATAGATATTTGTACAACACTTTCTCATTGAATATGACATCTTGAATTCTAAAATTTTTATGATTTTTAAAATCCTAAAGCCTATAACCAAATTCATTAATGCCATATCCAACAAAGACACATTTCTTTGATTTAGCTTCTAGCTTGGTTCTATTTTTAGAGTCTATATGAGAAAAAGCTTCACAACCCATGGTCTTGAGAAAAGCATAATGCACCTTCTTACCAGTCCATGCCTCCTCTGGAATACCATAGCCCAAAGGAGTAGAGGGATCTCTATTAATCAAATATACTATAGTATTGATAGCCTTCACTCACATGTGTAAGGGAAACCTAGTATACAACTTCATGTTCCTTGTGCGCTCCATTATAGTCATGTTCATGCGTTCAGCCACTCCATTTTCCTGTGGAGTCCTTGGAACAATTTTCTATCTATGAATACCATTAGTGGATAAATAATCTTCAAATTCATGATTGCAATACTCACCACCATTATGAGATCTGAGACATTTTAATTTCTTAGCAGTCTCATTTTCAACCAAGCATTTCCATTTCTTAAAAGTTTGAAATACATCAAATTTTTTTCTAAGGAAATAAACCCATACTTTTCTAGTTGTGTCATCAATAAATGTAACATAATAATGAGAGCCACCAAGGGAAGATACCTGAGGTGGTCCCCATACAGCTATATGCACAAGCTCTAATTTCTCCTTTTTGTTTTCCTTCCCAATCTTTACAAAACTCACTCTCTTTTATTTTTCATACACACAACTTTCACAAAAGTTCATATTAACACATTTTAGACCTAGTAAAACTTTCTTTGAATGAAGTACTTTCATACCTTTCTCACTCATGTGCCCAATTCTTTTGTGCCACAATGCTGTATCAAAATCTACAACAACTATTTGTTCTAATAAGAAGCCCCTTTGCGACACGTGGGTCAGTGGGTCCATGTTCTTTCTGTGGGTTGCAGAGGGAGGAAGTCTCAGTCTAGCTAGCAATTCTATTGGCACCTACTTTCTTACATTTTGAGTTCTGTTACATTTTGGCCGCATGGCAAGTGGGTCCACCTTCTTTAGGCTACCATAGATAGGGTGGCAAGGGGAGTTGGTAGTTTGATTGGTGCCTGCATTCTCGCATTTTGTCTTTTGTCAGGCTTTTTGATAATGCAAGCATGCCCCTTTATTACACCTATCCCACGACCTCAAATGTTTTTGGTTGTACCTTCCACTATTAGATCTTCAAAGATCAATAACTAGCTCATGCCTGCAATAAGGAGTTGCAAGGAAATTAAGTAATGTGGGTATGCACCCTTGCAACATGTGGCATGGTGTGATGTTGTGGGCCCACTTTTCTTAGAAGGTAATGACAGCTCATCTCTTGTGGCAGTTGTTAGATGAGTCAAAGTAAAATAAGGGCATCTCATTGGCCCATCTAGCTAACCAGGTATGTAGTTTTGTAGAGCTTTGATCGCCGTAGATTCAAACGAAATCAAGGGCTGGCGCTTCCCCACAGGATAAAGATGAAAGGACCTTAAGTAATATGGGCAAGGGCCTTGTTGCTACATGTCCTTTTGGGACCAGGCTAGTTACAATTGCTGCTACTTGTATGCTAGGGTGATGCTAGATAGAGCTAGGTTAGGCCAGCTCAGATGTTGAGTGTTTGTGGGCCCAAAATTTTGAAGAGCAAGCATAGTAATATGGGGATCTTTCATGATCATTGATCTCATAGAGATCAACAATCAGGGCTTTCCTACATCATGAAGTTACAGGGGAGTTAAACATTATGAGGAAGTGCCTAAGTAACATGTGTCCCAGCTAGCCCAGCCAAGGTATTAACAGTTAACATTGATAGTAGGGTTGGCAGTTATGTGACTGTCATGGTCAGGATTTTGAGGAGGTGACATAGTTAGTTGGTCAACCATGTGGAGACCTTCCAAGATGGCAGAATGAAATAAAATGAGTGGTCCATGTGGCCTATTTTGCTTGTAGAATTTGGTTGACTGCTAATTTTGCTGATTCATGGGCTAGAGATGAAGAGAGATCAAGTTTTCCTACATGATCTGATTCTTGTGATGAATTCCAACCACCCTCAATTGAATGCTTATCCCACAAGAACACTCTAGCTACCTAGTTTATGTATCTACCTAGGTCAAAATGGTTTAATGGTGTCATTTTTGTCTTCTCAAGGCCTTGTTCCACCAAGATCAGATATCATTGCATCTGGATCTGTACTCAGATTGGATTTTCTTCAGATCTGCATGATTTTTCTCGGTAGGACTTAATGGCAGTATTTGTAGAGTAATGTCAGTTGGAAAATATCTCACTTTAAGCTATAAAAGAAATTTTTGTAGATTTTAAAAGGGTCAACTTTTTATCTTACTTCTCTGATATTGCTCTGCAATTTCATGTGTAAATTCCATTTGCCTCTGAATTGTATGGCATCCTACCTTATCTCCTTCAGCCATTGATGTAAAGTGCAAGAACTATTTGCCTCCCATTGGTATATTGTGAATATCTACAATCTTACATGACTATATCTCTTTGGCCTATGAATGGTATATAAATGAATCCCCTCTTTCCTTGTGTCATTCATTTGGGTTTTCTAACCTGCATGTGATTGTTAGATTAAAATAAGTCTGAATGTGTATATTTTTGATGCCATGATGGTTCAATAGTGCATGTATGGGAAAATATTGGTTAGAACATTCTATTTTGGTGCATCACCCCCTTAGGTTAGAGTACGTAGATTTTCTTTCATGCATTCCTTCTCCCTTTTCCTCCCCAAAGTAGTTAGGTGCACCTTGATAGCAAAGGAAGTCGGCCTTCTCTGGAGACTCAATCTCACAATTCAAGTCCCGTAGCTTAGAGGTTGTTTCTATGTTTCACAAGGTTTTCCTTAGGTAAAAACTTTGGACAAGGGTGCAAACCTTTGTGACAACAATTTTTGGCATGCCCAGTGGGACAATGTTTAGAAAATTTCAATTCTACTGGTGTCAAAAGGAAGATTTCAAGATTAATACTGAGGAGATACTATTGGCTTTGGTGTTCAAGCCTTCAAGAGGTTCATCCTTAAAGTACTTGGTGACTCCAAGCTTCAAATACATCTGGCTCCAAACCAAAGTTGCAGTAATTCATGCCCAAAGCTGAAACAAGGGCATCTTCTAGAGGTAAATTTCAGTACCAAGAACTTTCATTTTCAAATCCTAGAAGAAGGAAGACTAGAGTATCTTTATCGCCAGTTGGGAGTGCAATAGTAACAAATACACCTGCAAGATCTATCTCTTCTCCTCCTACTATTAGATCTTAGCCTAGATTTCCATCAACACATATCAATAGATCACTTGTCTATATGGCATAGCCTAGAGCCCATAATTTTGCCACCTTTAATGGTGGAAGTCCTCTTTTATTGGCCCAAAGACATGACATGCCAATAGTTGCACTCAAAAGTATACTAGATTTTATTGGTGAGAGTTCTATCTCTCCCTCAAAGCACATTCAAGAAGTTGCAAATGTCTACAATATCCATGGTATTACAAAAGATGTTGTTGTAGTTAGGCTTCTAGCCTTATCCTTGAAAGGAAAAAAATTGCAATGGTATAGAGGTTTGGCTCATGCTTCTATAACAGATTGGGATGGATTAGGAGTAGGATTATGCAAACTTTTTGAGGATAAAAGTGACCATTTGTCACTTTTAGAAAAATTGACTACTATAAAAAGAGCCCCCCATGAATGTATGACTGATTTCAATTATATATTTCAAAAGACATGGGATAGAATACCTGCTTCAGTAAAACCTATCCCTGGTAATACCTTCTTGCATTACCTTAGAGCTTTTAATAGTAACATTGCCATGACAATCCAAATTATGGGAGGAGATACCTTGCCTAATGCTTATGACATAGCAATAAAGTTAAAAAACATCCTAATACAAGGAGACAAGCTAGCTCCAAGGCCTCCCATGCCTTTCTTTTCTAATGTTCCAAATCACCAACCAGAAATGGCTCCTCTTCCTACAACTTCCATATCACAATCCCTTGCCCTAGTCCCTCAACCTACTACATCTTCAAATGGAATAGATAAAATCAAGGAGATGATGCAATCTATAATGATGAACATAGATAAGAGATTACAGGGCCAAGAAAAGAAACTGGAGGATAGTTTCTCTGTGATGTAGAAAATGAGCAATAAGGTGGTGACTTTAGAGAGATAGCAAGCTCAAGGCAGTAAGGCTCATTAATTGTAACATCAAACTCTAAATAGTGGTAGGCCTCCAAATCATAATTATGGGAACAATTCTTTTGATTAGAATAGGTAGAATAGCCATGCTTCAACCTCAAATGTAAACTAAAGTAGGGCCATAGTCCCTCAAAACAACATGGCCTAGGATTAGGATTTTTGTCCCTCCTATAACTACTCCTATGCTCGTTGCATGTGTCAGAAGGATGAATCTTATTTGGCTTTGACCATCTAAGAGCCTGCAATAGGACCATCATACAAAGAGGACCAATTTAAAGAGGCCTCATATATGCAAAGACAGGGTGATTGCTCCTTTATGAATCATCAAATGGAGGAACATTGTAATGTAAACCAAGATTCCATTGCCCACAATACTAGGAAAAAAAGAAGAGCTATTGAAGATGCTACCCCTCCTCTTCCCAATTAGGACTCAACTTCAAATTTAATACCTCATGATCAATCAACAAATGATCAATCAAATACCTTTTAGCAGTAGAGGAAAAATAATGGCAGAAAAAATGTAATTGATCCTTAGTTTGTTCCATCTCAACCACCTACAAATGCAGCCCCCAAGGTTTCTACAAAAGTATCTACTACACCATTCAGTGTGGTAGAAAAAATGTGAATATTTCTATGTGGGGTTTTATTGCTACTATACCCATGCAAAAGAGGTTGCTACAGTAAGAATTGGAAAGTATTGAACCAAAGGATCAGCCACCTAGCATGGAAAGTGCCACAAGCCTAGTACAACCATTAAGAGAGGAAGAAACAAGTAAAAAGGTTAGATCCCCTCCATTTTATGTTTCTTTAATTATAGGGGATAAACTAGTACACAACTACATGATTGATTTAGGGGCTAGTAGTATAGTGATGCCTAGGTGTGTTGCTGATTCATTGGAAATGAAATATGAGCCCATTGTTAAGGATCTATTATAGTTGGATGGTAGTACTATCAAGACTATAGGGATCCTTAGGAATGTGGAAATGGCCCTACATGCATGCCCTAGTTTTACTGTAACTCAAGATATATTAGTTGCTGAAGTCAAGCCACATTTTGTCATCTGTTTGTCAAGAGACTTCACTGCCCAAATAGGTGGTTACATATCTTCTGACTAGTCATGTATGTTTTTAAGGAAAAGATATAGGGCCAAAGCTTCAATTAGAGTAGAGCCTCTAGCCCCCCATCATACTAAACTTTACACCCCTAATCTCACCAACATGAATTGCACTATCCTAGAAGTGGATGAGAATGACATAGTGAATGAGCCTACTACTTCCCTAGCAAAGATACCTAATTTTTTCTTAGATGAATGGGCTAATGCATATCAATTTGATCCTATGTCAGAAACCCTTGAAACAGGCCTCAGTACATATTGTATATTAGAGAAAGATTCTCTAGTTCCCAATGTTGTGGAGACTAAAGAAGATATGAGTGGGATATGGAGCATGTACTTTGATGGCTCAAGAAATAAGAATCAATCAGGGGCTGGCATGATGTTGATTTCTCCTACACAAGTAAGGTACTACTTCTCCTTTAGGCTCCAATTCAGTTGCACTAACAATGTGGTTGAGTATGAATCCTTGATTCAAGGTCTCGTACTTGCTCAAAAAAGAGGAATTTAGGAATTAAGTGTATATGGAGATAGTGAGTTGGTGGTTAATCAAGTGAGAAATCAGAATACCACCAAGAATGACTTGATCAAGTCTTATAAACATAGGGTATGGGATCTTCTTGAGGGTTTCAATGCATTTAATATTCAAAGCATCCCTAGAAAAGAAAATAGACATGTTGATAGACTTGCAAAAATAGGTGCATCTCATGATGTGCCAGGGAATTTTGAGGAGAAAAAGAATCAACAAATCAAAATGGTAGTAAGGCCTGCCATCCCCGACAACAACATCCATTGACAAGTGTTTGAATCTAATGAACAAATTGTAAGCTTTTTGTAGAATGAAGCAGAGTTTTTAGATAGAAACTAGTCAAGACTGTAGGATCAGTATGGTGATCAAATCATTAACTTAAGTTCCAACAAGCTACCTAGGGGTCTCATTACTTTAGAGAGTGTTTTGAATCCTGATGATGAAGCAAGAGGCAGAATCATGAACTTAGCTGCTGACAAGGATGATCACACCCCAGTCACAATTGCTAATGGAAAATCCTTAAACATGGGGAAAGTATGTTCTGAGATTGAGCAAGAAAGTTTTATTCATCTGTGTCAAGAATTTAATGATCTATTTCTTGGACATATGATGATTTATAGGGTTTTGACCCAAGGTTATTTCAGCATACCATAGATTTAATTGATAATGTCAAACCAGTAAGAGAAAAACAGAGGCCAGTGAATCCCAATATTGAACACTTAATGAGAAAAGAGCTATCCAAATTGATTGAGGCCAATATAATTTTCCCCATCAAGCACTCATCATGGGTAGCAAAACTTGTCCCTGTTAGGAAGAAGAATGGAGAAATTATATTGTGTGTAGACTTTAGGGACCTTAACCAAGCTTCCCTTAAAGATCACCATCCCCTCCCTTCCATGGTGCAGATTTTGACCAAGGTTAGCGATTCAAAGAGGTTTTCATTTCTTGATGGATTTTCTGGCTACAATTAGGTACTGGTCAAGGAGTCTAATAGGTACAATACTGCATTTACCACAAAATGGGGTAACTATGCTTATTCTAAGATGCCATTTGGGCTAACCAATGTAGGTGCTATATTTTAGAAGGCAATGGAGATGGCTTTAAAAAATGTTATTGGAAAGTTTTTATTAGTTTACCTTGATGATATTATAGTATATTCAAAGAATGTAGAAGATCATCTTGATCATTTAAGGTAGGTGTTCTCAAGGTGTAGAGGGTTTGGGGTATCCCTTAACCTGAGCAAGTGTGTCTTTGCTACCAATCAAGGAAAGTTATTAGGACACATTGTATCTAAGGATGGTTTAACCATTAATCCAAAAAGAAGAAAAGCAATACTTGCTCTTCCCCTTCCTAAATATAAGAAAGGGTTGCAAATTTTCCTTGGTAGGATAAACTTTGTGAGAAGATTTATCCCTAATCTTGCTACCATGGTAAAACCCCTTATGGCTATGCTCAAGAAAAGTATGGTTCTTGCATGGACCAAGGAAGGGAAGGAAATTTTTGAAGAGATCAAGGTAGCCATAGCCTCAGCCCCTACTCTCATTAATCCAAACTTTGAAAAGGATTTCATGCTTTATACCCTAGGTGGTGAGTCAAGCATTTCTGATGTCTTGACTCAAACAAAGACAAAGATGAAGAGTAGCCCATAGCCTTCTTTAGTCAAGGGCTCAAAGAATATGAAGAAAAATATAGCTATGTGGAAAAGAAAACCCTAGTAGTCCTTAGAGCTTTAAAGAAGTTTAGACACCTCCTATCCCATTTAAGATTCATTTGTTAGTACCCCATGCCAGTGTGAAGGTTTTCCTTTTGAGTAAAGATGTTAGTGATAAGAGAGCTAGTTGGATTACTAAAGTAATGGAATATGATGTTGACATCCAAATCACCAAGCTAGTAAGAGGGAAAGGGTTATGTAAACATATGATATCACCTCATGAATCAGATGAGGAAGTTTCTATGATACTAATAGAATAGCAAGAGACAAGAAATGATGGCCGAAGGAACTGGATGGATGATATGTTGAATTTCTTATTAGGCAATGGATATCCTCGAGGGTTAGGTAGAACTAAAAGAAGAAAGTATAGATCACAGTCAATCCCTTATGTCATAGTTGATGATATCCTTTTTCTATTTCTGGTCACAAATGGATTTTAGCTGCTATAGACTACTTCACTAGATGGATAGAAGTAGTTACATTGAAGGATGCCATAAAATCTTTAGCTATTGAGTTCCTTGGTGGAATTGTGACTAATTTTGGTGCCCCTTCAACCATTATTTCAGATAATGCAAGATCTTTTTTGGGAGCTCAAATTTGTGCATGGGTAGTTGATCATAATATCTACTTGAGCACATCCTCAAACTACTATCTCCAAGGCAATGGTTTGGCTGAGTCCTCCAACAAAAATCTAATTAGGATTATGAAAAGAAATATAGAGGATAACCAGAGGTGTTGGCATAAAAAATTGAGGACTGCATTGTGGGCTAACAAAATAACACCTAGGAGGTCAATAGGGAATTCACCATTTATGTTGGTATATGGTAGAGAAGCAAGGCTTCCAATTTCATTAGAATTTGCATCCCTAGAGCTAGCTCATTAGCAAGAGTTAATTGAAGATGATGCCATGATAGTAAGAATGGCAGAGCTGATGGAGCTGGAAGAGAAAAGAAGTCAGGCCATGCAGACCCTAGAAACACATCAGTAGTAGGTGAAAAGGAGCTTTGACAAGAAGGCTAGGGTCAGAGCCTTCAGAGAGGGTGACTTAGTTTTAAAGTGGGATGCAGACAGGTAAAAATAAGGGAGACACTCTAAATTTGATGCACTATGGAGTGGTCCCTATCTGATTGTCAGTTGCAAGTAGGCCAATGCCTTTCAATTAAGCAAGCCTGGTGGTGAATTCTTGCCTATCCCAATCAATGGAATCTATCTCAAACCATGTTTCTAATAAGGCTTGAATTATCCTATACATATTAGATTAGTTCCCTTTTTGTTGTTTTCTAGTTTCCAAGATGTGCACAAGTACATGTGTTTTGCTAAGTTTGCAGAGTTGCAGAGACAAAGATTTTCAATGTTTTGCTACTGTAGAGGTAGGGTTAGGGTTTCACAATACACTGATCCACATCGTTTTGACTCTGTAAACCAATGGATAAATAGGGACACTAGTCATACACATAGCTAGCACATGTCCCCTCTGAGTTACAAAAAATGTTACCCATTTTGCCTCTCGCCAAAATTTGAACTTTGAATGCAATCCCCACCCAACAGTCACCTTCCATTTTTTAATATTATTTTAAATGTCATGGAAATACAAAAAATTAAAATGATCAAAACCTTATAATATTTCCTATATTCCCTAAGTTTGTTTCTGATGGTCTGCAACTTTCTCCATCGTCAGATCTTGTTTGGATCCATGGTGGGTGCTTTCCCGCATTCTCCAAATGCATGACCTTTATGTAATGTGAGGAAGCCCTTTTGTAACACGTGGATTGGTGGGTCCATGTTCTTTCTGTAGGATGCAGAGGGAGGAAGTCTCAGTCCAGATGGCAATTCTATTGGCACCCACTTTCCTACATTTTGAGTTCTGTTAGATTTCCTGACAATGCGGGGAAGTGCATTTTGGCCACGTGGCAAGTGGGTCCACCTTCTTTAGGATGCTGTAGATAGGGCCAGAGATGAAGAGATATCAAGATTTCCCATGCAATCTAATCCTTGTGATGAATTCCAACCACCCTCGATTGAATGCTAATCCTAGGAGAACACTCTAGCTCCCTAGTTTATTTATCTACCTGGGTCATAATGGTTTAATGGCACCATTTATGTCTTCTCAGGGCCCTGTTCCACCAAGATCAGATATCATTGCATTTGGATCTATACTCAGATCAAATTTTCTTCATATCTGCATGATTGTTCTTGGTAGGACTTAATGGCAGTAATTGTAGAGTAATGTCAGTTGGAAAATATCTCAATTATGCCTGAGCTATAAAGGCAATTTTTGTAGATTTTAAAAGGGTCAACTTTTCTCTGACTTCTTTGATATTGCTCTGCAATTTCATGTGTAAATTCTCTTTGCCTCTAAACTGTATGGCATCCTACCTTATCTCCTTCAGCCATTGATGTAAAGTGCAAGAACTATTTGCCTCCCATTGGTGTATTGTGAATATCTTCAATCTTACATGATTGTATCTCTTTGGCCTATGAATGGTAGATAAGTGAATCCTCTCTTTCCTTGTGTCATTCATTTGGGTTTTCTAACCTGCATGTGATTGTTAGATTAAAGCAAGTCTAAATGTGTATATTTTTTATGCCATGATGGTTTAATAGTGCATGTATGGGCAAAGATTGGTTTGAACACTCTATTTTGGTGCATCACCTCCTTAGGTTAGAGTAGGTAGATTTTTTTTCATGCATTCCTTCTCTCTTTTCCTCCTCGGTGTAGTTAGGTGCACCCTAATAGCAAAGGAAGTTGGCCTTCTCTAGAGACTTAACCTCATAGTTCAAGTCCCATAGCTTGGAAGTTGTTTTCATGTTTCACAAGGTTGTCCTTAGGTAAAAACTTTGGACAAGGGTGCAAACCTTTGTGACAAAAAAAAATCCTACAAATTAGTGTATTCTTGAGATTCACCACAACTTGTGCCTTATTATACATACACTATTTTAATTAAAGTGTTATGGGGGGTTGATGTTTTACCTTTTTTTGTCATCTTCCTTTATCTAGTGAGTTTCCCTTCAGTGACATTAACCTCATGATGTATCTTAAATTCATCACCTCATACACAGGTGTATTATTTTTGTGCATCTTGATCATGGTTCCTTGCTATGCAATTCTTTTGTCCCACTTTTCTAGTTGATTGTCACCTCAGCCTTATCTAAATTGGTGAGGGGGGTGGGGGGGTTCTTCTATTAGTTATTATGTTTCCTTGGTTCAATGGAGTGAGCTATGTATTCAGTTTTTGTTCCTCTATACTAGGAAGATGCAGTGGCTAGATATCTATGTATTTCAGTGAGATTAACCATTTACCATATAGACACTCTTTTTTCATTCCTACTTTGGTTGCATCCTTCCATGTTCAATTGATCATTTCTTCAGGCTTTGGTGTTTAATGCCATCTTTATCTTCGAGTCCAATTATTTTCCTTTGTGTGCCTCTTAATTTGAGTAGTGTCTTTTGAGAACACTCATGCAGATTACAATCTTCTCTACCTAGTCAGGTTTTATTTCATTGGAGGTTCTTCATATCAACAATTACTTTTGATAGAGCTATGCATCTTCTACATGCTTTAGTGATGTTTGACTTGCCTCACAATAGGTGTATCATAGTCATGCACTAGGCCTTGCTTAGGAATAACATATTCAAACTAAGGACTATTTCTCCCACTATGAGGTGCATTTAATCTTATCAACCTAGGGATGTATACTTGAAATGGTTGGCACAATATGTGCACTAGGTCTCTTAATGAGTCACTAAGCTTATGCTACAGGAAAGTAAAAATGCAAGGAAAATAACTTACACTATTGCTGCAGGAAACTAACACACTTAACTCTATGAATACTAGAAATACAATAAAAAGATAACAAATATTCCAACTTGGCTCATCCACTAAAATAGTTCTCACATATGTTGCAAGAATATTCACAAAGTGTGATACTACATGAAGGAACTCACAACTTCTAATTATGAAACTAAGAATGCTTGGAAATAAATCTATTCTTTCCTAATCTAATCCACCTTCCGAGTGGGCCCCCTTGGTCAGCTTCTCTAAACTACTAACATAAGATAGAAGCCAAAAAATATTTCATTAGATTTTAGAAATTCATTACATAACACAGAATTGTAAAAACACAACTGTAAAAGTTAATAGTTTGTCCTCTTAAACTATTTCTTCTAACTGGTTCTAAAACTTGACACACTTAGGTCGATTCCTATATATATAGGAAATCACCATTTATGCCATAATAGAAAAGTAAATGACCTAGCTTAATATCTGTAAGAGAGAAAATAGGAAGATAAAAGTTGAAGTCAAGAAGAAGGAATAATGGCTTAAGGTAGGAATAAAAAAGTTTAAACATTCACTCACCATAGAGTAAATGTAGAGAAGGTAATAAGTCTTCATAGTTCCTCCTTACTTGCTGTCGTGTCTTTTGGAATTGTTACAACTTCCTCCACTATGGTTGCTCCTTGGCATTCTCTTCTCCTTAAATGTTGTTGACACTTAGCCTTTGAATTCCTGCAATCATCTTCCAATCTTCATTAATAGGTTAGTTATAACACAAAACATGTTTTCAAATAAACATTTATCAAATTAAATTCAAATATAAGAACACACATTCTGATAACTATATGAAATACTGCATACTATGTATAATATTAGCAAAAGATGGCATAGTTTCTACCCCATAGGTTTATCATAGGTTCATTTGGTAAACATAGGTCCACAAATGTTTTAACAAAGATAATTAGAGTATCAACAAAGTATCTTAAACATCATAAACTAAAGGAAAATTTTTGTCTCATCATCTAACCCTTGCCAAACTAATTCTTGTCCTCAAGCATTGCACTTCCTTATTAGTGACTTGAACTCTCTAATTTTTGTTCTTCCCTTTTTGTTGCTTTTAAAAATCTAGTAAAATCCTCTGGTTCTCTCCCACACTTCTCTCCTCTGATCTTCCTATAACTTGTCAAGTCTATCAACATTAATGTCATATAAGGGCCACATGAAAATTGTAGGCTACATTGTTAAGGGACACCACAACTCTGGTCTAGGCTAATTCTAAATATTTTGGAACTCTATGAAGTGTTGCTTCCAATTTAATAGTGTTGTGTGGTTTTTACTTCTTAAGAGATTTAGGTAGTCTGGCCCACCTACTCCTAGCACTGGTCATGGCTCTCTAAAATGCAAAGTAGGGAAAATTTTCATATTCAGCATAAACCTTAGTTTTGGTAGCAAAGATCTTCTTCCTTACTTTTGGATTCTTCTTTCCATAGGTCAATGTGAACCAATCCTTGAGCATTTCATCCGGCTTGCTACTCTATTCTCTTAAAGGTAAAGGTTCTATTCTTTCCTCATCCTTGTAGTTATTCAACTGCCTATCATAATCTGCTTTACTAGACATCCATGACATGAGGGTTTTTAGGTGTACATCTCCTATGTAAAGCAAGGGATTCCATTTGGCCTCTAAAGGAATAACAAAATTATGAACATATAATTCACACAATAAGTTCTACTACCATGGTGGCAGAGTCTGATATAGTCCATAAAATTCCTATGTTGATTTAAATTCTGCATTCACATTCTTGAGGGTTAACATCAATTGAAACAAAAGAAATTTCTCTTTCAAGTAGAGAGCATAAACTCTAGGTGGTGGTCTACAAGCAAGGGCCTAGTTAGCTAGTTTAAGAGCATGGTTCATGTGATGTTTATGGCTTTCTAGCTATTCTCTTGATTTTGCAATTTCCTCATTTTGAGATACTATAATCTTATTCATCTTTCTCTTTTCTTCTTTCCACAATGCCTTAGCAAACAAATACTGTCCATACAAGTGAAAGAGGATTTTTTGTAGTGTGATAGCATTGTTGTCTTCTTCATGATCCCTTTTCCTCTTTCTTTGTTCCTACCATAAATGTTTTTCTAAACTAGTGATCCATGTTGATCTATGTGTAACTAAAGTAGTGTTTAGATCAACATATTTAGGAACTGTCTCATCCTTGTAGCTGGAAGTACCTAGTAAGTCTTCTAGGGTATCACCTAGATTTTCTTCAATTTCTTCCCTACACTCTTCAGTAAGATTATCAGGAGTACTTGTAATCTTAGGATGAGGAGGAGAATGATTGGAAAAAATTTACATAGGAGATTCCTTGGTGGATGTTTTAGATAGAATAGGATCCTTAGAAACTTGCCCTCTCATTCTAGGGCTTCTCCTTACAAGGGTTTCTTCTTGTGTTACAACCTTTAACCTACTTTTACCCTTGGGTGTTTCTACTATAGGATTAGTTGTTGTAGGACCCTTGTTTTTTCTCTTTTGTTTTACAATTGTAGGGCTTGGTTCTTGCTGAACATAAATTTCTTCTAGGAGTTTTTGTTTCATGTTAGCTTTGTTGGTAGCAAGTTTAGGAATTTCTTGTACAGGTGGAGGCACATTTTCTTGAATAGGGGTAGTTTCTTGCTCATTTCCTTGAGTCTTTTCAGTTCTAGCCTCTTGAATTTTTTGTTAGGTAGGCTCACTAGTGGGAGCTACATTTCCCTCACTATGTTGTTCACTAGGGCCATCTTGGGGTTGCAGAGTTTTAAGTTGCACAAATTCATCCCATGTTAAGGGGGATACATCCCTAAGCAACCTCTCTATTAACAACTTAATTAAAGCATGATGAGTAACATAATTCTCTTTTCCTTTCTGAGTCTCCTCTACACTAATGCAAAGCATATTATACAAGAAATTTAGAATATTCATAGCAAGATTATGATTTACACAACTAAGTAGCTTGAAATGATGTGCATGTAGGTATGAAAATCTGCCTTCACATGTAAAATACTTGATAATGTGCAACATTAATTCATGGTATGGTGGTGGTAGTGATAACCTCTTGCAACCTTGTTTTGTGACATCCAATTTAAGGTTAGATGGACTAGTAAATTGGGTTCTCATTGACCTAGTGTCATGCATGCTGGGATAGTGTTCTCCAACCATAGGTAACCCAATTACCTCAATGATTTGCTCCTCTATTGCAACTATTTTTAAGCCCCAAATAGAAGCTTCTCCCTTGTAGAATGTCCTGGTAAACTCTGCAGCTGCCTCTTCATCACATGCAGTTAAACTCAAGAAATACCCTAGCCATCCACATGCATTAAACCTTCTTATAGCTTTTATGTCTAAGAGCAACATAGTGTGCTCTACTAGCTCTCTCCTTTGTAATTTCCCACTCATTTCCTTAACACTTCCTCTATTTTCTCCATTTTTGAATTCAAGCTTCAAACTACTACATTATTCTTCAGACTCATCACACTTCCTTGTTTTAGGAAGCAATTAATTGTCATAAAAAATTGTTATGCACAATAATTAAGCTTTGAATGAAGGTAAATCATAAATTTGTGTGAAAATCATTAGGAACTAGGGTTTGAATGACAAAAAAAATTAAACATAGGTCACATCACAACTTGACATAGAAAATCATTCAAAAATAGGGAGTACAACACCTCACTTTGTGTACTTATGGAAATAAATTTCCATTAATGAAGGGTAATGCAAAGATTTAGAAAATCATCACAAATAAATAGACATGCCTTTGGATATTATGACCTTCCCTATCCCCTACTAAATTTAGACAAGTGTCCTCACTTGTCAGACCTAGTACAGGTAAGGGATTGGCATAATGCCACCATTATATAGATTGTGTAGTATTAAATATAATTAATGAAATCTGTGGACTATAAATGAAATATAATTTGAAAATGTTATACTTATCAATCTGATTGTCATAGGTATCAAAAGGTGGCAAAAATAATATCAGTGGTAGCATCCATCAACATTTCACAGAATTTTATTGAAAATATGGAAAATTTGATGATGTAGAAAGTGGGTGGATGGAAGATAAAGAAATGAGATGAGGTGGACGGGTGGAAGGTAAAGAGATGAGATGGAAATAAAAAGTGAATCGAAAAAATGAAATTTATGAAAACATAAAGTCATTATTATGAGCATGCACAAAAAAAAAACTAATGTTGAAGGGTAGCAGTCAAAAGGTTGACACCTTTGGCTATAGGAAGAGTTACTTGAGTTGTATTTGAATCTAGTTGTTGGAACTGCTGCAACAAATCCACTTTTTTTTGTGGCCATTTGTATAACTTGAGTTGGTGACCATTGACTAACAATTTGAAAGATACTTGATCAATTTTAGTTAGTTGAACAACTTCATTCTCAAAGACATGACTAATTTCATATGGTCCCATCCATCTTGTCTGTAGCTTTCCTGACATATCCTTCATTCTAGAATCATATAGGAGTGCCTAGTCACCAACTTGAAATTGTTTACAGATAATATGAGAATCATGCCATTGTTTCCTTTATTTTTGTACTAGTTTAGTATGTTCCAATGCGCATCTCATCCAAAGAGTTAAGATGTAGAAGACATTCTCTTTGTGCTACCAAAAGTTCAATATCCAATGCCAAGGCTGTCCTTAGAGCTTTATGTTCAAATTCAATTGGAAGTATTGCCACCTTTCCATATAAGAGCTCAAATGGTGTGAATCATGTAGTAGTCTTCTAGGTTGTTCTATAAGCCCAAACAGCTTCTTGTAATCTATTGGTCCAATCTCGATGGTGCAAATGGATTGTTTTTGTTAGAATATTTTCTAGCTCCCATTTTGTAACCTCTATTTGTCCATAAGCTTGTGGATGATAAGGATTGGATTTTTGGTTCCTGATGTTATACTATTCATCAATTCTAAGATCAGGTTAGAGGTAAATTATGCACCTTGATCAATGACTAGCTCTTTGGGTACACCATAGCAAGTAAAAATCTCTTCATACAGGAATTCAACAACTTTTTAATCATGAGCATGCCTCATAGCCTTAACTTCAACCCATTTTGTTAGGTAGTTAGTGCACACTAGAATATAGTGCTTTCCATTAGATGGAGGATCAATTGGACCAATGAAGTCCATTCCCCATTTGTCAAATGGTGCTAATGCCATCTGAGGATTAAGAGGCATTTCATCTATTCTAGTTGGTCGACCATCCTTTGACACTGGTCACACTTTCTTGTATAGTTGACTGCATCCTTATGAAGTGTAGGCCAATAATAACCAGTTGTCAAGATTTTGAAAGCTATTCTTTTTTCTACAAAGTGTCCTCCACATGGTTCATTATGACATGCATGTAGAATGTTATATGTCTCATCTTCTCTCACACATCTTCTCATAACTTGATTAGGTCGAATGTAAAACAAGATATTATCTATCCAGGAGAAACAAATTTTTTTCTCTACAAGCAGCTTCTTTTTCTTGTAAGAAAAATGTGCTGGTATTTTATTGGTTGCAATGTTGTTAGCAATGTCTACATACCATGGAGTTTGAATAGCAATATGAAACAAATGCTCATCTGGAAATGCATCATCTACCAAAGTAGTGTTAGCATCATCATGATGGATTCTTGAAAAATAATTAGCTACAACATTGGCTTTTCCAATCTTATCAACAATAGTTATATCAAATTCTTGCAACAATAGTAACCATCTTGCTAACCTACCTGTTATAGCAAGTTTGTTCATGATATATTTAATTGCTACATGATTAGTATGTACAAATATGGAATAGCCAATTATGTAATGCCAAAATTTGTTGAGGGCATAAACTATTGCTAGCAATTATTTTTTAGTCATAATGTAGTTCAGCTTTGGGCCATGAAGGCTCTTACTAATATAATAGATTACATTTTCAAGATTTGGGGATTGTTGTGCTAAGACTGCACATATGGCATAATCAGAGGCATCTATATATATATATATGAAAAGGTAAATTCCAATCAGGGCCTTGTAAAATTGGGTTTGTGGTCAAAAGTTTCTTAAGTTGTAGGAAGGCTTCATCACATTCAAATGTCCAACTAAATTTAGCTTCTTTTGTGAGTAGCTTATACAAAGGACTAGCTATTTTGCTGAAATCTTTTATGAAATGTTTGTAATATCCAACATGACCTAGAAAGGATCTTACATCTTTTGATTTTGTAGGTATGAGAAATGTTTCAATTACCTTTATCTTAGCTGGGTTCACTTGTATTCCTATAACAGATATGAAATGACCAAGTACCATGCCCTCCTGCATGAGCATGAAACACTTTTCACTATTAAGTGCCAAATTATGTTCTTGAAATCTTACCAAGACCTTTTCAAGATTCACCATTGCTTCTTCAAAAGTGACTCCAAATGTTGTGAAGTCATCCATGTAGATTTCCATACAATCATGTGATATATCAACAAAGATACTAATAATTGCTCTTTGAAATGTTGTACGAGCATTACATAGACCAAATGGTAAAATAGAGTATGCAAAAGTACCCCATGGACATGTAAATGTGATTTTTTCTTGATCTTTAAGAGTAACACTAATTTGATTATAACCACTATACCCATCTAGAAAAGAGAAATACTTCTTTCTAGCTAGTGTGTCCTGGACTTGATCTATGAATGGTAAAGGAAAGTGATCCCTTTTGGTAGCTTTGTTCAACTCTCTATAATCTACACAAATTCTCCATTTTCCTCCATTTTTAGGCACTATAACCAAGGGTGACAACCATCTACAATTAGATATAGGATAAATAAAACCAGT
The DNA here is from genome assembly GCA_028749045.1 of Cupressus sempervirens. NCBI lineage: Eukaryota > Viridiplantae > Streptophyta > Pinopsida > Cupressales > Cupressaceae > Cupressus > Cupressus sempervirens. The sequence goes on along the minus strand of CM053787.1, from coordinate 676,720,875 downwards.
ATCAAGTAATTTTTGCAATTTAGTTTTAACTATCTCTCCAAGGCTTGGATTTATCCTTCTCTAGGGTTGACAGAGTGGTAGACAACCTTCATTGATGTATATTCTATGAGTGCATAGTGTAGGACTCAACCCTTTCATATCACTATAATCCCATGCAAAGGCCTTTTCATGCCTTCGAAGCAATTATTTTAATTGTTCCATCTATGTGGGTGTTAACTTAGGATTAACATGGAGATTATGACCTTTAGGTAGTTCAACATTAGTGGTGGACTCTATCATAGTAGCTTTAGAAATTGGACTTGATTCTAATTCACAAGGTAAAATTGGATAAAAAATTTTAGGTTCTATAAGCAAAGTACAATTCTTATCACATTCCTCATATGTGATCAATTCTAACATAGGACTTTCAGATACATCTTTTTCTACCACACAAGTGTTAGTGAGGATACTTTGAAGTACTAAATCTTCCTCTTGCAATTTTAGAAAAGAATGTCTATGCAACATCATGAGTTTTACTATAGAATTTAACTCTTCTTCTTCATCTCGTAAATTTGGCCAAATAGATGTACTCAAATCTGGTAATGGCTAGGCTAGAGGATATAAATCAAATTTCTTTGTTGCTTGGCCATTTGATATGGTCATATTCCCTAATCTACAACTTATGTTTGCATCGGCTATGGCTAACCATGGTCTACCTAAGATGATAGGGTAACCAGATAGATTGACTTTAGGGGACAAAATCATGAAGTCTGCAGGATACTCTAGAGAATCTAAGGTTACAACTATGTTTTCTGTCATCCCATCAGGGGTAACAATAGAACTATCTGCAAGTTGCAGAATTGTTGGTGTAGCCCTTAGTCCTTCTATTTGTAACTTCTTCATGGTATCTTTGGTCATAACATTTATAGTAGCTCTAAGGTCTATTAAAGCATTTTTAACAAACTGACCATTTATACTGACATTCACTACTGGACTTCCTGGATCAGAATATTTTTGTGTAATCAATTTTCCTAGCATGATGTCAGCTAATTGTCCCACAGCATGGACTTTGGTGGGGTCCTTCTTCTTCCTTCTAGGTTTCTTCAAGAAGACTTCCCTAATTGTTTTTCCATAGACTGGAATGTCCTTAATAGTTTGGAATAGTGGTATTTGGACATGTGTATTTTTCAATTGATCAATGATGTCAAAAGGTTGTTCCTCTATTTTTTCATGTTTCTTTTGTATCAACTTTTTTGGAAAAGGAGGTTCTACCACTAATTGAACTAGTATTGACATAGTAACATTGGTTGGGTCAACAGTTTTAGCAACTGAAGGTTCTAATGTTGCAAGAGAATCTGATATTTTAGTTATAAGAGGCAGTTTAGGAACTGGTAAAGTTCTACCAGATCTCAGATGTATATCAGCAACATTCAAGGTGTAAGCAAGATACTACTAAGCATTAGCATTATACATGAGTTGTTGTGGTTGTTGGCTATTTGGATTTGGCTGAGGTTGTGCTAGTAATTATCTTTTCTTTTAAGGTCCATGATTTGCAAGTGGTGGCATTAAAACAAGTTGTTGAACTAGAGGGGGTAATTGTGGAGCACTAGTATTTTGGTTAGGCCATTGTTGAGATCCCTTCCATTGGTTTGTAGACTACCAATTATCTTGGGGTGGTTGCCATTGGTTCAGCTGGTTTTTCCAGTAGTTCTATTGGTTTAGTGGCCATTGGTTACTCTATTGATTAGGCTAGGGTGGTTGGGAATTCTAAGGCTATTGGGATTGTTGTGGGTTATTTTTCCCAGCATTGTTCCAATTGGATTGATTTTGTGGAGGACCTTAGGAATCATAGTTTTGCCATTGATTACCATATGAATTTGAACTTTGCAAGGGATCCTAAGGCATACCTTGACATTGGGCCCATGGTTGACATTGAGAAACAAAGAATACTTGCTCATTGTCTCCATCTATCTTGATGTATTCAGTTGGAAGATGTTGGTTCTCCATGCTTGCAACTAGTTTACATTGGCAATCCTTCTTTTGCTTTTGGAAATGAGGATAGTACTCAACTAGTTGTAATTCAACTTCTACTTGTTTCTTCTTTGTAGTCACTATATCTAGATGTGTAGCAACATCATTGATGATATCTTGTTTGAAATATGACAATAGGTTAGATATCTCAAGCTTCAAAATGCCTTGAGTGATTCCTTTAGTGACTATGGAACAAGGTCCTTGGCCTTTCTTCATGGTTGACCTTGAATAGTTCTAACAGATCTTCTTGAGATCATCCTAGGAAGCTTGATATATGTTACCACTAGCCATTAGGTCCAATGCTTCTAGACAATTGTCATTCACACCTTTCAGAAAGACTAGCTTTTGTGAATCTCCAGACAATGTATGCTAAGGGTTCTTTTGCAGTGTGTATAAGAAACATGAAATATAGTCTTCCAATGTTTCTTTCTCCTTCTGTAATATCCTAAAGATATCATCCCCTCTTGAACTAGATGCTTTGCAATATTCTTTATATTTATCTAGAAACAAAGCTTGCATCTCATCCCAACTTCCTACTGCATTGGCTCCTAAGCTCATGAACCATCATAGAGCTAATACTTTCAATGTTGTTGGAAATAATTTAAGCTTATGGGCATCAATGTTTTAGTCAAAACTATGACAAAGGATATCAAATTCAAACAAGAAAGTATTAGGGTCTTTAGTTGCAAGGCCATAGAACTTTGGAAGAGCAGTGGGAGGTATGTTCTTAAGATTAGCATTAGTTACAAGACTTGGAAGAGGAAATGGAAAAGTAAGTTGTGCCATGACTGGAGGTATCAGATTATGAGGTTTCTGCTAAAAAGGGACATTGGGTACTAGATGATTAACAACTGGTGGATTCAGAGCAGTGTTATCAAGAAAACTAGCCAATACTTCAGTGAAAGGTTGAAGACTAGTTATGTATATTGGTTTAGCTCTTGATGATGATAGTGTGGGAAAAATAGGGCTTGCATCTTCAAAAGGTAGCTCAACTTCTTCTTCTTCAACTTCTTCATTCAAATTAGTAGATCCTCGTTGAAGAAATCTACCATATTCATCTTGTCGTCTTCCTCTTCAATGCATGCAATTAAACTTTTCATACCAGTGAAAGAAACTTCAAATTGGAGATTATTTTAAATTTTTTATCTAGCAACTATGACTCAAAAATGCTCTTACCTTGACACCATCCCCAGAAACGGGGCTAAAAATGACTTGCCTCATAATAGGTGTATCATAGTCATGCATTAGGCCTTGCTTAGGAATAATATATTCAAACTAAGAACTATTTCTCCGACTCCACTAAAACTGTTCTCGCATATGCTGTAGGAACATTAACAAAGTGGGATGTTACAGGAAGGAACTCACAATTTCTAATTATGAAACTAAGAATGCTTGGAAATAAATCTATTCTATCCTAATCTAATCCACCTTCCAAGTGGGCCCCCTTGGTCAGCTTCTCTAAACTACTAACACAAGATAGAAGCCAAAAACTACTTCATTAGATTTTAGAAATTCATTATATAACACAAAATTGTAAAAAAATAACTATAAAAGTTAACAGTTTCTTCTCTTAAACTATTTCTTCTAACTAGTTCTAAAACTTGACACATTTAGGTTGATTCCTATATATATAGGAAATCACCATTTATTCCATAATAGAAAAGTAAATGACCTAGCTTAATATCTGTAAGAGAGAAAATAGGAAGATAAAAATTAAAGGTGGGAAGAAGGAATAACAGCTTAAGGTAGGAATAAAAAAGTCTGAACATTTACTCACCATATAGTAAATGTAGAGAAGGTAATAAGTCTTCATAGTTCCTCCTTACTCATTTTCGTGTCTTCTGGAACTGTTACAACTTCCTCCACTGTGGTTGCTCCTTGGCATTCTCTTCTCCTTAAATGTTGTTGACGCTTAGCCTTTGAATTCCTCCAATCATCTTTCAATCTTCATTAATAGGTTAGTTATAACACAAAACATGTTTTCAAATAAACATTTATCAAATTAAATTCAAATATAAGAACACACATTCTGATAACAATATGAAATACTGCATACTATGTATAATATTAGCAAAAGATGGCATAGTTTCTACCCCATAGGTTTATCATAGGTTCATTCGGTAAACATAGGTCCAAAAATTTTTTAACAAAGATAATCAGAGTATCAAAAAATTATCTTAAACATCATAAAATAAAGGAAAATTTTGGTCTCATCAATGTGATTCATGATCATGTTTTTGTTCCTATCTTTTGGGACATTCTCTAGTTTGGAGTCTTCTTTAGTCCTTCACTAGTTCTTTCAACATTCTTTCCATCTCTTTTTGGATCAGAGTAGGGTTTTTCCCATGTTGTTTTCTCTATTTCTCCTCTTTACAGAGAATTGATTATGCTTGGGTAACTCATCTAGCCTTTGTTGTCGGGACCCAAATTTACTTCCAATAGTAGTTTCTAGGTTTTTAGCTACTCCCTAAGTTTATCTTAAGGGGGGTTGTTAGAGTAATAAAGTATTTTCTTATTAATTAAACCATATTTATTTAATTATTAAGTCACTTATTATCTCTAGCTTATTTAAGCTAAACTTTGGGCATGCAATAATTACTTCTTTTTATTAATTATTATCATACAACCTAAATTTTATCTTTTAGGGTTTTTGATCTCCTTTATAAGGATGATCGCTCTTTGTAACATTCATTCCCTTTTGATTGTAGCAATTTATCTTTTTGCTCATAAAAAATGTCTCATTTGTGGATCTAAGAATTCCAACCTCTGTAGTTTTTACTTCTCCCTTACTGTGATAGGTGTTTGCATGCAAGTGATTCTTAGAAGTTTTGGGGTTGGTACTTAATCAAATTCAACAATAACTATCACATTAATCAGCTTCTCAGCATCAAATTTCTATTAATTTAATCTCATTATTGTTGGATACAATTATTCAATTGTGTTTTGTCTTTGATGTTACACAAATGTCATATCAATTATCAGTCAGATTCTACCAAGCTCAGTTGGTCAGGAAGGAAAAAGATAGAGTCTACTGAGCTCAGAAGGTTACCAAAGTGAATTATAGAGTCTATTGAGAATTTTTGGAAGTTACACTTTGAAGACAATTTCTATCAAGCTCACTCAGGTGCTAAAGGCTTTTGTGACAGAAATCAGTTTCTACCGAGCTCACAAGGTCAGCAAAGGAAAGTTAGTTCTTACTCAGTTAACTCGGTCTCCAAAGGATTTTACAAAGTTTGTAGTATTTACTGAGCTTCACCTTGTTAACACTAGAAATCATTTTTGGAGTAGTTTTTACCGAGTAGGGTCAACCAATGAAGGATTTCATTATTTTGGTAAATAAGGTTTATTTATTTAATGTAATGTTTGTAGCTAGTTGATGTATGGTTTAATGGTAAATGTAACTTGTAAATGAGCCAACTTGACAATTTGTAATGTATAAATAAGAGGTCAAGTTGTGATTTAAAATGAATGGATGAATGAATGAGAGAGCATGCAAGTGAGTTGATTGTGTGAAAAGGAAGTGTGAGCTAATTTTGAAGAAGGATCAAATATCCTTGAGGAGTAGTAGAGTTGAATTGATCAGTGAGGATCTATTAAAGTAGAGAAGAGATCTATAATAATTAGTTGCATCTCATTCAAGTCACTTATTGTTACTTTCTCACCATTGTAGTAGCAATTCCTAAATCTCTTAATAGAGGTTGTCTAACAAACATTTTCTAAATCTTCTAACAAGGTGGATAGTTCTACTGAATTGTTCTAAAGTCCTCTAGCAAGGCCACTCCTAGCAAGGTGATTAAATCCTCTAACAAGGTCACACCTAATAGTGTGTTTTGTAACCTTTAATAGGATTGGCTCCTAACAGGACTCGCTTCAGAAGAGTGAAAATTGGTAGCTAGTTACTTGATGGTTTTTTCCATATTAGGTTTCCACATTAAATCTGGTGTCTCTTGTGTTCATGTTATTTTCTTTTGCATGCATGTTAAAAATAATGAATTCTTAAGATCAGTAACAAGTTAATCTACCAAGTTATAGCATTTTTCTATGTGGCTACCGAGTGACAAAAATGATTAAGTTTTAAAACATCTAAGGGATCTATGGATTTGTTTTTGTGGTAACTAATTCACCCCCCCTCTCAGTTACTCCATCTATATTTCCAACAATTGGTATCAAAGCTTTTGGTTCTTGTAGGAAGGATTTCAAGGATCTAAGCTAAAGATCAATATGTCTTACAAGAGGAAAATTCCAAGGCTTAATAGGGATAACTTTTCAGCATGGAAAGGTCTCATGAGACTCCATCTAGCTTCCATTGGAGACACTGGATTGAAATATCTTGATGAAGCATATGTAACTCCTTCTGGTACATTGTATGCTAATGAAATTACTAAGAAGAAGACTCATAACACCATGATGATAGTCATTGGATCTACCCTAAGCTATTAAGAATTTCATGATGTCAAAGACTGCAAAACTACCTTTAAAATGTGGAACAAGCTGAAAGATATCTATGGAGGAGATGATAATGTGAGAAGAGCCAAAGAAAAAAGTTTAAGAGGATAATTTGATCAGATGAGGATGAGATTAAAACATTGCAAACTATGTTGAAAGAGTCAAAGAAAGTGTTATTACAATTAAAGCTTCTGAAGGAGATATCAAGGAGGAAATAGTTATAAGTAAAGTTCTTAGAACATTACTTCCCATTTATGCAATTAGAGTTTCTACAATTCAAGAAAGAAGATGTGAACCAAATCATAAGATAAATTTAGAGGCCATAGTTGGAAGATTGACTACATTTGATCTAGAGCTACCAAGAACATTGAATCAACACTTATGTGATTAAATAGATGATGGGCGCTCTCTCTATTTTTGAATTAGCTGGAATGCTAGAAGGCAAGAAATTTGTTAGGGAGAATCTGGTAGGAGGTACAAATCTAGGGGGAACTATAGGGGGATCTGGAAAGAACAATGGGACATATTGTTGTCTTCTAGCCGATGTGGACATTGGTAAGTGTGGGGTCCGTGACCTTCCTCTGGATACTTCTGCTACTTTGTTGAGGTAGGCTCTTAAGAAGGAGAAAATCCCTTTGGATGGTGAATCTATTACATAAAAGATCTCAGAAGGGTAGAAGGTATCAAGCCAAAGGTCTTGGTCCTCCCTATTTGGCAAAAAATTCAATGGTAAATCATCTTTCTCGCCGGTGACTACTAAATCTTGCTGGGAGAAAGGTGAGTTTCAAATCTTTATCCCAGATTGGTAAGTGTGGGATCCATGACCTTCCTTTGGATACTTCTGCTACTTTGTCGAGGTAGGCTCTTAAGAAGGAGAAAATCCCTTTGGATGGTGAATCTATTACAAAAAAGATCTCAAAAGGGCAGAAGGTATCAAGCCAAAGGTCTTGGTCCTCCCTATTTGGCAAAAAATTCAATGGTAAATCATCTTTCTCGCCGGTGACTACTAAATCTTGCTAGGAGAAAGGTGACTTTCAAATCTTTATCCCAGATCCTTTAGTTGATTTTTCTATGTCTTCCATGGATTTTACCTTGGTTCAAAAATTTTTAGGGGTAAGACCAGATTTAGAGTCGCTAAGGAAAATGGTCAAATGGAAATGGGTTATTCGAGGAGAGGTAGATATAGCACCCATGTTGAATGGTTTCTTCTCATTTATCTTGAACTATAAGGAAGATTTGAATCTGGTTCTTTGTGGAGGACCATGGTCTTTTCAAAAATGTCCACTCGCCATTAAAAGATGGGAGCCTAATATGGATCTTTTAGATTCTTTTTTCTTAACAACTCTGATTTGGGCTCATCTCCCTGGCCTCCCTTTGGAATTTTGGCATGAGGACATCTTTAAAGGTATTGCCAGTTCTTTTGGTGAACTGGTGGCTCTAGATCATGCTACAGCTACTAGAACTAAACTTCAAAGTGCTAGACTTTACGTTAACGTGGCTGATTTGAACCATCTTCCAAATAAGGTGGAACTAATTTCCAAGCTTGTTAAAAAAAACTAAGAAATTATCTTTGAAGATTTCCCAAACTCTTTCTATGCTTGTAAAAAATAGGGACATTTGGTTAAAAATTGTCCTATCAAAAGTAAAAATTTCCCAAGCATTGAAAAGGAGGTGAAAAAGGCTAAAATCCAGTACAAGAAAGTTCGAGAACCCAAAGTTTCTCATCCAAAAGAGAAAAAGAAAAATGTGGACTTAATAGCTCAACATGTTGACGTGAAAAAGGTTATTGAGAACATTCATGAGCAAGGGAATGTTTTTGAGCTAGATATTGAGGGAGTTAATATTGAAAAAGAAGGGAATGGATCTCAACTTAAATCCATGGTGCTTGAACAAAGTATAGATGATCTGGCTGATTTAACAAAATAAATTGTTATTTACCAAAAGATGGAAGATTGGTGGGAAGATGTAGATGAGAAGATCTTGCTTGAGGAGGTTGAAATCTTGGTTGAATATAGAATCCAACTTGAGGAGGGAGATTTACATTGCTCCCTATCCAGGGAGATTTAGGTGTTTGACTCATTAAGTTATCAGGATGATTTTGATACTTCTAGAGATGATCCTCTGATCCTAAAAGTTTCAAAGGAAAAGGGAGTAAACTCAAAGCTTAAACCAAATCAAAGGAAAAATGCTGAAAAAAAGAGCAATATAGTTGTGAAGGGGGTAGAGACTAGAAGCAATAAAATAGATCAGTAAACCAAAGCAAAGCCATAGACATGTATCTCAAAAAAATCTGGAAATCGAGTGGATCAGCAACTCAAGGTGAAACCAGATGTTGGTACCCTAGGCCATCCTAGAAGAAGAACCTCTAAGAAAACCAGAGAGTTAGAGAGTATGTAAAATATTACCAATGGTGGGCAAGCAACTATTCTAGATTTTACCCCTAAAAGATAGAAATGAAAATTATATCTTGGAATATTAGGGGGTTGAATAATGTCCATAAACTAGATGTAGTTAGGAATTTTTTTAGAGAAAAAAAGCTAGATTTCCTTCTTTTGCAAGAAACAAAGATGGATAAAGAGAAAGCTAAGTAGATTAAAGCCTTTAAAAATTATTCAATAAATGCTAGTAGTTCAGAGGGTGCTTCGGGGGGAACTTTGATGTTATGGAAAAAGAATTGTTACTTTGGAACAATTCTCTTTGCTAGTAAATATCTTATGATAGCCAGTATTACTAGTGTTGACCACAAGGAGGGTTGGTATATTGTTAATATATATGCTCCCAACATCAAGAACCTAAGGAAAAAGGTTTGGGATGCTATCTCCAATATTAAAAGTAATGATTATTCTGGACGATGGATAATTATGGGATATTTTAATATTCCTCTCTACAATCATGAAAAAATGGGAGGTAATGCTACCCAGTTGGAGGGGAGATTGGACCTTATGGAGTTTATAAACAAAGAGGGTTTGATGGATATGGATCTTCAAGGAATCCAGTTTTCTTGGAGTAATAAGAGAGTGGGTAATGATTGTATCCAAGCGAGGTTAGATCGTGCTCTTATTTCTTTTGACTAGACTAAAGACTTTATTTGCAAGCTGGAAGCCTGTCAGAGAATTGGTTCAGATCATTTTCCTCTCATTTTCACTACTGCACAGATTAATTTTTAAGAAGAACTTTTCTTTTTGATTCAAAAAGATGTGGATGCAACACCCACTATTTGAAAGTATGATGGAAGAATGGTGGAATATTGATATTGAAGGTATAGCTCTCTTTAGAGTTGCCCCTGAGCTAAAAAATGTCAAAAAGGAACTTAAAATTTGAAATAAAAATTGTTTTGGGAATATTTTTGATAATAAAACTGCTATGAAGGAGGAAATCCAAAAAATTCAGGACAAAATTCAGAAAGAAGGATATACTCCTGACCTTCTTTTAGAAGAAAATGAAAAGTTGGCCCAATATCATGACTATATATGAGGATTAGTAATGCAAAGAACACTAAATATCAAATCAAAAAGTATTCACAAAACTAAATAAACACAACTTCAAGATAGACTAAGATGAGCTCTCAATTGAGAATATGAGCCATTAATGGGATCTCTCAATGAGAAGCTCTCTTGTTGAGTAGCTTTGTCTAATTAGATAGGATGTATGCTCGATTTTCCAAAGGCTTCAATGGTGTTCTTGATGGATTTTGGCTTGGGTGAATGGATTTTATGTAAAATGGCTTCTCAAAAAGAGCATTATGGCTTTACTTCATAATCAAAATGGCATTACTTTGTTACTATGGGTGATTGTGTTAAAATGGCTTGGGAGAGGATTCCTTAAATAGGCAAAGGGCTTGAGGGATCAAGGGCTAGGATGCAAGGATGGGAGAAAGCTTATGGAAGGTTTAGATTGAATGAGAGGAGAGCACATGGATTGTGCTTCCTCACAGCCAATCAGAGAGTGACACGTGTCATAGAGTCATTGGTTAGAGCAAGAGGGGTTGAGGAGTCAACAAAGGAGGCTCAAAGCTCATAAAGACATTCATAATGGCTTGTAAGAGCAATGAATGGGCTTGTAAGAGTCATTTATGGCTTTATGGGCTTCATAAAATTTTATGGTTGGGATATTTGTGAGAGAGTTGAGATATTTTGACTTGGGTTGGATTAAGAAAGTCTTAAGCTTGACTTAGGAATGTGCAAATGATTAAGGCTTGGTTTAGGCTTGGGTTAAGATTAGATTAGGCTTGTTAGAGATGGGCAAGTAGATGGCATTTAATGAGGGTGGGTGAAGGAGGAGATATTTTTTGGCTTTGACTTGGGTTAGCACGTCTTAACCCATGTTTAGGGAATGTGACAAGGTTAGGGGGGAGATTAGGATTAGGGTCAAAGATAAGGATTGACATCTTCTAGAAGAGTCTAGGCTTTGGATGAGGATAAAGACTTTCTAGAAGAGTCTAGAACTTCCTAGGATGAAGATAAATAAGGTTTTTAGGAAATAAATAAAGTTTTATTTATTTCAAGGGTTTGGGTTGAGGAGATACTTATTAAAATATTTTTAATAAACATGAGGATTAATATTTAATCTTAATTAACTATTTTGAGTTGGGATTAGGGGTAGGAAATGATGGGATTAGCCTTTAATCAAAATTAAAGAAGGATTAGAAGATTTTGGAAGAGGTTAGTGGTCTTAAGGAAATTAGCCAAGTTTTGGGCAAAAAATAAATAAATTATTTATTTTGGAATTTTTGGTCAATTTATTAATTAAATAATTAATAAATAAGAAAACAATGTTTAAATAAGATTTAAACATTTTTGGGAGGGACTCCTTAATTAAATATTTTTAATTAAGATAAAGGGATTTAATGGCATAAAAATAAATTTATTAATTAAATAAATAATTAATTAATAAATGATGATGTCATCAGAGACTTTTTTAAGAAAATACTTTATTTTCTAAAGGATTAGAAGATTTTGGAAGAGGTTAGTAGTCTTAAAGAAATTGGTCAAGTTTTGGGCAAAAAATAAATAAATTATTTATTTTGGAATTTTTGGTCAATTTATTAATTAAATAATTAATAAATAAGGAAATAATGTTTAAATAAGATTTAAACATTTTTTTGGAGGGATTCCTTAATTAAATATTTTAAATTAAGATAAAGAGATTTAATGGCATAAAAATAAATAAATTAATTAAATAATTAATTAATTAATAAATGATGATGTCATTAGGGATTTTTTTTAGAAAATACTTTATTTTCTAAAGGATTTTTTAGGTGTCTACAATGACATTATTACTAAAGAAGAAATCTATTGGAGATAGAGGTCTAGATTGATATGGTTGAGTGAAGGGGATAAAAATACCAAAAATTTTCAACTTTCCACCCTTAAACACAGAGCCAAAACTCACATTTCACATCTTATAAAGGGAGACTTAAAAATTACTGAGGATAAGGACATTATGAGTGAAATGGTGAGTTTCTTCTCTTCTCTAATGACTACTGATCCTAATATTAATTTGGATAATCAAACCGATTTCCTAAGAGTGATTCCTCCATTGGTTACGAAGGAACAAAATAAATTGTTAAGCTCAATTCCAAAGGACGAAGAAATCTTTAAAGCTATTTGCTCTCTTGGAGGAGACAAAGCACATGGTCCAAATGGTTTTCCTATGTTTTTCTTCTAGAAACTTTGGAAACTTGTTGGAAAAGATGTTTTTGATGCTATGAAGGAATTCTATGGAGCTAAACAGATGCTGAAGGAAATAAATTCCACCTTCCTTTGCCTAATTCCTAAGAAAACTAGAGCCAACTCTCCTGATCAGTTCAAACTGATCAGCCTTTGTAATTCTTTTTATAAAATTATCTCTAAAGTGCTCAATTCCATATTTCTACTGGTGACTCCTTCGATCATTGCTGATCAACAAAATGGCTTCATCCCAGGTAGAAAAATTCTTAGTTTTGTTATCTCTGCTCATGAGAATCTTCATTCCTTGTCATGTTCTAATAATCAGGGCTTTATTATGAAAGTTGACATAGCCAAGGCTTATGATAGAGTTGATTGGGCTTTCCTCTCAAAAAATTTATATGCTTTTGGCTTTGACCAAAAGGTTGTTAGTGTCATTCTCTAGCTGATTTCAACTCCCTTTATTGTGGTTTTGGTTAATGGTAGCTCTTCTCTTTTTTTTAATCCCTCCCGAGGTTTGAGACAAGGAGGTCCTTTACCCCCATTCTTTTTGTTATTATTGCTGACTGTTTGGGGAGATATATTAGGGATTTGGTCCAAAAAGGAGTCATTAAGGGTTTGCAACCCTCTTCCCATCCTCTTTTTGTTTGCATGGACAATTTGTTGATAATACTATTTTTATGGGTAAATCTAAGTTAAGGAAGCCAAAAGTCTTAAGCAAGCCATTAATTTATATTCTTCAGCCTTAGGTCAATTGATTAATTAGAATAAAAGTGTTGTTTTCTTTTTTAATACCCCTATTCCTAGAAAAAATAAAATTGCTAAGATCCTTGATTGTTCAATAGGGTCTCTCCCTTCAACCTATTTGGGTCTTCCTCTAGGCTTGAAAGTCCCTAATTCCTTTTGGGTTGATCTCATTAATAAATTTAACAAGAAATTGGTAGGTTGGAAAGGTAATCTTCTAAGTCAGGCAGGTAAATTAATTCTTCTCAAAGCTTGTCTCCAAAGAATACCTACTTATTCCTTGAGCCCTTTTAGGATTCCTTTAAAATTTGCAGAGGTTATTGAAAAAATTCAAATAATTTTTTTATGGTTTGGCACTGAGGACAAAAAGAAAATGCATTTAATTGCTTGGGATCAAGTTTGTAAGCCCTTCAGAGAAGGAGGATTGGGAATTAGGAAAATTAGAAGTATGAATAAAGCTCTCTTGGCTAAACAAGGATGAAGAACTTATCATGATAACAAGGAATGGAGTACCATTTGGAAACATAAGTACCTTTTCAATGTTAATTCTCTAGCTGATTTCTTCTCCTCTCCTGATGTTATTCATCCTTCTATCATTTGGGGAGTTGTTAAGGGGACAAAGAAGACTCTTGTGAAAGGGTGCTCCTGGAAAATTGGAAATGGGCACAACATGAGATTTTGGGATGATGTTTGGTTAAAGGATCATCCTCTGATTGAAGATTTTTAGGATAAGGCTTAGGTTGATATATGCAAACAGAGATATGGCATTTTAGTTACTCACTATTAGCAGAATAATTCCTCGGTGAATTTATCCAATATTGATCAAGGTTTCAATAACATTCAACTGTCTCTAAATGTTGTCTCTCTTTCCCTCTCTTGAAGATAAGATAATAAGGAATGCTAATCCAACTGGCCTATTTAAAGTTTCTACTATCTTTGCTTCTAGGGAAAAGGGCAATCATCCTTTGTGGTCTTATGCTTGGATTAAGGGTCTCATACCCAAAATTAATATCTTCTATTGGTTAATGCTTCAAAATAAAATTCTAACATTGGACAATCTGCAAAAAAGAGGCATTAATGTGGTTAATAGGTGTTCTTTATGTAAAAATGGTTTTGAAGATAGAGATCACTTGTTTATGAATTGTTCTTATACTCAACAAGTCTGGGAAGAGATTCTTAACTACTAGAAATTGACCTGGGTTCACCAAAACAATGTTGAACTTTCTTTTAAAAGTTGACATTGTCCTTTGAAGGATCCTAATGTTTAATTTCTCTAGAAATTAACTCTTCCTCATCTCTGGTGGGGCATTCAGAAAGAGGGAAATAATAGAATATTCAGAAAGAAAGAATTACCAGGATGGGTGCTTGGAAAGAATATCATTAAAGCCTTCAAGGAGAATTTTATTTCTCAAAGAAAAACTGGTCCAACATTTCAATTTGATACTCCTTTGCGATCTGAAGATCCTAATTTGAAAATTGATAATCCAAGACTGACCATAAGATGGAATACTCCTCCCAATGGTTGGATTAAAGGGAACTTTGATGGAGCCGCTAAGGGCAATTCGAGAAGAGTGGGATGTGGAGGAGTTTTGAGAGATCATGTGGGAAATGCAATAGATGTGATCGTAGTTCCTATAGGTCACTCTAACAGTCATATTACCAAAGCTACTACTACCCTATACACTATAAAGATTACAGTTGATCTGGGATACCCTAATCTATGGTTGGAAGGTGACTCTTTTAATATTGTTAACATTTTGAATAACAAAAATTCAATTTCATGGATGATAGAAGCAATAGTCATGGAGAGTAAATCCCTAATTCATAAATTTTGAAAAGTTGTCATTTTCCATACTTATCAAGAGACCAATGGGGCTACTAACTATAAGGAAACTTGGCAATAAAGAATATAACTATTTCCACATAACCCATAATAGATCTGAAATAAATACGAAATTAAAATCCACATGTAAGAGAATAGACAACATACCCACAAAATTGTGACACAAATATACCCAGCCTACAAAAGTATCCATCACTATGTATTATTCAGCAAAAAAATATCATTGCCATACAACCATGGAAGCCTTCATGGCCATAGCCACAACCAAGAAAACTATGTGAACAAGCATGAATCCACACATCCCATGCCATACTTTCAACCTTCACAAATACTCCCTTGGCTAACCTATCAAGCCTTGTCCCACTCAACTCTTGCCTTTCTCACACTTTCTTTCTACAACAACTACCCTTGTGGCTACTTATATAATAGCAAGTCCTACAAAACTACCAAGTGGTATTACATAAACCATGTGCTAAAACCATGTGCTACTTAACTCACTGACCCCACAATTAATATTGGGCATTTAATTATTTTTCCCAATATTAAATAATTACATAAAACATTATCACAATGTTACAATACAACTCATCAAAAATATTCCATGGGAATCTTTACATGTTGCACACCCATCTAGATGCAACATTACATAATAAAATAAAATAATAAAATATAACAATATTATGCAATGTGTACAACACCCATTATTTGAACAATCTCCCACTTGTTGTATACATTGCATAGGGTCAATCTGTAGCCACATAAATGAACAAGGGAACAATCCCTCCTAGCACATCCACCATCATGGATCAAACTACACCAAGTGCTCCATCCTAGTACCTGCACCAAAATCAAAGTACCTAGCATCTCAAACATGAATGATCTCACCTCCTATTATGCCACTGCCACTGGACATACATAGAAGCCACCCAACCTGTCGCATTAGATGATCATAAAATCCTATACCAATTGAAATTCCAAGCACAAAAAAAAACTTGATCCAAAGGTAATCACATGTATCCGTAGTTGTTAAAATATCCATAGCTGAAATAGCACCCACAGTAAGTGCCAAACCCATCCAACTATCCATACCTCAAAGGTATAACAAGTGTATCTCATATCACCGACATATCCAATCTATAACTTAGAATCATAAGCCTCAAGAGCAATACCTACTACATATATACCAAGAAGCTCCCACTACAAAAGATAATGTCAAATCTATAACCAATCCACTCACAACATCTCAAAGAAGTGAATCCATGTAGTATCAAGGACATCCACAATACATAACTAATATTCTGCAAGAACAACTCTCATAAAAAGTTTCCAATGCTCTCCCAAGTTCTCCACAACCAACAAAGGAAAGAGATAAAGTAATAACCATGTCATATTTCACATGACATACATGAACACAAACCAGTGATCACAATCTCTAACCAATCTCAAATCCAATGTAGGCAAAACTAAACATCCAAGACCAGAGCAACCATGCAAATCATAACCTGTATCATGTTGTTCTACACACACCTCTAGATGTAAATTGTGCAAGTATGATCTCCTCCATTAAAACCCAACAAGAAGCCTCAACAACACCCAAACCATGCCATATAACTAATCATGGATGTAAGCCTCTCACAAGAAGATCAAACTCATAAACCATTCCTAAACCAAGGAATAACCATTCCTAATCCAAGGAAAATGCCCACTATAAAACCATCTCCCAAACTCAACCAGCATAACAACATATGCAAATGGAGATAACCAATGCTAAACCATCTCTCAAATGAACCCTCCAGAACTAACTCATGTACCATAGCTCAAGATACATATCTATGAAAGACAAGCATAAATATAATGCAACTGAGAGAAAAAATGGGCTATACCTCTCAAATAGCAAACCGCCAAGTAGACCAAGAGTGGGGAATGAGAATGCTCATCAAGATACCCAAGTCTCCAACCAAGACTCATCTAAGAACAATCTCCTCTCAAGTCCATATTAGGTGACTGCCCCTCAGACTTCCTATTGAAACCATCAACCATCCCAACAAATACTTCTCTAATCCAAGAGAAATTAGCATCACCACCATCTCTAAGTATCCATGAGCACCTGTAACCAATCAATCCATGCCAACTTCAAATGCAACATAGCAATATCATGAAGTATCCAGCTTATGATCAATGTACTCAATACCAAGAAACTAAACCAAGATCAATGTCAAAGTTCCAACCATGGCCTTAGGAACATAAAGATGACAACATGATCTAACCATCTCAACCAAAGAGATAACATGCTCCACATGAGCATACTATAACATGTCACAACTCTAAACACATATCAAGAGTATACCATGACATAATAATGAAACCATCTTCATACCAAGGATAACATGTCAAATAAAAAGCATAAACCGCACCTTTGCCAAGAACCTTGTGAGTCCTCAAGATGCAACCATCTCCACACACCATGAAGATAACCAAGAACTCCATGAGTCCTCAAGATCTAACCATCTTCACACACCATGAAGATAACAAGTGCACCATGCAAATGTCAAAGATGCTTCTGCAGCAATAGGATCTAAGACAAACTTCCAACATCTACAAACACTTAATAAATATATCAATACCAACAACTCCCACTCAACTGTGGTACCAAGTCACCTATGGCATCATAAAATCCATCTCCTACATGAAGATCCAAACCAAATTAGGAACTAATCCTGCACTGTCACCCCATCACTGTCACAAGCTCCCACTAAACCATGTATCCAAGCTATCCATGACATAATGATGAAAAACCATCTTCTAACCATGAGAATCAACCAAGGCATTAAACCATCAAAGAACTCAAAGTGCACATCATGAGCTCCTCAAAAAAGAAACCAAATAACCATGATCCTCAACCAAGAAGATATACCACCATAACTGAATCAAAAATCCAATTTAATGAACATCAAGGATGTACCTATATAGCCAATCATGTCATGCCAAAATCTATGGCACCATGACCACATCCATGAACCGAGCATTTGGCTCTTAAAGTGTGTAACTTGTTAGCATAAAATAGTCAACCACAATTCTCCACCATGACTATACCTGGTAACAACATCTCATCCCTTCTACGTGAAAAAAAATTAGCAAATCATGTGACTTAGGGCATATACAACCCAAATCCAAGCCACCAATCTGAATATGCATCAATAATGAAAGATCAATGGGCAAAGGCAACCCATAATCAAGTTATAAATGAAACTTGTAAGTATAGACTGCTTACAACACTGCACAACTTGTAGATCTAACAAGTTATTATACATATCCAAATTCAAACATTGATAACCATATAATCATGAGACCAAACTGAATAATGAACTGAGTATACAATGACATCAAATCTTAAATCTCCAATGCCATAAACTCACAATGTTACCATAGTTAAAATATACCTATAAATTATCCAGATTAATATATCACCAAATAAACCATGTCAAACCTGCACCAAATCTGAACCAATGTGTAGAGCTCTCCAAGAGCTTTCTGTTGACTACTCAAAGTCCAAAATCTGACTCTGTATGCCCAAGTTATGCCCTAATCCGTGTTGTAAATAAAAAACATTTGACTTTGGGGCTCTTAAAACCTGACATAATCTCAAAATCACATAACCAAACCTATACCATGTTGTAGTGCTCTGAATTAGCTTTCCAACGCCTATAAGAACTCTAAAGTCTGATATTATGAGAGAAAGTAATGGCCATTTTACTAAGACAATCTTTTTACCATTTTCATTGAGATTTTTTTTTTCTATGAGGAAAATTTCGACGGGATTAAATTTGATGGCCATCATGGGTTGAAACCAAAAAACTTTCATTTCCTCTCAACATGGCCAAACTAGGGCATATTATATATCAAAAATTATGAAAATGTCAACCCGGATCCAATGGTGAGCTCTGTTTTTACCTAGGAGGCCATTTCTACATACTACCCCCCAAAACCCTCATTTTAAATGAAACATCTAAAAAATTCTTTTGTCCAAAAAATTTCACATGCCCAAATCTTTTAACATCCCATCATAACAACAAATCCAAAACTCTTAGATCTGTAATAAATCACTCATATATCTTGCCCTTTCTTTTATCCTCTCATGCATTCCCATGGATTCAATCTAGGGTTACAATAATAAAACCATATCTCTAATATCACTTGTAAGGAAACTTGGCAATAAAGAATATAACCATTTCCACAAAACCCATAATAGATCTGAAATAAATATGGAATTAAAATCCACATGCAAGAGAATAGACAACATACTCACAAAATTGTAACACAAGATATACCCTGGGAAACCCTCATTGAGGGAAAAACCCAGCCTCCAAAAGAATCCATCACCATGTATTATTCAGCAAAAAAATATCATTGCCATACAACCATGGAAGCCTTCATAGCTATAGCCACAACTGAGCAAACTATGTGAACAAGCATGAATCCACACATCCCATGCCATGCTTTCAACCTTCACAAATGCTCCCTTTGCTAACCTATCAAGCCTTGTCCCACTCAACTCTTGCCTTTCTCACACTTTCTCTCTACAACAACTACCCTTGTGGCTACTTATATAGTTGCAAGTCCCATAAAACCACCATGTGGTATTACATAAACCATGTGTTACCTAACCCACTGACCCCACATTTAATATTGAGCATTTAATTATTTTCCCCAATATAATTACATAAAATATTATCACAATGTTACAATACAACTCATCAAGAATATTCTATGGGAATCTTTACATATTGCACATCCATCTAGATGCAACATTACATAATAAAATAAAATAATAAAATATAACAATATTATGCAATGTGTGCAACACCCATTATCTCAACACTAACTAGATAGCCAATCATGCGGTAGAGTTGGGATATAAGTTGAGGTGGCTTGATGAGTTAAACAAGCACATTGATTTAAAAGCTATCATTAATTATGATGCCATTCACTCGACCAAAGTGGGAAAGATTTGCCCAAATTAGAAAGTTAATGATTTCAAGGAGTGACCTTATGGTTGTCAGATCACCCTCCCTGAGGAAGTACACTCATATGAATGTAATGTGGCCTTTGCACATATCATTGAATAAGTGAGTTTCTTTTCAAGTGACAAAAATCTGATTTTATTTTAACTTGTCTCTCTGTGTTTGTCTATTTTTGGTTCTTGGCTCTATCTATTTTCGAAATATAGGGGGTGAACCATGGAAGAAAGAACATAAAAAGTGTGATGAATGGAAGGCTTGGAAGGAAGTTTGGAACATCTTATAGAAAGGGAAGGTGACTAGTTACCTAGATAGACTACATGGTTTTAAACCCCATATCACAAATGCCTTTTTTAATAACTGGTCCACTGACAGGGTCCTTCTTCATGGAGTCACTATGAATCTAATAGAGGACTTTATTGCTGAGATCACAAGGCTCCCCATGGATGGCATTAATTTCACCAAATAGACTAGTATCTCCAATGTTGCCTACAAAAAATTTCCAAAGTCAGATGCTGAGGAGAAACAACTAGAAAACAATGGATATTTCTTTGATGTGGAGCAGATAAAAGAAATTTGGCAGGATGTGCTATGTTGTATTCATGAGTATTTCATCCTCGATGGTAGAAATGAAAGGGTTCATAAATTTCATTTTATTTTTCTCAATCATTTTAGGCATAAGGATAGACTTTCTTTCCCTTTCTATCAGCGGTTTTCTTTGCTTCAAAGTTTGCATGCTCATAGAAAGGAGTCTCATCCAATTTTGCATGAAGGGCTTATTCTTCTCATAAAGGGTTATTGTAAAAATAAATCTATATCCTCTACCCCTTCTAAAAAACATAAGGGTTCTCACTCAAAAAACATTAAGAAGGAGAGAAGTGTAAAAGGAAAAGAAAAGGACCCCAAATGTAAACCCTCTAATACTTAGAAACAAGTTGTGGAAGAGGTTTCTGAGTCTAAGAATATTGTTAGCTCATAGAATGATATCTGTGAGGAAGAGAATGGTATAGATGTTGTGAATTTTAGCTCAAATAGGAAGATATCCAGACACCAAAGGAAAAATTGAGAAAGGGAATGAGATAGACATAAGTGAAGGAAATTTAGAATAGAGCAACCCTAAGAAGGAGAACATTCAGACTATTTCTGGTGGAGGGGTTAAAGACAAAGATTTTCTTATTATGAATCCTATTGAGGTGAGAGAGGAGGATCAAATGGTTAAACCTACCCTACCTACTACAGAGACTAGAGGTCATGACAAGGAGGACCTTGTTCAAAATGAGATTCTTGTTGAGACTAGGAGGAGGAACAGAGGGATAGGGAGGAACATGTAGATATGGTTGGCTCCCCTCATGAGTTTGCAGATGGTACCATTGATTCTCCACAAAAGGAAACCAAGCTCTCCTTCCTACATTCTGCCAAGCTCAAAGTCGACTCCATTCTCTGTTTTGATTATTGGATTTATAATAAATTGATGGGACTGAAGAAGAAAGTGGAAACTCTGCAACACATCCAAGATACTGATCATGCCAAAATCAACCATTTGGAAGAGCAAATGGGAGATATTCCTAATAAACTCAAAAACTATGAGCAAAATCTCAGAATGCTTATCAAGGAAAGTGGAACAAGGATGGAACAAGTCACATTTAGTATCTATGATGATGCTATGAGCCTTGGAAAAAGATTCAGTGAAGAAATTATATCTCCTGAGGGTCTAAGCAAAAGAACAAGGCAAATCTCGAGGAAGAAAGCCCTAAAAGATGCTACTACTTGGGCTACTGATTCCATTCAGGATACTGTTGTGATTGGTAAAGAGGCTATCAAGATGATTACAGAGTTGCAATAGTTGCCTTGGGTTTTTGTTCTTTGGTTTTGTCCTGTTCTAGTCCTATTTTTTGGATGTGACAATTGGTACTAGTTTTTGGTCCTATTAACTAGTTTTTGGTCTAAACTATTTTACTAGTTCCAGGTCCCTATAAAACCTAGGTTCTCTTTTTTTGGACTATGTTTCTGGTTTTAGGTCCCTCTAAAACCTAATTTTGTTGTTGGTTTCAAGACTTCTTTCCTGATGGTTTTATTGCTATATCTTTTTTCTAGTTGTTAAAGAGTTTTAGGGTCCCGTCAAAACCTACTTTTACCATAATCTAAAACATTGAATCAGCATCTGAAACCAAGCTTTCACTCAAGGAGAAAGGCAAGAAGATAAAGGATTCTCAGTTAGAAAGTGAAGAAGAATCAGAAAAGAGTTCTAATAGTGATATTGAGGTGGTTGAAGCTCTACTAGCAAGGAAATATTCTAGAGGCAAAGGGAAATACAAAGGTAAGGTTCCTCTAATCTATTTTTCATGTGAGAAAATTGGACATATTACTACTAGGTGTGCAAATAAGCAGAACAAGGATGATAAGAAAGGTCACAAGTGCAATGGCAAGAAAAAATTTAAATCATTCAAGCACAAAGGTAAGAAAACATGTTTCATGGCTAAGGATTCTAGTGATTCTAATGATGAAGAAGATGAGATTTTTTATATTGTTATGAAAGATGAATCTAATAATGATGAGTAAAATAAAATGGCACTTATTTCTCATGTGAAAAAAAATGATACATGGATCATAGATAGTGGTTGCTCTCATCATATGATTGGTGATAAAACTAAGTTTGAACATTTTGAAGACTATGATGGTGGTAGTGTGAGGTTTGGTAATAATGAAACTTGTTGCATAAAAGGAAGAGGAAGAATCTTACTAACCAAAGAACTTGTATGTGATAAATGCATATTGGGTAGAAGGACTAAAACACAATCTATTGAGTATGGCACACCTACTCAATAATGGATTCAAAGTGGAATTCATGTATGGAAAAGCAAGACTGTTGGATAACAAAGAAAGTTGATTGGATTAGGCACATAGACAAAAGGTAACTTGTTCTATCTTGAACTTGGTGAATGTTCATGTTTTATTGCTCAAGTTGAAGAAAGTTGGTTATGGCATAAGAGGTTGTATCATGTGAACTTTGATAACTTGGTAAAAATAAGTAAATTTAGGAAAGTAAGAGGCATTCCTAATATAAAGAATCCTAAGGTTAGTCTATGAAAGAATTGTCAGATTGGTAAGATGGGAAAGACTAGCTTTAAAAGTAAAAACTATCAGTCTGAGGATGTTTTAGAAATTGTGCATACTGATTTGTGTGGACCTATTAGAATTGAAAGCTATACTAGTGAAAAGTTCTTCATTCTTTTTGTTGATGATTACTCAAGAATGAGGACTATCATGCACCTGAGAGAGAAATCAAAAGCATTTGAAAAGTTCAAGTGGTATTTGGCTAGAGTTGAGAAGGAAACAAATAAAAGACTAAAATGTTTGAGGTCAGACAAAGGTGGTGAATTCATCTCTCATGAGTTCAATAATTTTTGCATTGAAAGAGGGATCAAAAGACAGGTATCATCCCTTGGAACTCCCAAGCAAAATGGAATAGCTGAAAGGAGGAATAGATCTATCATGGATTGTGCAAGAACCTTAATGATTGAAAAGAGAATTGCTATTAAAACTAGAAAGAATCTATCAGCACTACAATTCATACCTTGAACTGAGTAAAACTAAAGAAGGACTCATTCAAAAGCCCCTATAAGCTCTGGTATGGCTATAAACCCAATGTAAGTTACCTAAAAGTATTTGGAAGAAAATGTTACATTTTGAAAGAATCTAGAAAAGGTAAATTTGATGTGAAGGATGATGAAGGAATATTTTTGGGTTATTCTTACAAAAGTAAAGCATATAGATGTTTGAACTTGTCTACTCAAAAAGTCATAGAAAGTGCACATGTGAAAGTTGATGAGTTTATAGAAAGAACTAAAGAAGAAAGTAAAAGGGAACTAGAAGACTACAAGAGATTTGTTTTTATTGAACTTGATATCGTACCAAATATACCTGTCAATCAGGAATCTTCTACTCTTGAGTCTTTAGTAACCAAGTTGCAAGAAGTTCAAACTAAGCTATAGGAACCCAAGTCACATTCTGATGCTACTGAGCCAATGCCTATTGAGTTTGAAGTACCCAAGTAGCAGATAGAACAACCAGAACCTGAAGTTGAAGTATAAGAGGATGATAATGCAATTCATTCAAAAGGCAAGGAACCTGTACTAGCCAAATATGTCAAGAGACATCATAAACCAAATCAGATCATTGGAGACAACTTTGAAGGAACTATGACAAGAAGTAAGTTGAAAGGTACTTGTTTACTTGCTAATTTTGAACTTAGAAGTGTCAAAGATGCATTAGAAAATGAAATTTGGATTGAGGCTATGAATGAAGAGATAGAGAAGATAGATAAAAATAAAACATGGACTCTTGTACCCAGACTTGAAGACAAAAATGTGATTGGAACAAAGTGGGTATTCATAAATAAGTTGAATGAAGATGGTAGGGTGTCAAGGAATAAAGCTAAACTAGTTTGCAAAGGATACTCTCAAGAAGAAGGAATACATTATGGAGAGACTTTTTCTCTTGTTGAAAGATTGGAAGGTGTTAGGACCTTACTTACATATGTTGCATACAAAGGATTTAAAGTTTATCAAATGGATGTCAAGTCAAAATTTCTCAATGGTATACTGGATGAAGAAGTTTACATTGAGCAACATGAAGGTTTTGTTGATCCAGACAAGAAGGACATGGTCTACAAATTACACAAAGAATTGTATGGTATGAAACAAGCCCCTAGAGTATGGTATGAAAGATTGCATAACTATCTTATTTAGATTGGTTTTCAAAGAACTAATGATAATAGTAGCTTGTATATTAAGGAAAGACTAGATAATAAGATTATTTTGCTAGAAATATTTGTGGATGATACTTTGTTCATAGGAAATGATGATCCTTGCAAATAATTTTAAGAAGAATTTAAGATGTCAATGTTTGGTGAAATCAAATTCTTTGTTGTTCTTCAAATTCAGTAGAGTAAGAATCGCATCTACATCACTCAAACTAAATATATCAAGGAGATACTGAGAAAGTTTGGCATGGAAGATTGTGAACCAGTTGGGACTCTTATGTGTACTAGATTGAAACTTACCCCAAGGATGATGAATCAAAAGAGGTAGATCAGACATTGTATAGATCTATGAGTGAAAAGTTGCAGTATGTAGCGCATACAAGGCTAGATATTGCCCTTGTAGTTTGTATGGTAGCAAGATTTTTAGAAAAATCAAGAGAAAATCACATGATGGAAATCAAAAGGATCATGAGATATATGAAAGTAACTAAAGATTATGGATTATGGTACAAATTTGGAGATAATCTAGATTTAAAAGTGTTAACTAATGCAGATTGGGCAAGAAACATTGATGACAGAAAGAGTACAAGTGGAGTAGTGTTCTTTCTTGGAAAGAGGTTGGTTTCTTGGACAAGTAAAAAGAAAAATTGTACATCCCAATTTACAGTAGAAGTAGAGTATGTTGTAGCAATAGTAAACTATTCTAATATTGTTTGGTTCAAACAATTATTGGAAGGCATGAAGGAGGGAATCAAAGAACCTATTGCTATGTTTTGTGATAATACAAGTGCAATTAACAAATCCAAAAATCCACTGATGCATTCAAAAACCAAGCACATTGCAATAAAGTATCACTTTTTTAGAGAATTGGAGCAAGATAAGGAGATCATATTGGAATATGTCCATACAAAAGAAAAAATAACTAACATATTCACCAAGCCTTTACCTAAGGATGCATTTTTTTATCTAAGAGATAAGTTAGGGGTCATTCCCCTATTTGAAGATTACTAAAATGAAGTTTTAGTGATGCATCAATAGGTATCAAGTTAAAGATCTTTCAATTGATGCAGAATAATCATGGAAAAATTGCATATGAATTAGTACATAAGGTACATTGCTATTCATTTGGTTTGTGTTTTCTTTGGCATGTGTTTTCAAAGAGGGATAGTATACTGTCATATCTTTTTGAAATTTGAATTTGTTTGTAAAGAAGCTATGTAATTCCTTCACAGAGGGAGATTATTGTATTTGAGAAGTTTGTAAAATATAATGTAAGAGGGAGAAACATTCTTGTTTTCAGATTTCATTTTTCTATGGCATGTTGTGTTGCCATTAATGCCTAAGAGGGAGATTGTTGGATACAATTATTTAATTGTGTGTTGTCTTTGATGTTACACAAATGTCATATTAGTTATCAGTCAGAGTCTACTGAGATTAGTTGGTCAATAAGGAAAAAGATAGAGTCTACCTATCTTAGAAGGTTAGCAAAGTGAATTATAGAGTCTATCGAGCATTTTTGTAAGTTACACTATGAAGACAGTTTCAACCGAACTCACTCAAGTGCTGAAGGCTTCTGTGATAGAAATTAGTTTCTATTGAGCTCACAAGGTTAACAAAGGAAATTTAGTTTTTATCGAGTTAACTCGATCTCTAAGGATTTTGCAGAGTTCACAGTGTTTATTGAGCTTCACCTGGTTAACACTAGAATCATTTTTGGAGCAGTGTTTACCAAGCAGGGTCGGCCAATGAAGGATTTCATTGTTTTGGGAAATAAAGTTTATTTGTTTAATGTAATGTTTGTAGCCGACTGATGTATGGTTTATTGGTAAATTTAACTTGTAAATGAGTCGACTTGATAATTTTTAATGTATAAATAAGAGGTCAAGTTGTGATTTCAAATGAATGGATGGATGAATGAGCGAGCATGCAAGTGAATTGATTGTGTGAAAAGGAAGTGTGAGCTAATTTTGAAAAAGGATCAGATATCCTTGAGGAGCAGTAGAGTTCAATTCGATCAGTGAGGATCTATTGAAGTAGAGTAGAGATCTATAATAGAAAAGTTTAGTTGCATCTCATTGAGGTCACTAATTGTTACTTTCTCACCATTGTAGTAGTAATTCCTACATCTCTTGAAAAAGTTGGTCTAACAACCATTTTGTAAATCCTCTAACAAGGTGGATAGTTCTATTGAATTTTTCTAAAGTCCTCTAGCAAAGCCACTCCTAGTAGGGTGATTAAATCCTTGAACAAAGTCACACCTAACAATGTGTTTTGTAACCTTTAACAGGGTTGGCTCGACTCACTTTAGAAGAGTGAAAATTGGTAGTTAGTTACTTGGTGGTTTTTCCCACATTGAGTTTCCACATGAAATCTGGTGTCTCTTTTGTTCATGTTACTTTCTTTTGCATGCATATTAATACTTGTGAATGCTTAAGATTAGTAACAAGTTAATCTACCAAGTTACAACATTTTTCTATGTGGCTATTGAGTGACAATAGTAATTAAGTTTTAAGACATCTAAGGGATCTATGGATTTGTTTTTGTGGTAACTAATTCACCTCCCCTCTTAGTTATTCCATCTATATTTCCAACACATTATTTTATCTCATTTTGGTTCTAACAAGGTAGTGAAAAAACACTTAATCATTACATAATAGAACTTAGTATGTACTAAGTAAGTAGTCTATTGCGAGAAATATACATAGTTAGTGTCAAGCACCAGTATGTGCAGAGCAGATGGTATGTGCCAAGTCACTCAAATGTTGAGCAATTTATATATGCCAAGCTATTTAGATGTTGAGTAAAATAGTGGATGTTGAGTCATTCAAGAGATGAGTTACAACATTAAGGATATAGTGAATGTCAAGCATCAAAGATTTCAAGTGCTGAGTAAATAGTTTTTGGCATATTATTTTGTAAAGGTACAAAATCCTATGTAAAGCATTTTTTGGCCTTTGTAAGGATTATTTTGTAATTCTAAAACATACATGAAGCTATATTGACAATCACTATGCAATACATGCAATCGATCAAAATAAGTGATGTATTAAGTAGTAAAATGGATGAATCACAATCCTTGATTCCTACCTAACCCTAGCTCACCTAAGTCTTCTTAAGGAGAGAAAACCCTAAAGAGTTTACATGTGTGTATGAGAAGAGAAGGATGAATGCTAAGTGTATAGAGAGAACATTCATGGTTACTACGGAGTTTATGGCAGAGATATGAATTACAAAATCTATTGGAGAGCATAGAGAAGAGCAGTTAAAGGATAGAGGAAACATATCTAATTAGGAGGGTCAAGGATATACTTTCAAAGAGAAGATATGATATCTAGTAGAAGAGTGCTAACTGAAGGATAATGGTGTTGAATCATTCTAACAAGTGATGCATAGAAAATATCCTAACAGAATAGTCTTAACAGACTTGTGTAGATCTCTTAACTGAGTGCTTTTTTTATTGCAAGTTTAAGTCCTCCAATAAGACAAAATTTTAGTAGGGATTTGAAATCCTTTAACAAGGTAAGATTTAACAGTCTTCGTAAGCCTTTAATATGGTAGACCTTTCATAGGGTAGATCATATTTTGTGATCAAACAATTCTAACCTTAATTGGATACACTTTACAACTACAGTAGTGAATATTTTTGGGCATCATCTCCACCCTAGTTTTACCTTCTCATTAGAAGGTTTATGTGTAAAAAATTTATTATGTTATGTGTTATTTATTTCATGCTATGGATGAACATGTGTAGTTAGCTATTTTGGTTTTTATGCTAAATTGTGAGATGAATGTGTGGTGAATATTTTATGGTTAAAGTTTTGAAGTATTGATTCAACCTACCCCTCTCCCCCCCCCACCTCAGAGTTTACTTTCTTATTGTTATTTCCAAAAATTGATATCAAAGACATGTTCTATGGAAAAAAAATCTTTGAAACTTTGAGGAAAGATCTTGAAGATGGAAGTCTACAAGTTGGGAAAGACTATTGAGAAACAAAAGATTGAAATTTAGATTTCCCTACACCAACTCATGGAAGCAAGAGAATTGTAGAGTTGATTGAGGAGAAGGAAAGAGATAGCTACTTATAAAAATGAGACTCATTACCAAGAGGAAGATACTAGAGAATTGTTTGAGAATAGAAAATCAATTGATTTTGATGCAGTAGTTGCAAATTTGATGGAAAAGAATGGTGCCCTAATTGAAGAGGTCAAAAATTCTTAAGATAGAAGAAGAAGTCCAATCAGTATTTCTATATTAGGTGATTGAATAGAAAAAGAATACTGGGGAAGACAAAGTCATGATTGAAGATGAAAAAGGAACACTAACCAATAGACTAGAAGAGAAGACATTAGAGGCACATAGGGTTTCCCACATGCAGCTAGAAACAATGAATCAAGTGATGATTGACAGTCATAAATTGAATGGAAATGAAATTAAGATCACAACCCTGAGGTTAAAAAATGAACAACAAGGGAAAGAACTAAGAAAAGAAAAGGAATTTGCTGAAAGTTTCAACAAGCCCAGTAAAGCCATCAAATACTTTGAGAAGTTGATGAGATCTCCTAGATCTAACAATGATACTATTGGATTGGGATACACCAGTACTAAGGAAGGAGAATCAACTAAAAGTGGTGAACAAAGAAACTAAAAAGGTAAGAACTACAAACCCACTTGTCATAATTGGGGAAAGTTAGGTCATAGAATAAATGTTTGTAGGAGCAATAATGCAAATTAGAACCCTAAGAAGAAATTCAAGGGTTACTATCATAAGTGCAACAAGCAAGGACATCACACACATGAATGCATGATGAAGACCTTAAGAACATAGAAATTTGAAGGATATTTCCACAATTGTTAGAAGTATGTACATAAAGCATATGACTTCAAATCTAATGCCAATTGGACATCAAATAAGAAGACAAGGGTACAACAAATTGGAAAATCCTACAATTAAGATTACAATACAAGGTACAATTGTCACTATTATCAAGAGTATGGACATGTTCATGAGAATTGCATTAGAACACATTTCATAGGCAAATACAATAGATGGTTGAGTTATACTACATGCTTTATGTGTTTGAAGATTGGTCATATTAGTAGAAATTGTCTAACTAGATCACTAGCACCAAGTAATGGTAACAATAAAGGAAAAGAAAATACCAATGTTGAGAAGGTCAAAGTACAAATGAAAAAAACATGGAAGAAGAAGGAAGATTTCAACACATCAAGTTCATATGAGGTCACTTTATCCAATGGATTAGGTGATCACATCATCACCAACTAAGTAATTATAAGGTATGTGTGGGACTGATATTTCAAAATTATTTCATACATCAGCTCCAAGAATCTAAGATCTAAAAAGATAATATATGTGCATGAATTAAGATGCAATGTATTGGTTAGAACCTGGAAGAAATGTATATTTTTGTTAGTTTTCATGTTGTTGCCGAGTGATGGGATTATGTTAGTAGTAGCCGAGCTTGTTATGGTTTTTTATCATAGTGGAAATTGTGTATAAGTTGAGTGAGTGGAAAATCCTATGATAGTCGAGCTTACATCTGTATAAGCATTAAGCATTTATTACCAAATATCAAGGGTTATGTAGTCAATTTTTTACTTACTTTCATTCATCAGAGATCAAAGTGTGTATGAAGAGAATAAGATGATATGAGGAGAAAGATTCAAGTGTTTGTGAATTGGATCCAACTTCTACTCATTATCATTCATGAAATTCAAAAGGTACTTCACTAGTGTTGAGTTTCATTGTTTGAATTTTTGTAAACCCTAGTTATATAGAATTACATCTATCTCTTTTGCAAATGTTACGAAGGAAAAGAAGTTATTAATTTTCAATTAATACATACTAAAGCTAGACAACCACCCTGATGAGATATTCTTGAAATAGAATACAAGGGAGATCCATCTAGTGTGCTATCGATGATACCACCAAAAGTCTTAATGACACAAGATGTCAAATGTTGCTATGCTAGAAAGATAGGAGATGTAGGAGACATGGAAATAAGAGATGCATACACTAAATTATGTGATAATGGAGTTTTGAGGGAAGAGTACAAGACTATTGAATGGAAAGGGTTAAATCATACCCTAGGTTTTCCTCAAGTTTTTAAAAATGATTGGATACGCATTGTTCTGAGCCATATTCATAACAACTTCATTTGGTTGGAAAATGGACCCATTAAGATCACCAAAAGGATCATCCACTGAGTATCAAGGTATTCAACCCTAGGAAAATCTAAAGCTATGCAGTGTGATGCAAAGGAGATAATTGAGAGAAATAAAGGAGCAATATGGAATAAAAGAGGGATGTTCATAGACATAATTTCAGATCCCCTAATTGACTTTACAATTAGAGAAATTGCTCACAAGTTCTTTCAATAGAGTAGATTGAATAGTGTATCTTGCATGGCTATGGATTTAGGATACAAGATAGTGATGAAAGACCCCATTTATTACCTTTTTAAATTACAACTTCAGCAATTATCAGAAAAAAATGGAGGCCATAAGAAAGACAAAGAGTGCACAATGCAAATTTGGCTCATTACTTGTCTGTATATTCTTCTATGTGCATAATACTTTTCCAACATTTGGTCAAATAGTGTGGAAGACCAACAAGGTAGTGATATTATGGATTGAAAATCTAATTAATCAGTTTGGAGACCATTTTGAAATAGTAATGACAAGCTACTTTGAAGACTTTGAGAATCCTATGAAACAGATGCCAAAGATTCTTGTATCACTAGTTGAACCATACTACAATGATGTTTTCTTTCTAGTTGATGTAGAGTACACGTATGTGTAGGAAGCCATGCCTAGGGTCAGATGGTTAATGCCCTTGCCTTATGAAGTCAATGTAGATGAGGCATTTATAACTATTAAAACTTTACAAGTAGGGGAATTTGACAAGAATGCCACCTCATTTGGAAACTATGAGGAAGCCAAATCAAGAATCATTATTTATTTGAAGATAGCTGCTATGAGAAAGAAGAAAAACAAGCTTGTAAAGAAGCTTAAGGAGAGATTTGGTGAAGGGGGAGAGGAAGAAGATGATGATGATGAAATGATGAACAAGAACATCAAGTTGAAGCTTCATTGGTGCCCACTCAAGGCCAAGGAGAAGATCAATAAGAGAATGTTCAATAAAAGAATGTTGAACATGTCAAGGAAGAAGAAGTCAAGGAAGCACCTAAGCCAATTGAAAAGAAGAAGAGGAAAGAAAAGGAGCATGGAGTTGAGAAACCCAAGAAGAATCTTGTGAAACATTCACAACAAAAGCCAACAATACCTACTACTAAGTCTAGCACAAGGGAAGACACCAAGCAAGTAAAGGAGGCAAATAAACCAAAAGGAAAGAGGACTATTGCCTTAGCAAAGCTTAGCCAACCTGCAAAGAAGACATATGCAAGGAGAAAATACACTCCAATAGTTGAGTCAGATGAGGAGAGGAAAAAATCAAATGACATTATTTAATTTTAGTTGGTAAGCTACAATCCCTCATCAAATATAGAAAACTTATGTGAAAATGTTAAGAATAATGTAGATTTGTCTAGTTTTGCACATGTTATATTTGTTATGTTAGGAAAGATTGATCAAAATAAGGTGGAAGAAGCTATATATGTGATGATGGATAAATTTAAGACCACACCTATAGAGATTGAAAATTCACTACCAAAGAGTCTTTATGACCAAGTTGATCAAAAGTGACAATATAGTTTGAAAATAGAGAGATAGATTAGGGAGACTACACTTGCTAGAGTAATACCTACTTTCGATAAGGCAATGATGACAAAAATAATGAACAAATTCAAGGGGATATTTTCCCCAAATATAGATCTTTTAACATTTTGTAAAATAAAATTGAAGAGGTTGTCAAATAGAGCACCCATATATGGAAATTCTACTATGGGTTGACAACAAAAAATCCAAGTGATTAAGTTCCTAAGGAAGTTGGAGATAGGAAAGATGAACAAGGACAAGAAGTCTAAGTCAAGGATGGTCATGTGGGAGGTACTGAAACAACAACAACAATAGAGGCCACAACTAGTGACAAGCAATAGGATGATCAGAATGTACCAGAGGTACAAGTGTCGAGTGTAAGTCCCCCACATGTACACCAAGTGAGTCACCAGGACTAAATGCAAAATAAGGATGTTCCTAATAACTCTACTTAGAACATCAATCCCTTGATAGAGGAAGACATGAAGAAACTTTTGATTGAATCCACTATAGCTAAATTATGCATCCATCCAATATTGGTGAGAGTAGATGAGATTGAAAAGAAAAAATTGACATCTATAGGGGAGAAATCACAAGAAACATCCAAAGTGCCCCCTCAATCTACAGAAGAAAAAGAACAAACAAGTGTCACAATTGATACACAAGTTGCATTGCCCATTTTGGTATATTAGGTGAGGGATGCAACCAGATATCAACACATAAGTGCCAATTTTTTTAAGCAAGTTGTATTAAGGATTGAGAAGGATGGGCCAAAAGTCCACATAGGTCAGGAAATCAAACTTGCACCTATCTCCCAATCGCATGGTGAAGATGACAACAAAGAGAAGGGGAAGAATAGGATTGAAGAATCAGTTTTGATGACTAAGAAAGAGAAACAAACTTTTATATAGACCTTGGTTACCCTACTAGTTTTTGTATCACCTCCTACTAGTCAAACTCTTCAATGACCAAGTACAAATAGTACACCTCTACAAATATCAAAGCCTAGTTCTAACACATCTAAGTATGTCGAAGATACATCTTATGGCAATGTAAACTTAGATGAGGTGATTGAACTACTAAATTTTTATCTTGCAAAAATCACCATAGAACAAATGAGCATTTTATAGGAAATTCTTGAAAGGAAGAAACAACAAGAGTTGCTTAGACAAGAGCATAAGCAGAACAAAGTACTTCATGACATCAAAGAGATATTTCTTGATGCATTCAGTCTACTAGAGTCAAGTGAGGAAAAATCAATCATTGAGAAACTAGTCAACATAGTTCATAATATCAGGGACGAAGACCTAGATTACAATGTTAAACTTCTAGAATGATCTAAAAATAAATTTCACTCTAAAGCTCTTGAAAAGATTTCTTGTGCTATTGCACTAAGATAGGTTGACTTGGCAACCAAAATGGTGGATGTGAAAAAGGTGTTGGAGAATATCTTTTCTCTATACACAAGGATTTGTGATGTGAATTGATTCACACAAGTACATGGGGCTATTGACCAATTGCAAGGAGATCTACAGTCCACAAGTACAACATTGAAACTATCTCTTGGTCAAAGCTAGACTCATTTTTAGAGACTACCATATACTCAAGTTAAGCTAGTCATGCCACAAACACAAGATGCAAACATAAGAGCTACCTTGATTAGTATCCAGTCCATGTTGATCCCACACATGGAAGTATTGCATAAGGAAGTAGCCTTCACTGAAACATTGATGAAGAAAGATAATCAAGTTTCAACACATGATGACCTAGTTGACCTTGCTGCCGAGCTAAATGTTCAATACTACTCTCTAGAGATAGCATGCAATAAATGGAGTGCAACATTGAAAATAATCATGGAGGTCTACAAAATATTTTTGGCGAAACACACTATTAGTGTATCACCCAAATGACAGAAGTGTCAAAAAAGGGGGATTATAAAGTTTTTGCAATAAAGGGGAATGAAAATAGAATGAAAAAGAATATTGACAACTGCATAGTATAGTTTTGAGTTAGAGGGTGTACTCAAGTAAAAATAGGGCACAACAAATGATCACACACTTACTAAACAATAGTACAAAATTCAATTACAAATAGGAAATATCAACTAAGGGTGAGTTATAAAATTTTGTAATTTTGTATGATCCAAGTAATGTCTATAGATTATCTAAGTAATTCACATAAGTTAGGCTGTATATGCATGATAAAGTGTTTTTTCAACTCATGTCAAAGGGGGAGATTTTTTTTATCTTAGGGTAAGTGAAAGAAGTAGGGTCTCACTTTTGGGCAAAAAGTAGAAGTGTTTTTCCTATTTTTGAATTTTCTTGTCAATTAATTTCAAAATTTGATGCATTTAGAGATTGAATATAAAAAACTTCAGAAATAAAAATTGTAGTGTTCAGAATCTACTTTTAGAATATGTAATTTATTTGTGTACCCATATGACAAATTTTTTTTGGTATGGATCTTAAAAAATCACCTTTTTAAAATGTTTGTTTCAAGAACATACCACACTCACCTACGAACACCATAATTTGACACAACTAAAAAAAAATTGGAAATCCTTTCAAATGAAGTTACTTAACGCACCAGAGATTGATGATAATATTTTTCCTTATTTTTTCATTGAATAATTTTTTTATTATTAATTATTAATTGGCTATAAAAGTAAATTTTAAAATGTCTCATGTATGGACACCATAATTTGATCCAAATTACACTTTTTCAAAAAATTATATTTTTTTAACTTCAAAAGAATTGTATGTAGATTGATGACATATAAATTTATTTAAGAAAAATCATAAAATAAAAAATTTATTAAAGTTTTAGTGAAGCTCCCTATTTTACATTTAGCTACCACCTTTGATAAAAAATAATACAAAAATAGTAAATAAAATCATAATACTATAAAATTTATATTTTTGAAATCAAGACAATGAGAGCTCTTGTCGAAAATATAAAAGGAGTAATTGAGAGGGGAGCAATGAATCAGTTACTACTAAAATATATCCTAGATCATTACATGTGAGTATAAATTATAATTTGAAAATAGAATATTTCTAATGCTTGGTAAACACATACAAATTGTTGTAAGTTGATAAATGCAGAATGTGTTAACTTAGCAAATCTTAAGATATTGTCACTGATTACTTAATCTTAATTGCAATTATGAAATAAATAACATGAACACATATGACACTAGGATTTAATGTGGAAACCCAATTTGGAAAAAACCACCAATGTAACTAGTTATTGTTTTTGCTCTTCTAAAGAAAACCCTATTAGGAGCTCACCTTGTTAAAGGTTACAAAACACATTGTTAGGTTTGACCTTGTTAAAGGATTTAATCACCCTGTTAGGAGTGGCCTTGTAAGAGGTCCTGAAACAATTCAATGGAATTGCCACCTTGTTAGAGGATTTACAAATGGCTGTTAAACCAACTCTATTAAGAGATTTGAGATCATTGCTACAATGTTTAGAAAGTAACAACGAGTTGACCTAATTGAGATGCAATTGAATTGTTGGTTACAGATCTCTGTTTAAACTTATACTTAATCCTTCCTAATCGAATATGGCATTTCTACAAAAGGATATTATGCTTATTCTTCAAAATTTCTTCCTCTTTTCATCCCTTGTAATTCATTCAATACAACTTGCACACTTTGAAATCACAATTTGACCTTTTACTTATATCTTCTAGATTGTCAATTTAGCTCAAATACAAATTATAATAACTAATATGCATAACCATAGTCTATTGGAATCAATTAATAAAACAATTAAGCTTCACATGCCAAAATAAAAAAGTCCTTCACTAGCTGACCCTGCTCAGTAGAAACTACCTATGAAGCGATTTCATGTGTTAACCAACAAAGACTCGGTTAACACTGTTAACTTGCAAAGATCCTTTGGTAACTGAGTGAACTTGATCACCATTGATGTCATCCAACTTTCCTTTATTAACCGAGTGGGCTTAGTTAACACTCTTTCTCTACATGAATCCCTTCGATGCCCTAGTGAACTTGGTAGACATTGTTTTCTATACTAAAAAAACTTAGGAATACTTGACAGACAATGAAAGCTTTCTTCATTACCCCAATGAGTTCGGCATGCACTGAATATCAATTGATATGACATTTTTATAATATCAAAGACAACACATAATTAATCAATTATATGCAACAATCTCCCTCTTTGGCATTGATGGAAACACAACATATCATAGCACAATGAAATTTTAAGAACAAGACTCCCTCTATCACAATTCTCCCTCTATGATGGAACTTCTTATCTTCTCCCTCTTGGAATGATAGAATTTATGAGAAATGTGATAGTAAACTTAAACTTCTCCCTCTTTGACAACACATGTCAAATACAACAGTTCAAATTAGTATCAATGTACCTTGAGTACTAATTCATATGCAGTATGCTCTTGACAATGCTACATCAACTAATTGTCTTTCAACTTTGGTCTTGTTGATGCATCACTAAACTTTATTTAGTGAGCTTAAGATATGTGAATGAACCCTAGCTTACCTCTTAGATACAAGAATTCATCCTTAGGTAATGGCTTGGTGAATATATCTGCAATCTATTCTTTTGTAATCATATATTCTAGTCTAATTTCTTTATCTTGTACTAATTCTCTTACAAAATGATATTCTATAGAAATGTGCTTTGTTTTGGAATGCATCATTGGATTTTTTGATATGTTGATTGTACTGGTGTTATTACAATATATGACTACTGGCTCTTTGATCTTAACCTTCATTTTTCTAACAATTATTTGAACCAAACAATGTTAGAATAGTTTACTACTGCTACCACATACTCTGCTTTCACTATGGATTGGGACGTGCAATTTTTCTTCTTACTTGTCCAAGATACCAGTCTATTACCAAGAAAGAATGCTCCACCACTAGTGCTTTTTCTATCATCAAGACTTCCTTCCCAATCAACATCAGTACACAACTTTTAGTCCAAATTGCCTCCAAGTTTGTACCATAAGCCATAATCTTTGGTTCCTTTTAGATATCTCAAGATTATTTTAATTGCAATCATGTGGTTTTCTCTAGGTTTTGTTGAAAATCTTACCACTATTCCAACTGCTAAGGAAATTTTAGGCCTTATATGTACTATATGATGTAGTTTCCCAATCATTGATCTATATAAGGTCTAATCTACTTCTTTAGAGTCATCTTTTTTTGTAAGCTTATGTCTAGTACACATGGGGGTTCCAACTAATCTTGAATCCTCCATTCCAAACTTCTTTAGTATCTCCTTGATATACTTAGATTGAGTGATATAGATACCATTTTTTTTGTGTTGTATATGTAATCCAACAAAGAATTTTATCTCACCAAACATGGACATTTCAAATTCTTTACTCATTTCTTCTTAGAATGCTTTGCATAGGTCATCATTTTATACAAATAGAGTATCATCAACAAATATTTATGCCAACACAATCTTCTTATCTAGTCCTTCCTTGATAAATAGACTACTGTTATCATTTTTTCTTTGAAAACCAATCCAAATCAAATAGTTATACAATCTTTTATACCAGACTCTAGGAGCTTGTTTGAGACCATATAATGCTTTGTGTAATTTGTAGACCATATCCCTTTTGTTAGGATCAAAAAAACCTTATAGCTATTTAATGTAGACTTCCTCATCAAGAATTCCATTCAAGAATGCAGATTTAACATCCACCTTGTTGGGTCGTAAAATTGCATGGTCAATTTTCAGTCACATATTGATAATTTTGAAGAATCAATGCCCTATGTATGCTTTTTATACATATGTAGCCGATTGTCATTTTGAGGCCTAGATGGTTTTTGAGTGGATTGACACCTTTCATTTGAGATATGCATGTGATCCACAATTTTATGTTGCCATCCCAAATCATTCAATCAAGTCCCATTTTGAGCTAGTGTCAAAATTCGCAATTCTACCTAGGTGTCAAAATGCATAAATAGCTCAGTTTTCCTTTGAATATATTTTACCCAAGAATGTGTCATGACCTGCCACTTTTGGGGTGCTTAGTATGTACATCAAAGAACATGTGTTCTAATTTTCAGCCCTTTTTAAATCTGTTTCATGCATGTGTAGTTCATAATTCCAAGAAGCCCTGTTCGACCAATTATATCTTTGACCCAATTGACCCAAATGAAGAAATTATTTTTGCATTGTGTTTTAGGGGTCAAAAACTTCATATGTTCCAATTTTGAGATCATGCAGAGTCTGTTTGATCAATTTGCTAACATGATTAAAAAACTAGTTTACATTGTTTTGTTATGACTAAGGCATCCAGATTGATCTATACCCCTGTTCAGTACATTATAGGCTTGATCTCGTGATTGGTAAACCTAAATGGATTTTACCATCACGTTGTGTCTTGGAATAACTTGAAGTATGCCAATTCTCAAGTCATGAGGAATCCATCTGCATACTTTCTTATGTCTGTTCGTTTACCAAAAATTACTTTTTGACACATCTCCCAATTTAAAATTTCCAATTGCCTATTTTCAGAAATTTGCCAAATTCATCTTGTTATTTTTCATAAGCCCTAACTATGGATTCTTATCCTTTGAATGGAAAAGAACATGTAACCTAGTTTTCAAAACCCCAAGTGATCAATAACCAAGTTTATAATGGTGAACCTAAGCCTAGTTTATGTTTGTTAACATTGTTTGCCTACAGGATAATTGAAGTATGGATGTTCAATGATTAAAATATTTTGAATAGTAATTTTTCATGTGCTAAGAATTTGCAGTATGGTAGAGCATGTAGGATTGAACACTCATGCCAATTTTTGTGGCTTGGTTACTTGATTGAATCAATTTTTAAAGCCAATTGGTAGGCCTCCAGACACAAATTCACAATTTGTAGAATTGATTAAAAGTGAGTTTTAAAGAATGAATCAATGATTGAATTTGAATCCTGTCAGTCTGAGATGTCCAAATGGGTCAATTTGATGGATCAATTGTTTGAAATGAATTTTTTTTTAAGTCAGACCTACTTTGGGGCTCGACTAATTCTATCAGATTGATAAGCTATTGGGAAGTGAAATAGATCAAACAATGTTTTGATGACTATGATCATTAAATGATTGTGATAGGAAGAAGAATAAAAAAGATAAATACATTGAAGAAGTGGGTGATCATGTTGAATCTAGCTCAACAACAATTGTTATGTTTTCGGGAGGCAATGTAGTTTTAATTTTAATTTTTTTAAATGAATGCGCGACTCTTTGTAGAAAGAGTAAGAGGCCACGATAGCTATCAGAGGTAGGAACATTCACATAAATTAAAAAAAAGCAGCCCCCATCTTGAAGCCATGAGCAACAGGGGAGGTGCCAGAATAGGACCACATCAAAGAACAAGGGAGCAATCCATGGCTAGAGAATGGAGGAGGAAAATGCAAAGTGGTGTTCAACAAAATTTTTTTTGTTTGATTAGTATGAAAAGTTCATAATATGAAGTGAATTATGAGGAGCTTGACTACAATATGTTGCGAAGCATTTGGTTTTCCTATTTTCTTTCACTAAAGTGTCCATTACAGAATCTAGTTCATGTGTTTGTGCTAGTAGAGCTAGATGAAATATATTTCATTTGGTTTGATTGATGGAGGTTGGATTAAATGCTCCACACAAGCTGGAAGATGGTGAATTACATTGACAAGACTACTTAGATCATCCAAATAATGTCAAAGAAAGTGCAACTAGTCTTGGCAAAAGTGGAAATAAAATTGTTGATCTTGCATTACAAATGGATGGACACCAAAAAGCTTTAGAAAAGTTGTCTGACAATCAAAACTATATGCGTTGATATCACTTTTCAAGAAAGCAGTGTGCCATCCCTAAAAAACATTGAATGGTCATATGATTATCAAAATCATATACGAAGAGACATAAATGAGAAACCACATAGAAATGTGAGAAAGGAAAGGAGCCTAGTCAAAGGTAGACCTGGTAAACATGAGAAGCTACTAGACCAAGAAAAATGCCCATGTGAAGAGGAAAAGCCATGTCAGGCATAAATATATAGTAAAAAATGTGTTTTTTCTTTTTGTCCCACATTGGTTGTGGGGGGCCTCTTTATACTAAATTACTAACATAACTTAGTGTCTAACAAGACAACAAGCTTTTGCAAGCCATGGCTTGCATGGTTGGGCCTATGGTCAGCCAGTTGGAGGTCACCATAGTAAAATTTTAAATAAATCGACAAGCATGATGATGTGGTGCCTAAACAGTGAGCTCAAGACTAACACAAAAGATTGCACCACATGGCACATCCTATGGTGGGAACTTGCTTGCAATATTAAGATGCTTGGGAGTTCAATAATGTAAGGAAGCCCCTAGGTGCCATATGGTAGTGGGCCCAGCCCATGGTGAGGTGGTGGATCTTGTCAGCAACGATGTGGATATCTGAGAATGAATAAGAGGCTACCACATGGCAGTGCCTAGTAGACAAATAGGATGGTGCACAAGGTGCCTAGTGGTAGCCCAGTTAGATGAAGGTTGACCCAAGCGGTAATATGAAGGTCAAAAATCAAAATGTTTTAAAAATGCTTTTAAAACATTTTTCTAAAAAGGGTACATGCAGACATGTTTTGAATTGAAAGATGATCAAAGATAAATTTTGAACTTTAGAGATTTTTTAAATTTCTTAAATTTAAAAGTTCAGACTAGAGCCTTTAGCAGGGTGTATATTTTTCAAATTGAGATTATGGGGGTTTCCTATAGGTGAATATAGTGATGTTATATATCATCGAAACTGGGAGAAGATGAACTTTTTGATTATGGAGTTCATTTTGGCATAGAAATTCAT
Source organism: Cupressus sempervirens (assembly GCA_028749045.1). NCBI lineage: Eukaryota > Viridiplantae > Streptophyta > Pinopsida > Cupressales > Cupressaceae > Cupressus > Cupressus sempervirens. The sequence goes on along the minus strand of CM053787.1, from coordinate 676,679,823 downwards.
AGGTTCAAGTTATAGGCAAAAATGTAAAATTTGGGCCTTCTTAGTGAAATGGGTGAAAATTGAAAATGCAGTTATAGGCTTGGTAAAACATGGTAAAAATGTAGTAAAAGTCAAATTTAGTTACCTTCAATCAGTTTAAACTCTAATTTTTACCAGTGTTTCATGAGGCTTTCAAATTTTGGGCAAACAGAATGGTTTTCATCATTCAATAGGAGATATTTCATGTTAGTTACAGGAAAGTGATGAAAACTAAATCAAATCAAATGAGTAGAACGATGAATGAAGTTTCACAACTACAAGAGATAGAATTTCAAGTGGACACATGTCATCATCAAATCAGATCTATGAATTCATCCTCTTCTATATCTTTCTTTCTCTCATCCTTTGTAGGGGTTGGTTCTAGTTTTGGAGAGAAAAACTTCTCACTACTGTGATACCATTCCTTTCAGCAATTTCTCTTGTAATGAACAACAAGAAATGAGAATATAGATAGTTCTGATCTATTAGGTAGTTCTTCATTTTAATTTCATGCATCGTATTGTATTTGTTTCAAAGAAATGAAGGAACAGGTAGCAACAAGTTAGCCTTCATTCTGATATCTTGTATCCCATTCATGTTGTTTGTGATCTTTTTTGTTTAGTAAACAAAAATTATGAAACTCAGTTGCAACCTATTGGTTGCAAATGTTGATTTATTTTGCTTATGACTCAAAGAGTTATGTAAATAGTGGATTTGTCATCATAGGATTGTAGATCTCATGAAGGGATAGGTCAAGTATGAGATTTAGAAAGATGCAAATCTCTGATTCACAAGGTGAATAGATAGATTAGGAAGTCCTGATATATGGCATATGTTAATGACTTTCAAGGATGTGTGTTAGGATTTTGTGTGATTTCCCAATAGATAAGGCACTAACCATTTTGAAGGATCATAGGGTTATGTTGTTCATGTCATGTTTTGATGAAAATCAACATCATTAATCAAGTATTTTACCTTTAATGTCAAGAAGAACTTAAATGTGATGCCCTCACTTAGCTTATCAAGTTCTTTGGTCAAGTTATTAGTTGTTCCATGTTGGAAATCCTTGCATAAGTTTTAGAAAAAATAGGGGTTAAATCTGCTGATTATATATTTAAGAATATGTTTAGCACTAGTACCATATAGATTGAATCTAAGGTCCACCTGCCTAGGTTTTGCAGAGCCTGAAGTAGAAGAAGGGTCTAGCCTTATATTTGGCCTAGTGTCTGAAAGGATATGTTAAGGATCAGAGTTAGTTGCCCCTAGATGTACCTTATTCTCATTAGGGTAATTGGAAACCTATAGCATTTCAAAACACCAAAAAAATGGTGACTCTTCTGGGGACAAAGGTTGTAAATGCCTAAATTATGGAGCTGAAAACCTCTAATATATTTTGCATATTCAATTTTGTATGCAAGGTTCATGTTCCTCAGTAAGCTTTATTTTCTTATAGCAGTAATTCTTAAACTGGATGCAAATTGTTTGAGAAATGAGTATGCCTTCAATCAGTTCAATTTGGTGGGAGTCGTTATTGTAATTTCAGAGTCAAGAAATTTATGTTTCAGCTTTGTGTAGAGGTTTCAAATTTTAGATAAATTTGAAGAGGTGTCTTCTATCTGCTATTGTTTCAAATTAGTTTGTGGTATCTTCAAGACTAATGCAATTCATGTCTCACTTAATGTGAGTAGTGACTCGAAGTTAATCTCTATACCAGTGTAGTTCTATACATGAATTGTGATTAGTTGCTACACGAGAAGAGCAGATTCAAAGACGTTGAAACATTCAAATAGTTGGTAAGATTTGTGATGTGCTGGTTCAAACGATTCAGTAAAGAATTGATGAGATTTTGGATCTATTGTTGTAAATAGTGGAAAAATAACTTTTAGCCATTTAGATCTTGAGGTATTTTTATTTTCATGTATTATCTTTTCTTGAAAATTGATTGTTAAAAGGCATTGTTCTCCATCAAGTGAGTTTCAACACTAAGAGGAGGAGAATAGTTTGACAAGTTTCATACACTTCATTGGTTTGAGTTTCAGCTTGTTGTATAAAGTTTTTGAAGTGTATTTGAAAAGATTTATTTGGTAGAAGGTTGTATAGATCCACTACAAGTTGTGAATTTGAGATTTATTATTGGTGAATGAGTTTCAAATCTTTCAAGAATGTCAAGTTTCCTTTCATCTAGTATGGAGCCTATTAGTGAAATTTATAGATCTATGGATGTATGAAATTATGTTTTGATGGTATTCATGGTTTCCTAAATGTCATTCCTAATGATGTTAGAAATAAATTGCCTAAGTTTAGTGGGAACCATCTTGTTTCAGCTAGTCATCATGTTGAGTTGTTTAGTGATTTGATGGGTGACTATGAGATTGCTCATGAGGATTTGCACATGAATTTATTTGTTCAAACTTTGGAAGGTGATGCTAGAGACTAGTTTTCTTTTCTACCAGCATGTTCTATTTCATCTTGGGGTGAGTTGCATTCCACTTTCATGGAGAAATTTGGAGAAAGAGTAAGCATATCTAATTATTATGATAAGTTCTTGAAGATTCATGTTAAGTGTGATGAACTTGTTCCTCAATTCAATATCAGATTTGCAAAATTTTTGAATGATATCCCTAAGAATTATAGACCGGATGATCAAATGTGTTTAGTTGTTTATTTTGAAGAATCTGACTAGAGAATGAATTATTAATTAAGGGATAAAGAACCTAGGACACTATATCAGGCTTTTATGACTGCTATGGAGATTGAAAAAAATCTAAAATACAAATTGACTAGAAGTCATTTTGCTAGAAATGTGTGCCGGTATAATGTGTTTGAAAGAAAGGATGAATGTGGTGTTGATGCTTCAATTTCAAATTAGCCTGTCAATACCCTTGCTATAATTTTTAATCAAGTGGAAAATTCAAATCAGACTGTGTGTATAAGTAAGGTTAGTTTAGTTACAAATGAGGTTACACATGTTCTTGATGCTACATCAGTAAGAAACATTTCACACTTTGATAGGGTTGAGCACTATGTTAATTTATGAATCAAGGTTTAGTTACAATAGTAAGTCCTTCTCATGATAATTATATGTATGATGGTGTAACTAATGCTTCAAAATATGAGGTTGCTACACCTAGATCTCAATCTTTTGCAAGTGAGGAGGCTAAGAGTTATGTCTCTGATCATGGGTTTGATGTTGTTAATCTGACATGCCATTGAGAGATAACACAAGATGAAGAATATGAGTCATATTTATCTTAGTCATAGTCAAAAGAATAGAGCACACATGTTTTGTAATGTTTCAGTAGTGGATGGTAAGGTAGATTCACTTGATCAGTTAGATATGCAAGAAATTATTTCTCTTATTCATAGATTGCATCATGTTGAGAATGTTATAAAATCTGAAGTTGAAAGATATTCATCTCAATATGAGAAAAATGAAGCTGAAAGTGATGTTTCAAGTGATGATAGTAAAATTTTTGATCTAAAATATTATGAAGAAGCATCATGTGAAGACAATGATGAGAGTTGTGGCTTGATTTAAGAAGAGGACAGTGGTGGTACATGTTTGTCTTCATATGAATTTGATGCAAATTGGGAAGAAGAAAGCAATGACAAAAGTTGTCACTCTTATGCTAGTAAAGGTATGAGTTATTTTTCTAAATCTAAAAGTGAAGTTCCACTTTAGAGTTATACAAATCAGCTTGAGGTTGAAAGTTGTGAAGAAGATTTGTCTACACAATATGAAGACAAAGAAATTATATATAAAGATAGATTACTGAATTGTGTAGATAAATATCTTGAGGATGTGTGTAGTGATAATCAGAATACAACTGATTCTAAGATCAATGCATCAGCACCTATTGATAAAATGAAAGAAGATTGGTTTGCAATACATTTGAATCACCTTGATGAAGACAATGCAGGTAACTTTGATTTATATTCTATATGCTTCGTTGATGGAGTGGATGATGAGTCTTCATATAGTTATGATTTTTCTTCACATTTTGAACGTATCCATGAAGATGAAATGTGTAGTGATTTTAAAGTGTGTACTAACACTTTATATGATGAAGATCTTGATGATAATCAACCTATATTTTGTCAAGATGTTCAAAAAGGATCATTACATGGAGTTATCAATCCATTGTTTGAAGAAGATATGGAATGTTTAGATTTAGTTGCGGATGATCTTAATGATGATACATTATCCTATTGTTGTAAGAGATCAGATTGTTCTTCTTTCAAGTTTGATAGTGATTATGATGATGATGTTGCATCTCATAGTATGGATAACAAGGTGTTTGACGAAGTTATTAGTGAAAATCAGCATGCACCTTGTAATTAGTTTTATGATGAATACTCTAACGTAATGAATAATCCATTTTCTGATTTCAAAGGACCATTTGAAGATCCTAGATTAGTTTTAGATGCTGACATTGATAGCATGTGTGAGTATAAATTTGATTGTTCACTTGAATGTAATCCAGCTATACATAAGGATGCATATTTTCAAGTTATGTGTTGTTGGTAATCTAATTGAAAAGATCATTGTAAGAAGAAGATTGATTGAAAGAGGGAGATTGTTGGAAAACTAATTGTTGCAAAGAAGGAAGATGGTTGATAAAGAATGTTTTCAATCATTGTTTTTTCATTGATGTCAAACCTGCTACATGTTGGAATGACAATTGTTAACTTCATAATTGTTTTTGACACTTGAGTGCCAATACACTTACCTACTTTCTATATTGGAGCTGAGTACACCATGAATGCCGAGCCACAAAATGAGCCAAGTTAGGAAAGACTTTAGGTGCTGAGTGATCTTCATGTGCCGAGTAGTTTTTAGATGCCGAGTTAAGATCAGGTGCCGAATAAAGTTCAAGTGCCAAATGACTTTAAGTGCCGAGCAAAATAAAGTGTCAAGTGATATTCAAGTGCCGAGTCATAGATGATGTCGAGTAATATAGAAATAAAACAAGTGTCAAGTAAGCCAGTTTTGTTTAGGTGCCAAGTTATCTAGGAAACAGCATCTGCCAAGCATCAGTAATGCTTCAGGAGTCGAGTAACTCAGAATATCAGTATAAGAGTTTGTAATTGCACAAACTATGATGCAAATAGTTTTTGTAGCTGACATAAGGTAAATCTCGAAGGATTAAATGATAAGATCAAATCTTTTATCTTTCTTATGCAATCTACATGCAGCCAATAAGAAAAATGATGAAGGCATACAACCAATGGAAGAAGTGCAAACAATGAGCGGAAAATAGAGATTGAATATGGATCGAAGATCCATACCTAACCCTATATCCTCAAATATCTTTATAAGGAAGACAAAATTTCATTGTAAAATATATGAGTGGATATACAAGGGTGCATAAGGAAATCTACTTTTAGAACAAGGGTTATCAGATCACAAAGGATCAAGATCAGAGAAAGCAGGAAAAGTGCCTGTATTCAGCAATCAAGGATTGTAATCTATCAGGTTCATTGTACCTAATACTTTCTAGCAATTGTATTAGAATGAAAATACTATGGTGATAGGTTAGCTTAACAGCTATTTCGTAGATCCTTTAAATACTTTAACAGGGTGACACTTCATGTAAAGTGTTTGTAAATCCTCTAACTAGGTCACTATCGACACAGTGTAAAGCCTTTAACAGGGCAGACCATCATAAGTGGTTGAACAATATTGCTGCAGTAATTTTTGTAGGTATCATCCCCACCCCAGTTTTACCTTCTCCTTCCTGGAGGGTTTTTGGGTTACCAAATTCTAGTGTTATGTGTTGTTGATGCATGTCTTAGTTTCATGTTTACTTGATGTATCTACATGCATGCAATTTACTTCCACCTAAAAGTTTTATTGCTTAAAAGTGTGATACTTTTGATTAACACAACCCCCCCCCCCCCCCCCAATAAGTATTCTTCCTATTTGAATATTCCAACAATTGGTATCAGAGCCTCCAGGTTCTCACAAGGAAAAGTTTGACAGCTTGGAGAAAAAGATTTAAAGATGGAAGTTTTCAAACTTGGAAAGATCATTGAAAACCAAGTGATTGATGTGCATCTCGCTCTACAAAAATTAGAAGAAGCAAGAGTGGAATTAAGAAAAAAATTTAAGAGAAGAAAGGAGATAGCCATAGCTGAAAATGATATACACTACAAGGAGGTTGATACCACACAAGTGTTTTCCAATGGAGACACTAAAGAATTTGATGCAGCAATAGTAGAACTGATGGAGAAAAAAAAAGTTCAAGCAGAGGAGATAAGATCTCTCAAGATGGAACATGAATCACAGGCCATAATGATATGTGAAATTACTGAACAAAAGAAAAGAGAAGTTGAGGATAAAGTCATGATGAAAAATGACAAAAGAAATCTTGCAAACAGACTTGAAGAAAAATGTACTAAATTGACAAGGATCTCAAACATGCAGATGGATACACTTGCCCAAATGATGAACCTTCATCATGAACTCAATGTGAAAGATATTGAGATCTCTACTTTAAAGATGCAAAATGAACAAATACAGAATGAATTGAACAGAGAAAAAGAGGTAGCAAAGAATCTCAACAAATCAAGTGAAGCCACCAAGTATTTTGAACAATTGATAAAATTCCCAAGATCCACCCATGATACATCAGGACTTGGATACAACAACATTGAAGTTGGAGAATCATCAAAGAGTGTTGAACAAAGAAGTAACGAAGGTAAGGATTCAAAACCCACTTGTCATTATTGTAATAAGAAGGGGCATATAGCTAATGTTTGTAGGAGTAGAAGATTCAATCAATCAAACACACCCAAGAGTAAGAACTTCTGTCACAAGTGCAACATGCAAGGACATATGACACAAGATTGCAGATCCAATGTCACAAGGACTCAGAGATTTGATGGACATTGTTATAATTGCAAAAAGTATGGACATAGGCCATCTGAATGCAGATCAAAACCTATGTGGACATCAAATCAACCAGCAAAATCAAAAGGGAATGGAAGTCATTATCATTGGGATTACAACACCAAGTATAGTTGTCATTATTGTCAAGAATATGGACATATGCCCTAGAACTACATAAGAAGACATTTCAAAGGGAACTACAAGAGATGGTTGAACCAAACCACATGTTTCAATTGTCTGAAAACTAGTCATACCTGCAGAAATTGTCCTACAAGGTCAAAGGTGCCCAAGATTGAAGAAAATAAGGGCAAAGAAAAGATTGATGTCAAAAATATAAGAGGGCAAATGAATAAAACTTGGAAAAAGAAAGATGAGTGCAACACATCAAGTGGAGGGATCACTTCACCTAATGGGTCAAGTGATCACACTTCATCAAACTAAGCATGAGAAGTATACGAGACTGATATACAAAGCTATATCACACATCAGTCCCAAGACAAAGAAGCTATGCAAAGTATAAATCTGCATGAGACAAGATGTCAAGACAAAATCTAAATAATGTTGCCAAGCTATCTTTGGATGCCAAGTTAATCTTAACCACATGTCGAGCTCCTAATAGCGACCGAGTTGATAACTGATGCCAAGTTAGGTCAAAAAAATTTTAGAAGCCGAGTTGGCAGTTGAGCATTTAATGCAATGAAAATAGGGTATATTATCACAATTTTAATCAATTTTACTCATCACGATCAAGAAGCAAAGAAGAGAAAAAGAGTAGAGCAACTTCACAGCAAAGAATCTAGCATTTTAATCAGATTGCAACCTCTCTAAACGTGTTTTCATCGATCTTGAGGTATTTTTCATTTGTGCCGAGCTACGCAATTTTATATTTCGTAAAAAGGAAACCCTAGTTTGCATAAAATGGTGTCAAGTTCCAAGAAAACTGAGGACAAATAGTCATTTGAAGTTTAGTTAGTGTCCAATGAGGTTAAGCAACCTGATTTTCATCCCATACCTGAAGTAGCATACAAAAATGACCCAGCCAGAGCTCTCTCCCAAATACTCGCAAAAGTTTTAATGGTTCATGACATTAGGAAATGCTACAATTGTAAGATAGGTGCCCTAGGAGATATGGAAATAAGGAAAGCCTATGAGAAATTGTGCATAGATGGAGTCTTAAGAGATGAATTCAAAATTGTTGAAAGAAAGGGTTTGACCCGAGTTTTGAGCTTTTCCACCGTATTCAAGACAAAATGGGTTAGACTTGTGCTGAGCAGAATTCATGGTGGTAGTCTGTGGTTAAAAGATATTCCCATAAAGTTAACTAAAGAAATCATACATAGAGTAACAAGGTACCCAACCCTAGATCAGTTCAAAACTTTGAGAATTGAATCGAAGGAGGTTATTGAAAAGAACACTAGTGCTCAATGGAATAAGAGAGGAATGATAATTCACACCATACAAGATCCTCTAGTTGAATTTGATGTTAGAGTCATTGCCCATAAGTTCTACCAATCTAGTAGACTCAACAGTGTACCATGTATTGCAGTAGATGTAGGCTACAAATTGGTGAAAAAGGATCATACTTATGATCTTGCAGAACTGCAACTACAATAGATTAATGAAAACCTAGCTGCCATAAGAAGGACAAAGGGCACTCAATGCAAATTTGGAGCAATTGTAGTTTGTATATTCTTCTATGTTCAAAATGAGTTTCCCTCTTTTGGAAAAGTGACATGGAGGAATGATAGAACAATCATTGCCCAAATCAATGAATATATAGAACAAATGGGAGAAATTTTTGATACCCTGATGACAAGCTATTTTGAAGATTTCAAGAAATCCATGAAACAAAGGGTGAGAATACCATTTACTTTAGTAGAAGAACATGTTAATGATATATGTTTCTTGGTTGATATTGACTTCACATACATCCAAGCAGCAATTCCAAGAGTGAGATGGCTAAGGCCATTTGGATATGAAATCAATGTTGATGAGGCATCTGTAGCAATAACTGTGTTATTGGTAGAAGAAACAGATAAAAGTGCTCCACATTTTGGCACTTATGATGTAGTAAGGTCAAAAATAAACATGGAATTAAAGATTGCTTCCACATTAAAGAAGAAAGACAAATTGTTAAACAAGATTACGAAGAAATTTGGTGAAGAAATTGAGGCTAAAGCAGAAGAAGAAGAAGATGACAATGATGATGAAGATGAGCAAGAACAAGGCCCAATGGAATTAACTCAAGGACTGGGTGAAGACAAGGAGGAAGGTGAAGAAGACAAAGAAGCCAAGGAAGCACCAACTAAAGCTAAGTCAAAGAAAAGAAAGGCAACAGAATAGCCTCCAGCTCAGCATAAACCAAAGAAATCTGCCATGCCATCACCTCAAAAGCCTACAACACGAGCTACAACAAGGTCCTCCACCCAAAAGGCTAAATTGGAAGTTAAAAAGAAGAAATAAAGCAAGAAAACACAGGAAGAGCCAAGGAAAAGAAGAAGATATGTGGCTCAACCTGATACTGATGAAGAAGATCAATCTTAAAAGGTAAGCCATTCTTCAGTTGATATTTTATGTAAAAAGATTGGAAATGGTGATTTAAGCAACTTAAATAAAGTTGATTTCAATAAGTTTACCAAAGAAGAACATAATAGGATAGAAGAAACAGTCTATGGAATGATGGCACAGTTCAAGTACACTCCACTTGAACTAGATGGACAATTGCCAAAAGAACTGTCTAAAATTGTAGAAGACAGATGGCATTTTTGTTTGAAAATGGAAAAGGAGATGAGGGAATCAATAGTAGCAAGAGTATTGTCAAATTTGACTAAGGAACAAGTAAAGAAAGTGGTCAATAGGCATAATAATAGGTTTACACCTAAATACAGAGCATTCTTCATACTCCAAAACAAGATGGAAGAAATTGTTCAAAGAATAATGAAATCATGGAAAAACTTGTACAAGAAGATTGAAGATTTTCTTGAAGAAGAATACAAGGAAGAAGTTGCTGCTCCACTAGAAGAGAGGAGAAAAAGGAGAGAAGAGAAGACAACAGTAGAGAAGGGAGAAGAAGAAAAGACAGTAGAAGAAGAAAAGAAGAGAGAAGAAGAAAAGAAAGAAGAAGAAGAAAAGAAGATAGAAGAAGAGAAGAAGGAAGAAGAAAAGAAAGATGGAGAGGAGGAAGAGACACAAAAACAAGATATAACAGAAACAGCTAAGCAAGAGCAACAACCAGATCAAAGTGTGCAAGACACACAATTGCCACCCTCTAGCCCTCCTCAAGTATCCATCACACCTATAGAAATTGTAACTATTATTGATGTTCTTGATACTTCTGGTTAGAATATTGATCCATTAACTACAGAAGATCTCAAAAGAATCCTTGACCAATCTACACAACAAGCAATATTATGAGCAAATCCAGTATTGGTCAGTATGGATGAATTGCAAAAACTAGTAGAAAGCACAGTTAGAGATAAGGTGAATCCACAAGAACCACCTTCCATAATCTCTATAGCTACTAGTAGACAACTTCAAATGCCAACAGTTATCTCAACAGGCATAGCTGATACTACAATACAGAAGCCGAGTGCAGCTATAGAAGAAGGAATAGAACAAACAGGACAAACAAAACAAACAAGACAAACTATTACATCTAATCCTATAGTACAAATACAAGGTGCACATCCTAAGATTACCATAATTGATTAGGATAGAAGATAGCAGGAGGAGGAAATAGTGGAAACCCCTAAAGAGCAGGAGGCAATACAAACATTGATAAATTTGCCTACCTCAAGAACTCCTTCACACTAGCCATTGCAAATATCTGTACCAACATCTAGTACTAAAAAAGTTGCAAGGGTACTTCACTATGGAGACCCCAAATTAGATGAGGAGATATTCATACCAGGATATGACTCAAAAACTATAACCATTGATCAAATAAATGAGGTGCAAGAAGCACTGAATAGGAGAAAAAGACAAGAGATACTCAAGAAGGAGTATAAACAAAAGAAAACACTACATGAGATTAAGGAAATCTTTATGGATGCCTTTAGTTTGCAATCACCAGATGAGTCAAAGCATATCACAGAGCAATTGATAGATATTGTTGACCAGGTGACAAATGAAGACCAAGAGACAAGTGCAAAACTTATGGAATGGTCTGAAAGAAAATTCTAGGGAAAAGTAAATGAGCAAATATCAAGTCAAATTTCATTTTCCCAGGTTGAATTGGAAAAGCTAATTGACAAAGTGAAAAAGGTACTTGAGAATATAATCTCATTGTACAAAAAGTTGTGTGACTTTTCATACTTCACACAGGAGACTAGCCAAAAGACAATGAGCTTGGAAAGAAATTTAAATATTTCTAGCATGCAACTACCTAAAGATCCAGCTCAAAGTGAGAAGCATTTTACCCAGATGCTTCACACTCAAAAGGAAATAGCTGTGTTAATAGCAGAAGAGGCCAATATCAAGGCAAAATTGATATAGCTCTAGTCCTCCATTGTCCCACATTTAGAAATACTCCATAAAGAGCAAGTCTATGCTGAAACTGTTCTAAAGAAAGACCCTAATCTTTCTACATTAGATGGACTTATTCATCTTGCTGCAAAGACTACCATCTAGCATAAGTCACTAGAAATTGCTTTAAACAATTGGGATGCAGCTCTCAGGATGATTATGGAGGTAAATAGCACATTTTTGGCTAAATATGGTCTTAACCCTTAAACATTCTTTGACATAAATGTCAAAAAGGGCAAGTACACCATAATGCTGAGCCACAACATGTGCCAAGTTAGGGAAGACTTCAGGTGCTGAGTGATCTTCATGTGTCGAGTAGTTTTCAAATGTCGAGTGAAGATCAGGTGCTGAGTAAAGTTCAAGTGGCGAATGACTTTAAGTGCCGAGAAGAATAAAGTGTCGAGTGATATTCAAGTGCTAAGTCATAGATGATGTTGAGTAATAAAGAAATAAAACAAGTTTCAAGTAAGCCAGTTTTGTTTAGGTGCCGAGTTATCCAGGAAACAGCATGTGCCGAGCATCAGTAATGCTTCAGGAGTCGAGTAACTCAGAATATCAGTATAAGAGTTTGTAATTGCACAAACTATGATGCAAACAATTTTTGTAGCCGACATAAGGTAAATCTCGAAGGATTAAATGATAAGATCAAATCTTTTATCTTTCCTATGCAATCTACATGCAACCAATAAGAATAATGATGAAGGCATGCAACCAATGGAAGAAGTGAAAATAATGAGCGAAAAAGAGAGATTGGAGATGGATCGAAGATCCATACCTAACCCTAAATCCTCAAATGTCTTTATAAGGAAGACAAAATTTCATTGTAAAATATACAAGTGGATATATAAGGGTGTATAAGGAAATCTACTTTCAAAACGAGGGTTATCAGATCACAAAGGATCAAGATCAGAGAAAGCAGAACAAGTGCCTGCATTCAGCAATCAAGGATTGGAATCTATCAGGTTCATTGTACCTAATAATTTCTAGCAATTGTATCAGAATGAAAATCCTATGGTGATAGGTTAGCCTAACAGCTATTTCGTAGATCCTTTAAATAGGTGATTAAATCTTTTAACAGGGTGACACTTCATGTAAAGTGTTTGTAAATCCTCTAACCAGGTCACTATTGACACAGTGTAAAGCCTTTAACAAGGTAGGCCTTTAACAGGGCAGACCATCATAAGTGGTTGAACAATATTGCTGTAGTAATTTTTGTGGGTATCATCCCCACCCTAGTTTTACCTTCTCATTCCTGGAGGGTTTCTGGGTTACCAAATTCCAGTGTTATGTGTTGTTGATGCATGTCTTAGTTTCATGTTTACTTGATGTATTTACATGCATGCAATTTACTTCCGCCTAAAAGTTTTATTAGTTAAAAGTGTGATACTTCTAATTCACCCCCCACCCCCCTCCCCCCCCCCCCTCTCATAAGTATTCTTCCTATTTGAATATTCCAACAAGACAATTTCTTATAAGATCCAAGTACTATCACTGAGTTGATTGATGAAGAGGATTTAATTAACAAGATGTAACAAGAGCACCTGAGTGAATGGTTGAGTTATGGTTTTGTAATGAAGTGCAAGGATTAGTTAAGAAAATGGTTAAATGATGTATTGATAACATTCTTGAAGAAATAAAGGTTAGCCACACTTAGAAACATTGGAGAAATAAGTTACAACAAGGTTGACTACAAAGCTTAACTAAGTTCATTAGTGACTACCGAGCAAGCTAGTTCAAGCTGAGAAAATTTTTAGTTAGTGCTAAGAAAATGAAAAATCTAGTGTGTGTCAAGTGATACAGAAGGAGTTGAGCATGTTCAGGTGTTGAGCAAAGTAATAGGCACTAAGCATCAAAAAAACTTAGTGGATGTCAAGTGAATCCATAGTAAGTGTTGACCATCAGTAAAACATAGTTGATACTAAGTAACATAGTATGTACTGAGCACTAGAATTTCTATAGTGTTGAGCTACTACATTATTAGAAAAGTCAAAGATTCACCAGATCTGAGCCAACAAGTTTGCTACCTTGAATTTTGTGAACTAGTTGGAGGATAAGGATGTCGAGTTGGTGGCACATAATTCTATGTAAACCATTTTTGAGTAAATTCAAGAGGATTCTTCATGATTTTTCTAGAAGGAACAAAATATGGGTTACATTTAATGAATCCTACCTAATCTATTCGAAAAAAAAATTAAATGAGGGAAGAATTGAGTGGAAAAAGAAATTGCAGACTTCTATTTAAGGAGTTATAGGCCAAGAAGCTAGAGTTGTTGGAGTGCCAAATTGTGAAGTGGTTGAAAAGTGTTAAGGAGAAGACATTAGGAGGAGAAGGAAGAACAAAGCACAAAGACTCTACTTCAATTAGTAGTCAGAAGGAAGATTGCATTACTACATTAAGCATGAAGACTCAAGAAGACAAAGCCTGAAAGGAGGGCAAGCTGTCAAGAGCTACAAAGACTAAAACATAGGCAAATTGTGAAGAGCTGAATGGTGATCTAAAATCTACAATATAAGTTGTGAATTGTAATCAAGTCAAAACCCCTTTTTGTTACTCTCTAGTAATTGTATCAGTTAGGGTAAAAATCCTATTAACTTAAGTTGGTTTAACAACCATTTGTAAATCCTTTAACAAGGTGGCATTCCAAGTTAATGTTCTAAAGTCCTCTAACCAAGCCCACTTCTAATAGGGTGGATAAATCTTTTAACCAAGTCACATTTAATAGTGTGTTGTAGCCTTTAATAGGGTAGGCATTTCATAGAGCATTACTTCAAAAGAGTGAGAATTGAGTAGCATGTTACTGGTGGTTTTTCCCAAATTGGGTTTCCATGTAAATCACTATGTTATGTGTTGATTTTTCATGTGTTATGGTTGCATGCTAATTTATAGTAACTTGCCAAGTAGGAAAGTCTAAGCTTGGATGAATGAATAATTTTAAAGGTTCACTTTTACTTGATAAAAGGGTTTTAATTAGACATTTTGACCTTGAATAAGTGATTAACCCCACCCACCCACCACCACCCAAGTTAGTCTAAAGTATTTCTAACAATTGGTATTAGAGTCATCTATTGATTTAGTTTCAAGGTACTAGAAGTAGGAAGATCAAGATGTCCAAGAGAGAAGTTCCCAAACTCAACAAAGATAACTTCGTTGCATGGCAAAGTCTCATGAAACTACACCTTGAATCAATAGATGATTATGCAAAAACCTCAATTGGAGTGGAACATGTAGATCCAACTAGACTCCCATCTACAGATGATTTGAACAAAAGGAAGGAGCATAACCAAGAAATGCTAGAGATTGCCTCTACACTCAATTATGATGAATTTGATGACATCAAAGGTTGTGATATTAGATATCTATGGAGGAGACCAAAATGTTCAAAGAGCAAAGATAGAAAGCCTTAGAGGAAAATTTGGTGACATGAAAATGGAGGAAAGTGAGAATGTTTCTTAATATGCCTCTAGAATGAAAGAAGTGATAAGTGTAATAAGGTGTGTAGGTGGTCATTTGGAAGATGACACTGTCAATAGAAAATACTTAAGAACTTTGCTCCCTATCTATGCTATTAGAGTTTCAACCATCCAAGAGCTAAGGTGTGTACCAAGAAACACACTAACCTTTGAAGGAATAGTAGGAAGACTCACTACTTTTGAATTGTCCAATTATGATAACTACAAACCTGAGAATCTTGAATCTGCTTTCAAGGCTAAGCTATCATTGAAAGATACCAAGGAGGTGAAATCAAAGAAGAAGAGTAGAAAAGGAAAACATGCATCCAGTGACAATAGCACAGATGAGGAAAATGTGGAATAATTGGAAGCACTACTAGCTAGAAGATTCCACAGAGGCAAAGGTAAATTCAAAGGTAAGCTCCCTATCATTTGTTTCAATTGCAATGAAGTAGTATATATTACTACAAGGTGTACATAGAAGAATAACTACAAAGAAGAAAAAAGTACAAGAACAAAAGAGAAGATAACAGCAAAGATTGCAAGGACAAAGGAAAAAGATGCTACATTGTTGAAGAAGATTCTAATGAGAATAATGATGAAGTAGTCTATGTAGCCATGAAGAGAATCAAATGAAGATGAAGCAACAACACTAATGACTTGTGTAAACAAGAATGACAAATGGATCATAGACATTGGATGTCCACATTATATGACATGAGACAAAAGTAAGTTTATTACCTTTACCTAGTATGATGGAAATATTGTTAGATTTGGAAATGATGTTCCATGTCAAATCAAAGGAAAAGGTTCTATTAAACTGACAAAGAAAATTTTATGTGAAAATGCATACTATGTTGAAGGACTAAACTACAATTTTCTAAGTGTGTCATAGTTAGGCAATGTAGGTTGTAAAGTAGAATTTGGAAACAAAACTGCCAAAATCTATGGTATTGATGGAAATATGATAGGAAAAGGTGAACAAACTAGGAGTAATATATTTTACCTAGATATGGAAGATGCAACATGTCTTGTTGCTAGACTTGATAATGTGTGATTATGGCATAAAAGGTTGTGTCATGTTAACTTTGACAATCTGATTAACATCAGCAAAAAGAATAAAGTCAGAGGCTTGCCTAAGCTGAAGAAACCTAAAAATACAATGTGCAAACAATGTCAACTAGTAAAGATGACCAAATCAAGCTTCAAAAGAAAAACCTACACTTCCAAAGAAGTATTAGAACTAGTCCATACTAACTTATGTGGCTCAATAGAAGTGCAAAGCTACTTAGGAGATAGATAAATAATGCTACCATGTTCTTGAAGAAAAAATCTAATTCATTTCAAATGTTTAAGTGGTATTTGGCTAGGGTTGAGAAGGAAATAGGAAAAAGTCTGAAGTGCCTAATATCAAATAGAGGAGGAGAGTTTAAATCAAAATATTTTGTGATATTTTGCAATGGTAAAGGTAACAAAAGGTAAACATCAGGACCAAGAACTCCACCACAGAATTTCATTGTAGAAAGAAGGAATAGATCAATAATAGACTATGCCAGAACATTGACGATGGAGAAAAATGTTGCTTTGAAGTATTAGAGAGAAGCAGTAAGTACTATTTTTTACACCTTGAATCAAGTACAAGTCAAGAAAGGAACAAATACAACACCTTTTAAACTATGGTATAGTCACTCACCTAATATAAAACATTTCAAAGTATTCAATTGTAAATGCTATATTCTTAAGGATACTAGAAATGGAAAGTTTGATGCAAAGAGTGATGAAGGCATAGTCCTTGGATACTCCACTAGAAGCAAAGCATATAAGTGTTTGAATACTAACACTAACAAGATTGTGGAGAGTGAAAATGTAAATTTTGATGAGTATGCAAAAGTCTAAGTTGATGAATCCAAGTGACCAAAAGATTATACATCTTCTGTATACTTCTATGAAGGAACACCAACTGAAGATGAAGCTACCAATCAAATTGAGAATCAACAAAAAATTTTAGTATTAGTCGAGTCAAAACCATTAAATGTTGAGCTGCATTCAAAAGTTGAGTTTTAGAATGTAGAAAATGCACATTCTAATTCTGAAAATAGTACACACAAAGGAGATGATGAAATACCAGAAGGAGAAGAGCAAATTGAGTATGAAGCTAAAGAATCAGACATGGAAAGAAGGATAGAAAAAAGACTAGCCAAGTATGTGAGAAGACATCACCTTGTAGATCAAATCATTGGTAACAAGGATGCAAGACCAATGACAAGGAATAGAATAAGGAATGAATCATGTCTGCTAAGCAAGATTGAGCCCAAAACAATGAAAGATGCACTACAAGATGATAATTGGTATAAAGCTATGGAAGAGGAGATAGATCAAATTGAGAAGAACAAAACCTAGACCTTAGTTCCAAGACCAACTGATAAAAATGTAATTGGTACCAAATGGGTCTTCACGAACAAACTTGATGAGAATGGTGAGATAACAAGAAACAAGGTCAGACTAGTTTGCAAAGGCTATGCACAAGAAGAAGGACTAGACTATGGGGAAACATTTGCATGTGTTGCAAGAATGGAAGGAGTAAGAACACTACTTGCATATGCTTCTTACAAAGGTTTTAAATTCTACCAAATGGATGTGAAATCTACTTTTCTAAATGGTACACTAGAAGAGGAAGTCTACATAGAAAAATTTAGAGGGATTTGTTGATGACAACAACAAAGATATGGTTTACAAATTGCATAAAACTCTCTATTGTTTAAAGCAAGCACCTAGAGCATGGTATGCAAGGCTACATAAATATCTTGTGAAGATAGGATTTGAGAGAATAGATGACAACAACAACCTATATATCAAGGTAGAAAAAGGTAAAGACATTCTAATATCTGAAATCTTTGTTGATGATATAATATTTGGAGGAAAAGATGTTCTATGCAAAGATTTTGCTAATCAAATGAAGTATGAATTTGAGATGTCAATGTTTGGAGAAATCAAATTCTTTGTTGAATTGCAAGTACATCGATTGAAGTATGGCATATTTGTGATCCAATCAAAATATATCAAGGAGATACTCAAGACATTTGGATTAGAAGACTCAAAACCAGTCAACACACCAATAGTAAAAGGACATAAGTTATCTAAGAATGATGAATCAAATGAAGTGAATCAAACAATGTATAGATCAATGATTGGAAAGTTACAGTATGTTGTACATAGTAGACTAGACATTACATTAGATGTTGGAATAGTGGCAAGATTTTCTACTAATCCAAGGGAAAATCATCTGATGGTAGTAAAAAGAATACTAAGGTACATAAAAGGAACTTGTGACTTTGGCTTATATTACAATAAGAGTGAAAATTTTGAGTTGAGAGCCTACACTGATGTAGATTGGAGAAGTAATATTGTTGATAGAGAAAGCATCAGTGGAGGATCACTTTTCTTAGGTAAAAGATTGATTACATGGACCAAAAAAAAGCAAAGTTGTACCTCATAGTCTATAGTAGAAGTTGAATATGTTGCTACTACTATTAACTACACTAATATTGTAAGGATCAAATATTTATTGCAAGGTATGAAGGAAGAGGTAAATGAACCTATGATAATTTATTGCGATAATACAAGTGCCATCAATATATCAAAGAATCTTGTAATGCATGCCAAAACAAGGCATATTGCAATCAAGTATCAATATGTAAGAGAATTGGTGAAAGATAAGCAAGGATGGAAAATGTTAGCTCAAAGGAACAGATTGCTAATATCTTTACAAAAGCACTACCTAAAGATTCTTTTGAGTACCTTAGAGGTAAGTTAGGGGTGATACCACTGGCCAAGGCTACTTGAGACAAAGCAAGACTACCCTGCATCAAAAGAGTTGCTTTTTGAAATATTACATATTGATGTAGAGGATGTTTACTTTAGGATCATGCTTGAAATAATCAAAGTGCTGAAGTTCCAAATCAATCACAAGCAAGGTGACTAAGGGAGAAATTGGAGTACCTACAAATTTTACACTTGCATGTTAAGATGTTGAAATAGTATGTCTTTGTCATTGTTGTCAAAGAGGGAGAAGATTGAAGAAACTGATCAATAGCATCAATTGAGGGAGAAGAATGAATAAATTGATCAATAGCATTTGATCAACAACATTTGATTGGATAGAGGAAAGATTGACATGATCAATGTATACAAAGGGATAAATAATGCTAAGAGGAGTCAGTTGCAGTAGAAAGAAAAGAATGATTAGATATGCAAAAGGAAATAGCAAATCAGAGGGAGAAATAAAGAATCAATTAGAGCAAGATAGTTTATTAGCAAACAATTTAGAGGGAGTCAGAAGTTAGTTTATGTTGCTGATAGAATGAATAGTTTTGAATATAATTTTCTTTTTGGCATTTGATTTATTATTTTAACCTAGTTAGCATTTTGTTAACTTGGTTGATCAGTTTGGTTTGCCATCAATGTCAAAGAGGGAGATTGTTGGAAATATAATTGAAAAGATCATTGTAATAAGAAAATTGATTGAAAGAGGGAGATTGTTGGAAAACTAATTGTTGCAAAGAAGGAAGATGGTTGATAACGAATGTTTTCAATCACTATTTTGTCATTAATGTCAAACCTACTACTTGCTAGAATGACAATTATTTATAAGATCCAAGTACTATCACTAAGTTGATTGATGAAGAGGATTTAATCAACAAGATGTAACAAGAGAACCTAAGGGAAAGGTTGAATTATGGTTTTGAAATGAAGTGCGAGGATCGGTTAAGACAATGGTTAAATGATGTATTGATAACATACTTGAAGATATAGAGGTTGGTAACACTTAGAAACATTGGAGGAATAAGTTACAACAAGGTTGAATGATGTATTGATAACATACTTGAAGATATAGAGGTTGGTAACACTTAGAAACATTTGAGGAATAAGTTACAACAATGTTGATTGCAAAGCTTAACTAAGTTCATTAGTGAGTGCCCAGCAAGCTAGTTCAAGCTGAGAAAATTTTCAATTAGTGTCGAGCAAATGAAAAATCTAGTGCATGCAGAGTGATATAGAAGGAGCCAAGCATGTTCAAGTGCTAAACATTAGGAAAACTTAGTGGATGTCAAGTGAATCCATAGCAGGTGTTGACCATCAGTAAAACGTAGTTGATGCCAAGTACATAGTATGTGATGAGCACCAAAATTTCAATAGTGTTGAGCTACTGCATTATTGGAAAAGTCAAAGATTCGCTAGATCTAAGATGAAAAGTTTGCTACCTTAAATTTTGTGAATCAATTGGAGGATAAGGATGATGAGCTGGTGGCATAGAATTCTATGTAAACTATTTTTGAATGAATTCAAGAGGATTATTCATCGTCTTTCTAGAAGGAACAAAATATGGATTAGATTCAATAAATCCTACCTAATCCATTCGAACAAAAATTAAAGGAGGGAAGAATCAAGCAAGAAAAGAAATTCCAGACTTCTATTTAAGGAGTCATAGGACAAGAAGCTAGAGTTGATGGAGTGCAAAATTGTGAAGTGCTTGAAAGGTGTCAAGGAGAAGACATTACGAGAAGAAGGAAGAACAAAGCACAAAGAATCTACTTCAATTAGTGGTTAGAAGAAAGATTACACCGGTACATCGAGCATGAAGACTCAAGAAGACAAAGCTTGAAAGGAGGGCAAGCTATCAAGAGCTGCAGAGACTGAAAGCTAGGAAAATTGTGAAGAGCTAAATGGTGATTTGAAATTTGGAAGATAAGTTGTGAACTGTAATCAAGTCAAAACCCCTTATTGTTATTCTCTAGCAATTGTATTAGTTAGGGTAAAAATCCTATGGACTTAGGTTGGTTTAACAGCCATTTGTAAATCCTTTAAAAGGGTGGCATTCCAAGTGAATGTTCTAAAGGCCTCTAACCAAGCCCACTTCTAATAGGGTGGATAAATCCTTTAACTAGGTCACATTTAACAGTGTGTTGTAGCCTTTAACAGGGTAGTCCTTTCACAAGGCATCACTTTAGAAGAGTGAGAATTGAGTAGCATGTTACTAGTGGTTTTTTCCAAATTGGGTTTCCATGTCAATCATTGTGTTATGTGTTGATTTTTCATGTGTTATGGTTGCATGTTGATTAACAGTAACTTGCCAAGTAGGAATGTCTAAGCTTAGATGAATGAAAAGTTTTAAAGGTTCACTTTTACTATATAAAAGGTTTTTACTTGGACATTTGGACCTTGAATAACTAATTCACCCCCCCACCCAACCCCACCCCCCCCCCCCCCCACCCTCCCCCCAAGTAATTCTAAAGCATTTCTAACATGTGTTTCCCCATGTTGAATATGAAGCTTTCATATTCAAGAGTTATAATATGCATGATTAATTGATGAAGAATATTTTCAGTTTGAATTTTTTATTTTTGAGCATGCTGATTAGAACTTTTATAATGAGCAAATGGTTGAAAGTGAAGCTAGTTTTTATATGCATTATGAAAGTGAAGATGTAGATTCAGTTCTACCAAGTGAGTTGATTCACAATGCTAATCTAATTGGTGAAACTAATAGAAGTATTTTCTATTTACCTCATGAATGTTTAGATGAGAATTAGATTTATGAAAAATGTAAAAAAAAAAAAATTGAAGTTCGATGGCCTGGGGTCATCATTTGTACATAGTAGAAGTAGATTTCTTGCTTTCAATAAAGTATTTTGAGAGGAAGTTTGTGTGTGTGGTTTGCTTCTTCCATAGATTTGAATCCTTTCCATGCCTACAAGGGACATGCATCCCCAGATAGAGCCACTGTTGGGACTTAAATTTGCGTGGTCAATTTTCAGTCACATATTGATAATTTTCAAGAATCAATGCCCTGTGGATGATTTTTATGGATATGTAGCCAATTGTCAATTTGAGGCCTAGATGGTGTTTGAGTGGCTTGAAACCTTTCATTTGACATATGCATGTAATCGAAAATGTTATTTTTCCATCTTGAATCATTCGATGAAGTTCCATTTTGAGCTAGTGTCAAAATTTGCAATTCTGCCCAGGTGTCAAAATACATACAATAGCCTGGTTTTCCTTTGAATATCTTTTACCCAGGAATGTCTCATGACCTTCCACTTTGGGGATGTTTAGTATGCATGTGAAAGAACATGTTTTCCAATTTCTATCTCTTTTCAAATCCATTTGACTAGGTTTCAAACCCCTCAAAGTTAGTCATTTATTGTTTCGTGCATTTGTGTAGTTCACAATTCTAGGAAGCCCCATTCGACTAATTATATCTTTGACCTAGTTAACCCAAATGAAGAAATTATTTTTGCATTGTGTTCTAGGGGCAAGACACTTCATATGTTCCAATTTTGAGATCATGATGAATTTGTTTGATCAGTTTGCTAACATGATTAACAAACTAGTTTACATTGTTTTGTTATGAATAAGGTATCCAGATTGATCTGTACCCCTATTTGGCACATTATAACTTTCATCTCGTGATTGGTAATCCTAAATGGATTGTACCATCAGATTCTATCCTAAAATTCCTTGAAGTATGCAAATTCTCATGTCATGATGAATCCATCTGCATACTTTCTTATGTTCATCCATTTACCAAAAATTACTTTTTGAGACATTTCCCAATTAAAAATTTCCAAGTGCCTATTTTCAAAAATTCACCAAATTCATCTTGTTATTTTTCATAAGCCCTAATTATGGATTCTTATCCTTGGAATGTCAAAGAACCTAAACCTTGATTTTTAGAACCTCAAGTAATCAATAACCCAGTTTATAATGCCAAACCCAAGCCCAATTTATGTTTTTTAACACTATTTGCCTGCAGGATAATTGAAGTATGGATGTTTGGGGATTAAAATCTTTTGATTGGGAATTTGTCATGGGATGAGAATTTTTAGTTTGGTAGAGAGTGTAGGATTGAACACTCATGCCAATTTTTGTGGCCTGGTTACTTGATTGAATTAGTTTTTAAGGCCAGCTGGTAGGCCTCCAAACACAAATTCATAATTTGTAGAATTGATTAAAAGTGAGTTTTAAATAATGAATTGATGATTGAAATTGAATCCTGTCAGTCTAAGATGTCCAAATGGGTCAATTTGATGGATCAGTTGTTTGAAATGAATTTTTTTTTAGAGAGACCTGCTTTGGGGCCTAACTAATTCCATCAGATTGATAAGCTATTGGGAAGTGAAATACCTCAGAAGATGTTTTAATGACTATGATCATTAAATGATTGTGATAGGAAGAAGAATAACAAAGATAAATACATTGAAGAAATGGGTGATGATGTTGAAGCTGGCTCAATGACAACTATTATGTTTTTGGGAGGCAATGTAGTTTTAATTTTAATTTTTAAAGATGAATGTGTGACTCTTTGTAGGAGTAAGAGGCCACAATAGCTATCACAAGAAAGAACATTCACATAAATTAAAAAAAATCAGCCCCCATCTTGAAGTCATGAGCAGCAGGGAAGGTGCTAGAACAGGACCACGTCAAAGAATAGGGGAGCAATCCACATCTAGAGAATGGAGGAGGAAAATGTAGAGTGGTGTTTAGCAGCCAAATTGTTGTTTGATTAGTAGGAATTATGAGGAGCTTGATTGCAATACATTGCAGTGCATTTGGTTTTCCTATTTTCTTCCTCTAAAGTGTCCATTGCAGAATCCAATTCATATGTTTGTGCCAATAGAGCTAGATGACATATATTTCATTTGGTTTGACTAATGGAGATTGGATTAAATGCTCCACACGAGTTGGAAGATGGTGAGTTACATCAAGAAGACTATTTAGATCATCCAAATAATGTCAAAGAAGGTACAAAAAGTCTTCGCAAAAGTGGAAATAAAATTGTTGATGTTGCATTACGAATGGATGGACACCAACAAGATTTAGAAAAGTTGTCTGACAATCAAAACTATATACAGAGAGATGGAAAAGTATATATTGATATCAATTTTCAAGAGAGCAGTGTACCATCCCTACAAAACACTAAATGGCCATATGATTATCAAAAATATATACAAAGAGAAATACATGAGAAACCACATATAAATGTGAGAAAGGAAAGAAGCCTAGTCAAAGGCAGACCTGGTAAACATGAGAAGCCACCAGACCAAGAAAAATGCCCATGCGAAGAGGAAAAGCCCTACCAAGTGTATATAAATAGTTAAAAAATGTTTTTTTTTTTTCCTTTTTGTCCCACATTGGTTGTGGGAGAGCCTCCTTATGTGTTTAAATACTAAAACACTAACATAACTTAGTGTCTAACAAGACAATAGGCTTTTGCAAGACCATAGTAAAATTTTAAATAAACTGACAAGCATGATGATGTCGCACCTGAACAATGAGCTCAAGACTAATGCACAACATTGTGCCATGTGGTGCATCCTATGGTGGGCACTTGCCTACAATATGAAGATGCTCAGGAGTTAAATAATGGGGGGAAGCGCTTGGGTGGCAAGTGGCAGTTGTTCCAAGCCAGTGGTGAGGTGGTAGATCTCATTAGTAGCGATGTGGATATATGAGAACAAATAAGAGGCCACCACATGGTGGTGCCTAGTGGACAAATAGGATGGTGCCACCATTCAATCAGATGTTGCCACGTGGTAGCCCAGTCAAAGGAAGTTTGACTTGAGATGCAATATGAAGGTCAAAAATCAAAATGTTTTTAAAATGTTTTTTAAACATTTTCCTAAAAAGGGTAGGTGCAGACATGTTTTAAATTGAAAGATGATCAAAGCTAAAGTTTGAAATTTAGATATTTTTAAAAATTTTAAAATTTAAAAGTTCAGACTAGAGCCTTTAACAGGGGGTATAGATTTCAAATTAAGATTCTACGGGTTTCCTGTAGACATTTATAGCGATGTTATATATCATTAGAACTAGGAGAAGACAAACTTTCTAATTATGGAGTTTGTTTTTGCATAGGAATTCACTAGTTTGAGTTATAAGAAGAAATGTAAAATTTGGGCCTTCTCAGTGAAATGGGTGAAAATTAAAAATGTAGTTATAGGCTTGGTAAAATGTGGTAAAAATGCAATAAAAGTTGAATTTGGTTACCTTCAATTAGTTCAAACTCAGATTTTTACTAGCATTTCATGAGGCTTTCAGATTTTGGGCAAACATAATGGTTTTTGTCATTGAATAGGAGATATTTCAAGTCAATTATAGGAAAGTGATGAAAAATAAATCAAATTAGATAAGTAGAAAGATGAAAGGAGTTTTGCAACTACAAGGGATGGAATTTCAAGTGGACACATGTTGTCTTCAAATCAGATCTGGGAATTCATCCTCTTATGTATCTTTCTTTCTCTCATCCTTTGTAGGGGTTGGTTCCAGTTTTGGAGAGAAAAACATCTCACTGCTATGATACCATTCCTTTCAGCAATTTCTCTTGTAATGAATACCAAGAAATGAGAATATAGATAGTTCTAATTTGTTAGGTAGTTTTGCATTTCAATTTCATGCATCTTATTGTATTTGTTTCAAAGAAATGAATGAATAGGTAGCAGCAAGTTAGTCTTCATTTTGATATCTTGTCTCTCATTCATGTTGTTTGAGATCTTTTGTGTTTTGTAAACAAATATTATAAAAATTTGTTTCAATCTATTAGTTGTAAATGTTGATTTATTGTTCTTATGACTCAAAGAATTATGTAAATGCTTGATTTATCATCATAGGATTGCAAATCTCATGAAAGGATAGGTTGAGTATGAGATTCAGAAAGATGCAGTTCTCTAATTTACAAAGTGGGTAGATAGATCAGGAAGTCTTGACATATGGCATATATCAATGACTTTCAGGAATGTGTGTTAGGATTTTGTGTGACTACCCAATAGATAAGGCACTAATCATTTTGAAGGATCATAGGGTTATGTTGTTCATGTCATGTTTTTCTAAAAATCAACATCATTAATCAATTATTTTCCCTTTAATATTGAAGAACCAAAATGTGATGCCCTCACTTAGCTTATCAAGTTCTTTGATCATGTTATTAGTTGTTCCATGTTGGAGATCCTTGCATAAGTTTTAGAATAAATAGGGGTTAAATCTACTGATTACAGATTCAAGAATATGTTTAGCACTAGTACCATATAGATTGAATCTAAGGTCCACCTACCTAGGTTTTGCAGAGCCTGAAGTAAAAGAAGGGTCTAGCCTTATAGTTGACCTAGCATCTGAAAGGATATGTTAAAGATGGGAGTTAGCTGCCACTAGATGTACCTTATTCTCATTGGGGTAATTGGAAACCTGTAGTGTTTCAAAACACCAACACATATGATATACTTTGAGTCCTCTATGAGTTGCATATGCAAGTAGAGTCCTAATGTTGGCCTGGTGTCTGAAAAGATATGTTAAGGATGGGAGTTAGCTGCCCCTAGATGTATCATATTCTCATTGGGGTAATTGGAAACCTGTAGTGTTTCAAATCACCAACACATCTAATATACTTTGAGTCCTCTGTGAGTTGCATATACAAGTAGATTCCTAATACCTTCTAATCTTGCAACAAGGTCAAAGGTTTCACCATAATCATTAGCTTCTTCTTGAGAGTAGCCTTTACATACCAATCTTGCTTTGTTTCTAGAGAATTGTTCCTTTTTCATTTAGTTTATTTCTGAATACCCATTTTGTGTCAATCATATTTTTGTCCTTAGGCCTAGGAATAAGAGTCCAAGTTTTGTTCTTTTCTATCTATTCTATCTCTTCATTCATAGCCTCAATCCAACTTTCATTTTCCAAAGCATCCTTAACACTTCTAGTTTCAAATTCAGCAAGTAAACATGTATCTTTTAATTTTCTTCTTGTCATTGTTCCATCTGATTCATCTCTAATGATCTGATCATGTGCATGATGCCTTTTGACATATTTGGCCAATACATGTTCTTTGGCTTTTGAGTGATTTCCACTATCTTCATTTTCAACTTTAGGTTTGGGTTCTTCTATCTATGGTTCAAGTTCTTTAGACTCGTCAGGCACTAGCTCAATAGCCTCTAAATGTGATTTGGGTCCCTATGACTCGGTACTTCCTACAACTCGGTAACTATTGGAGATTTGGGGAGCTCAGGAGATAAGGTCTCCTTTCTATCAAATATGTTTGGCAATGTATCAGGTTCATAGTAAACAAATCTTCTGCAATCCTCTAGCTCATTTTTGCTTTCTTCTTCACTCTTTTCTGCAAACTCAACAATTCTTAAATGTGCAATTTCTATTATCTTGTAAGTGGACAAATTCAAACATTTGTATGCTTTACTTCTACAGGAGTATCCTAGAAATATACCTTCATCACCTTTTACACCAAATTTTCCTTTTCTAGATTCTTTTAAGATATACTTTCAAGTAGCTTACATTGGGTTTGTAGCCATACCATAGTTCATAGGGAGTTTTGTCTGAGTCCTTCTTCAAATGAACCCTATTCAAAGTATGAACTGCAATGCTAATAGCTTCCTTCCATTATTTAATAGCAACATTCTTCTCAATCATTAGTGTCCTTGCACAATCCATGATAGATCTATTTCTTCTTTTAGCTGCTCTATTCTTCTCAGGTGTGCCAGGGGCTAATACTTGTCTCTTGATTCCTCTTTCAATGTAGAAATTATTGAATTTATTGGAGATGAATTCACCACCTCTATCTAATCTTAAACACTTCAATTTTTTTCTAGTTTCTTTTTCTACTCTTGCCAGATACCATTTGAATTTCTCAAAGGGTTCTGATTTTTCTTTAAGATACATCACAGTCATCATTCTAGAATAGTCATCAAAAAAAAGAATGAAGAATTTTTATCCACTATAACTTTCTATTCCAATGGGTCCACATAATTCAGTATGTGCAATTTCCAAGACTTCTTCTAATTGATAGTTTTTTCTCTAAAAAATAGTCTTTCCCATTTTACCAATTTGGCAATTTTTGCACAATCCAACATCAGGTTTCTTCAAACTAGAGACACCTCTTACTCTTTTGAGTTTTCTTATCTTGACCATATTACCAAATTTTACATGACATAATCTTATGTTCCATAACCAACTTTCTTCTACTTGAGCAATAAAACATGAGCAATCACCAATATCAAGATAAAATAGGTTACCTTTTGTTTGCTTACCTGATCCAATCAAATTTCCTTTATCATCTTGTAGTCTTGCTTTGCTATTCATGAACTCTACCTTGAATCCAATGTTGTTCAGTTATGCCACACTCAAATAATTGCACTTTAATCCTTCAATCCAATAGGCAATATCACAAACAAGTTCATTTGTTAATGAGATATGATCTTTTCCTTTTATGAAAAAATGTTAATTGTTTCCAAACCTTTCACTACCTCCATCATAGTCTTCAAAATGTTCAAACTTTGTTTTATCTCCAATCATGTGGTGTGAACATCTACTGTCTATGATTCATGTATCATTTTTACTAACATGAGAAATAAGTTCCATCTTATCTCCTTCATCATGATATTCATCTTTTATAGAAATATACACTATGTCATTTTCACTCTCATCGAAATCATTAGCCATAAAACAAGTTTTCTTACCTTTGTCTTTATAGGATTTGTGACTTTTGGATTCTTTCTTACCTTTATACTTGTGGCTTTTCTTCTCATCCTTGCTTTCTTTGTTTGGACACCTGGAAACAATATGACCAATTTCTTCACAAGGAAAACAAATTAGAGGGATTTTACCTTTGTACTTTCCTCTGCTCTTGGAATATTTCTTTGCAAGTAGGGCTTCAACAATTTCAAGATCACTATCAAAAATTTCTTCAGTTTCTTCCTCACATTCAGATTGAATATATTTTATTTTCTTTCCCTTTTCTTTGAGTGATAGTTTAGCTTCAAATGTAGTCTCAATATTCTTGGAAGCAAGAACATAATTGTCAAAGTTGTCTAGTTCAAAAGTTGTCAATCTTTCTACTAGGGCATCAAAGCCTATCTTGTTATTTGGATCACATCTCTTTTCTTGAAAAGTAGATATTCTGATTGCATAGATGGGAAGAAGAGTTCTTAGTATTTTACTTACAATAGTTTACTCTTTGATGTCTCCTCTAGATGCTCTGATTACACTTACATTGGCCTTGATTCTTTCCACATATTTTGCAACATTTTTATCTTCTCTCATTCTCATTTGATCAAATTGTCCTCTAATGCTCTCTACTTTGGCTTTTCTTACATCGTCATCTCCTCCATAGATATTCTTCAGTTTGATCCACATTTCATAAGCAGTTTTATAGTCTTTTATCTCATCAAATTTAGCATAGCTAAGTGTAGATGCAGTATCAATCATCATGATGTTGTGGTTCTTTTTCTTAACAATATCTTCAATAGATAATGTTGATCAAGTGATGGTAGCCAAGTGAAGCCTCATAAGTCCTTGTCATGTTGCAAAGTTGTCTTCATTGAACTTTGGAATATCTCTTTTGTAAGACATCTTGATCTTTAGCTTAGGTCCTTGAAACTTTCCCTGCAAGCACCAAAAGCCCTAGTACCAGTTGTTGGAAACATAAGAAGAGTAACTGAGAGGGGATGGGTGAACCAGTTACCACTAAAATAAATCTCAAATCCCTTACATGTCAGTACAAATTATAATTTGAAAATTGAATACTACTGATGCTTGGTAAACACATACAAAATGTTGTAACTTGGTAAATGTTGAATGTGTTAACTTAGTAGATCTTAAGATATTGCTAGTGATTACTTAATCTTAATTGCAAGCATGAAAGAAATAACATGAACACATATGACACTAGGATCTAATGTGGAAACCCAATTTGGGAAAAATCAACAATGTAACTAGTTACTATTTTCACTCTTCTAAAGTGAGCCCTGTTAGGAGCCAACTCTGTTAAAGGTTACAAAACACATTGTTAGGTGTGACCCTATTAAAGGATTTAATCACCCTATTAGGAGTGGCCTTGTAAGAGGTCTTGAAATAATTCAATGGAATTTCCACCTTGTTAGAGGATTTACAAATGGCTATTAAGTCAACTCTATTAAGAGATTTTAGATCACTGCTACAATGGTTAGAGGGTAACAATGTGTTGACTTGATCGAGATGCAACTTAATTACTGGTTACAGATCTCTATTCTACATTGTATTGAATCCTTCCTAATCAGATATGGCTTTCTTCACCACAAGGATATTCTGCTTATCCTTCAAATTTGTTTCCTCTTTTCATCCCTTGCAATTCATTCAATACAACTTGCACACTTTGGATTCACAACTTGACCTTTTACTTATACCTTTCAGATTGTCGAGTTGGCTCAAATACAAATTAGAATAACTAATATTCATCACCATAGTTAGCTAGAATCAATAAATAAAACAATTAAGCTTCACATGCCAAAATAATAAAATGTTAGAAATGCTTTAGATTTTTATTTTATTTTTGGGGGGTGGGGGGGGGGGGGTTGAATCAGTTCAATTTTTCAAGGTCCAAATGTCCTATTCAAACTTTTCATCACGTAAAGTGTGCTCATATAACTATTCATTCATCCAAGCTTTAACTTCCCTATTCAACAAGTTACTGTAAATCAACATGCAAGCATAACACATAAAAAGTTCAACACATAACATAACAATTTATGTGGAAATCCAATTTGGAAAAAACCACCAATAACATGATACTCAATTCTCACTCTTCTAAAGTGATGCCCTATGAAAGGCCTACCCTGTTAAAAGCTTACAACACACTATTAAATGTGACCTGGTTAAAGGATTTAACCACCCTATTAGAAGTGGGCCTGGTTAGAGGACTTTAGAACATTCACTTGGAATGCCATCCTATTAAAGGATTTACAAATGGCTATTAGAACAACCTAACTCCATAGGATTTTTCTTTACCCTAATTGATACAATTGCTAGAGAGTAACAAAAGGGGTTTTGACCTGATTAGAATACAATTCAACTTGTAGATCTCATATTACTTCTCAGCTCATACCATTGCCTAGTTTTCAATCTCTACAACTCTGACAGCTTGCCCTTCTATTAGGCATAGTCTCCTTGAGTCTCCGTGCTCAATGTACTAGTACAATCATCTCTCTTCTTGACCACTTGTCAAAGTAGAGTCTCTATGCTCTATTCTTTCTTCTCCTATATGTCTTCTCCTTGACACCCTTCTAACCACTTCGTAATTTGGCACTCCAGTAGCTCTTGCTTCTTGGTCTGTGACTCCTTAAATAGAAGTTTGGAATTCCTTTTATTGCTCAATTCTTCCCTCCTATAATTTCAATTTGTATGTATTGGGTAGGATTCATTGAATCTAACCCATATTTTGTTTCTTCTAGAAACATCATGAAGAATCCTCTAGAATTTGCTCAAAAATGGTTTACATAGAATTATATGCCACCAGGCCATCATCCTTATCCTCCAACTAGTTCACAAAATTCAAGGTAACAAATTTGTCAGCTCAGATTTGGTGAAACTTCAATTTTTAAAATAATGCAGTAGCTTGGCACTATTGAAATACTAGTGCTCGACACATACTGTGTTACTTGGCACCAACTATGTTTTTACTGATGCTCGGCACCTAAATTTTACTCGGCACCTACTAAGATTTTCTAATGCTCGGCAACTATTACTTTTCTTGGCATTTGAAGTTCACTCGACACACACTAGATTTTGCATTTGCTCGACTCCAACTAAAAATTTGCCTAGCTTCAACTAGCTTTCTCGGCATCCATTGATGAACTTAGTTTAAGCTTTGTAGTCAACCTTGTTCTAACTTATACTTCTAATGTTTCTAAGTGTGACCAACCTCAGTATCTTTGAATATGTTTCCAATACATCATTTTACCATTATCTTAGCTAATCCTTGCACTTCATTACAAAATTATAACTCAAGTTTTTCCTTAGTTACTCTTGTTACATCTTGTTGATCAAATCCCCTTCATCAATCAACTAAGTGATAGTACTTGGATCTTATAAGCAATTTTCATTCCCAAAAATAGCAGGTTTGACATCAATGACAAAACAATGATTGAAAATATTCTTTGAACAACAATCTCCCTCTTTGATCTTCAACAAGGATCTTTTCAATCAGATTTCCAACAATCTCTCTCTTTGGCATTGATCTTTGGTTTTCACATCTCCCTCTTTTGATCTACTATCCTAATTGCTTCATTTTTACTTCTCCCTCTTAGCTGTTGTATCCTTTCTTTCATTCTCTCCCTCTGTATAAATTTCTTATCTTCTACTATTCTCTATTCTAATTATCTTCTTTATCTTCTCCCTCAACTATTGATCAGTCTATTTCTATCTACTTCTACCTCATACTATTAATCAAACATTGTTGATCAGTTTCTTGACATTTCTCCCTCTTTGACAACAATGCCAATGACATATTAGTATCTTATGATGCAAGTGTACCATTTGCAAGTTCCTTCAATTTCTCCCTCTATCACCTTGCTTGTGACTGATTTAAAATTTCAGCACTCTAATTACTTCAGGAATAATCCTAAAGTAGGTATCCTCTGCATTAGTGTGTAGTATTTCAACAATCAATTCCTCTAATGCAAGGTAGTCTTGCTTTTGCTTCAAGTAGCCTTGGCTAGGGGTATCATCCCTAACTTACCTCTAAGATACTCAAAAGCATCTTTAGGTAGTGCTTTTGTGAAGATGTCAGCAATTTGTTCCTTTGAGCTAACATATTCCATCTTCACTTGCTTATCTTCCACCAATTCTCTTACATAGTGATACTTGATTGTAATGTGCTTGGTTTTAACATGAATTATAGGGTTCTTTGATATGTTGATAGTACTTATATTATCACAATAAAGTATCACAAGATCATTCACTGCTTGCTTCATACCTTGCAACAAATGTTTGATCCACACAATATTGGTGCAATTTATAGTAGCTGCAACATATTCAGCTTCTGCAGTAGACTGTGAGGTACAACTTTGCTTTTTTTTGGTCCATGTAATCAATCTTTTTCCCAAGAAAAGTGCTCCTCCACTAGTCTTTTGTCTATCATCAATATTACCTCCCCAATCTACATCAGTGTAGGCTCTTAACTCAAACTTTTCACTTCTCTTGTAATATAAACCAAAGTCATCAGTTCCTTTTAAGTACCTCATTATTCTCTTTACTGCCATCAAATGATTTTTCCTTGGATTTGGAGAAAATCTTGCCACTATTCCAATAGCTAATGCAATGTCTGGTCTACTATGTACAACATATTGCAACTTTCCAATTATTGATCTATACATTGTTTGATTCACTTCAGCTGACTCATCATTATTTGATAACTTATGTCCTGTTGCCATTGGTGTGCTCACTAGTTTTGAGTCTTCTAATCCAAATTTTTTGATTATCTCCTTGATGTATTTTGATTGGGTCAAAAATATGCCATGCTTCAATTGATGTACTTGCAATCCAACAAAGAATTTGATTTCTCCAAACATTGACATCTCAAACTCATGTTTCATTTGATCAGCAAAATATTTCCATAGAACATATTTTCCTCCAAATATTATATCATCAACAAAGATTTCAAATATCAAAATGTCTTTACCTTTTTCTGCCTTAATGTACAAGTTGTTGTTGTCATTAGTTCTCTCAAATCTTATCTTCACAAGATATTTGTGTAGTCTCTCATACCATGCTCTAGGTGCTTACTTCAAACCATAAAGTGCCTTATGCAATTTGCAAACCATATCCTTGTTGTCATCAACAAATCCCTTTGGTTGTTCTATGTAGACTTCCTCTTCTAGTATACCATTTAGAAAAGCAGACTTCACATCCATTTGGTAGACTTTGAAACCTTTGTAAGCAGCATATGCAAGCAATGTTCTCACTCCTTCCATTCTTGCAATAGGGGCAAATGTTTCCCCATAATCCAATCCTTCTTCTTGTGCATAGCCTTTGTAAACTAGTCTAGCTTTGTTTCTTCTTATCTCACCATTCTCATCAAGTTTGTACCTAAACACCCATTTGGTACCAATTACATTCTTATCAGCTAGTCTAGGAACTAGGGTCCAAGTTTTGTTCTTCTCAAGCTGGTCTATCTCCTCCTCCATAGCTTTATACCAGTCATCATCTTATAGTACATCTTTTACTATTTTGGGCTCAATCTTACTTAGTAAGCATGATTAATTCCTTAGTCCATTCCTTCTCATAGGTCTAGCATCCTTGTTACCAATGATTTGATCTACAAGGTGATGTCTTCTTACATACTTGGCTAACCTTGGTTCTGTCCTTTTTTCCATGTTTGAACCTTCAACTTCAAAGTCATTTTTCTTTTCTTCTTCTGGTACTTCATCATCTCTTTCATGTACACTAATTTCAGAATTAGAATGTGCATTTTCTTCATTCTAAAACTTAGCTTCTAAATGCAGCTCGACATTCACTAGCTATGACTCGGCTGATACTGAGATTTGTTGTTGATTCCCAACTTGATTTTCAGCATTGTCTTCAAAATTCATTCCTTCATAGAAGTATACAAAGGATCTATAATCTTTTGATTTCTTAGACTCATCAACCTAAACTTCTCCATGCTCATCAAAATTTACATTTGCACTTTCCACAATCTTCTTAGTGTTAATGTTCAAACACTTATATGCTTTGCTTCTAGTGGAGTATCCAAGGAATATGCCTTTGTCACATTTTCCATGAAACTTGCCATTTCTAGTATCTTTAAGAATATAACATTTACAACCAAAGACTTTGAAATTTTTTACATTAGGTGAGTGACCATACCATAGTTCAAAGGGTGTTGCATTTGTTCCTTTCTTGACTTGGACTCTATTCAGGGTGTAAATTGTAGTACTTACAGCTTGTCTCTAGTATTTTAGAGCAACATTTTTCTGCATCATCAAAGTTCTAGCATAGTCTATCAGTGATCTATTCCTTCTTTTAGAAATACCATTCTAAGGTGGAGTTCTTGGTGTTGATGTTTGCCTTTTGATACCTTTTTCATTGCAAAATATCTCAAATTCTTTTGATGTAAACTCTCCTCCTGTATTTGATCTTAGGCATTTCAGACTCTTACGTATTTCCTTCTCAAATCTGGCCAAATACCACTTGAACATTTGAAATGCATCATATTTTTTCTTTAAGAACATAACAATCATCATTTTGGAATAGTCATTTACAAATAGCATTATGTAGCTATCTCCTAGGTAGCTATGCACTTCTATTGGACCACATAAGTCTGTATGGACTAACTCTAGTATTTCTTTGGAAGTATATGTTTTTCTTTTGAAATTAGATTTAGTCATCTTCCCTAGTTGACATTGTTTGCACATTGTATTTTCAGGCTTCTTCAGTTTAGTCAAACCTCTAACTTTCTTCTTTTTGTTGATGCTAATCAGATTGTCAAAGTTAACATAACACAATCTTTTATGCCACAACCACACATCATCAAATCTAACAACAAGACAAGTTGCATCTTCCATATCTAGGTAGAAAAAGTTACTCCTAGTTTGTTCACCTTTTCCTATTAGATTTCCATCAGTGTCATAGATTTTGGCAGATTTGTTTCCAAATTCTACTTTGCAACCTACATTACCTAACTATGATACACTCAACAAATTATAGTTCAATCCTTCAACATAGTATGCATTATCACATGAAATCTTCTCTGTAAGTTTAATTGAACATTTTCCTTTGATTTGACATGGAACATCATTACCAAATCTAACACTATTTCTATTATATTGAGTAAAGGTAATGAACTTACTTTTGTCTCCTATCAAATGATGTGAGCAACCACTGCCTATGATCCACTTGTCATTTTTGTTCACACAAGTCACTAGTGATGTTGCTTCATCTTCATTTGATTCATCCTTCATGGCCACATAGACTACTTCACCATCATTCTCATCAGAATCTTCTTCAACAATGTAGCATATTTTTCCTTTGTCCTTGTAATCTCTACTATCATCTTCTCTCTTGTTCTTGTACTTGTTTCCTTCTTTGTAGTTTTTCTTTTGCGTACACCTTGCAGGAATATGACCTACTTCATTATAGTTAAAACAAATGATAGGTAGCTTACCTTTGAATTTACCTTTGCCTCTATGGAATCTCCTAGCCAGTAGTGCTTCTAACTGTTTCACATCTTCCTCATCTGTGTTGCTATCACTAGATGCATTTTTTCCTTTCCTTCTCTTCTTTTTTGATGTCACCTCCTTAGTGTCTTTTAATGTCAGCTTGGCCTTGAAAGTAGATTCAAGGTTCTCAAGTTTGTAATTGGCAAAGTTGGAAAATTCAAATGTAGTAAGTCTTCCCACAATTTCTTCACAGGTCAGTGTGTTTCCTTGTACACACCTCAGCTCTTGGATGGCTGAAACTCTAATAACATAGATAGGAAGTAGGGTTCTCAAGTATTTTTTGTTGATAGTCTCTTCCTCTAATTGACCACCGAAACTTCTTATTGCACTTACCACTTCTTTCATTCTAGAACCATATCGAGTAGCATTCTCACCTTCCTCCATTTTCATGTCATCAAACTTTTCTCTGAGGCTCTATCTCTTTGCTCTTTGATCATTTTGATCTCCTCCATAGATATCTGACAAGGTTTTCCACATTTTGAATGTAGTGTCACATTTTTTGATGTCATCAAATTTAGCATAACTAAGTGCAAAGGCAATTTCCAACATTGCCTGATTGTGCTCCTTCCTTTTGTTCAAATCATTTGCAGTAAGAGGTCCAGTTGGATCTATATGTTCTATTCCAATTGAGGTTTTTTCATAATCACCTATTGATCCAAGGTGCAATTTCATCAGACTTTGCCATGCAACAAAGTTGTCTTTGTTGAGCTTGGGAACTTCTCTCTTGGACATTTTGATCTTCCTGCTTCTAGTACCTTGAAACTAAATCAATAGATGGCTCTGATACCAATTATTAGAAATGCTTTTGAATAACTGAGAGAGGGGGTGAATTAGTTACTCAAGGTCCAAATGTCCTATTCAAACTTTTCATCAAGTAAAGTGTGCCCATATAACTATTCAGTCATCCAAGCTTTAACTTCCCTATTCAACAAGTTACTATGAATCAACATGCAAGCATAACACATAAAAAGTTCAACACATAACACAGTGATTTACATGAAAACCCAATTTGGGAAAAACCAACAATAATATGCTACTCAATTCTCACTCTTCTGAAGTGATGCCCTATTAAAGGCTTACAATACACCGTTAAATGTGACTTGGTTAAAGGATTTAACCAACCTATTAGAAGTGGGCCTAGTTAGAGGACTTTAAAACATTCACTTGGAATGCCACCCTATTAAAAGATTTACAAATGGCTATTAGACCAACCTAAGTCCATAGATTTTCCTTTACCCTAACTGATACAATTGCTAGAGTAACAAAAAAGGGTTTTGACCTTATTACAGAATACAACTCAACTTGCAAATCTCAGATCACTTCTTAGCTCATATCATTGCCTGGCTTTCATTCTCTGCAACTCTTATAGCTTTCCCTCCTATTAAGCTTAGTCTCCTTGAGTCTCCATGCTCAATGTACCAATGCAATCATCTCTCTTCTTGACCACTTGTCAAAGTAGAGTCTCTATGCTCTATTCTTCCTTCTCTTAGATGTCTTCTCCTTGACACCCTTCTAACCACTTTGCATTTTGGCACTTCAACACCTGTTACTTTGCTCAGCACTTGAACTTCACTCGGCACCTGAAGTTCACTCGACACACACTAGGTTTTGCATTTTCTTGGCTCCAACTAAAAATTTTCTCAGCTTCAACTAGCTTGCTTGGCACCCACTGATGAACTTAGTTTAAGCTTTGCAGTCAACCTTGTTCTAACTTATACTTCTAATGTTTCTAAGTGTGACCAACCTCTATGTCTTTGAATATGTTACCAATACATCATTTAACCATTGTCTTAACTAATCCTTTCACTTCATTACAAAATCATAACTCAACGTTTCCCTTAGGTATTCTTGTTACATCTTTTTGATCAAATCCTCTTCATCAATGAACTAAGTGATAGTACTTGGATCTTATAAGCAATTGTCATTCCTACAAATAGCAGGTTTGACATCAATGACAAAACAATGATTGAAAATATTCTTTTAACAACAATCTCCCTCTTTGATCTTCAACAATGATCTTTTCAATAAGATTTCCAATAGAAAATTCTTCGTTAGTCGACCCTGCTCGATAGAAACTACCTATAAAGTGATTTCCTGTGTTAACCAATAGAGACTCGATTACCATTGTGAACTTGCAAAAATCCTTTGGTAACCGAGTGAACTTGGTCACCACTAATACCATCCAACTTTCCTTTATTAACCAAGTGGGCTCGGTTAACACTCTTTCTCTGCATGAATTCCTTCGACACTTGAGTGAACTCGATAGACATTGTCTTCTGTACTAAGAAGACTTAGGAATGCTCAATAGACAAGGAAAGTTGTCTTCACCACTTGAGTGATCTCGGCATGCACTAACTATCAACTGATATGGCATTTGTGTAACATCAATGAAAACACATAATTAATCAATTATATCCAACAAGCTCTAATGGGTTTTTGTTTTGTAAAAAAAATTGATCGAGAAGGCCCTATAAAGATTATGGCAAGGCATGAATTTGTTAGTTCAATTCCTTAGCCAAATGTTGAGAGGTGAAAGCATAGGCTTGGTCTCACCAAGCCTATCTCGAACCAAAATTTGAGGCAGGAAAAAAAAATCTTGCCGCATGCTGTAAAAAACATGCATTCATTATTTGAAATTCAAAAAGCGGGTGCCCATTTTGAAAAGTGAAAAGTGGCATTTAAAATCTCGAAATGGGTACCCATTTTTCACTTTTAAATAATAAGTACTCATTTCTTTAAAAAAAAAATTTATTTTTTCAAAATTTGAAAAATTAAAAGCAACATTTAAAATCCCCCCAAAAAATCAAAAAGTTGATTTCTTTAGAAATAGGTATCCATTTTTTAAAAGTAAAAAATGGGTACCCAATTTTTGAAAAATGGGTACTTTTTTCTTTTCTTTTAAAAATTGGATACTCATTTTTTGAAATAAAAAATAGGCACCTAATTTTTTTAAAAATGGGTGCCCATTTTTTAAATTTAGGATCGGGTACTCAAGCCTTATACGGGTGCTCATTTTTTTAAAATGGGTACTCAAATCTGAAGATGTCTCATTTCAGGAAATCACAACCCAACTTTGTGCATTCACCCCTCATATTGGTTTGACAAGGAAGTGAAAAAACACTTAAGTCATTACTTAACAGAACTCAGTATGTGTCGAGTAAGTATTTCATGTCGTGCAATATACATAGTTAGTGCTAAGCAGTTGGTATGTGTCGAGTCACTCAAGTGCCAAGAAAGTCACATATACTCATTGATTCAGATGTCAAGTAAAACAGTGGATGTCGAGTCATTCAGGAGCCGAGTTACAATAGTAAGGATATAGTGAATGTCAAGCATCAAAGCTTTCAAGGGCCAAGTAAATAGTTTTTGGCATAGTTTCTTGTAATGACACAAACTCCTATGTAAACCATTTTTGGGCTGACTTAAGGATTATTTTGTGATTCTAGAAGATATATATGAAGGTATATTAAGAATCCCTATATAGTACATGCAACCAATCAAAATAAGGGATTTATTAAGTGAAAAAATGGATTAATTACAATCATTGATTTCTACATAACCCTAGCTTACCTAAGTCTTCTAAAGGAGAGAAAACCCTAAAGAGTTTGCATGCGTGTATGAGAAGAGAAGGACAAATGCTAAGTGTAGAGAGAGAACATTTATGGTGACTATGGAGTTTATGACAGAGATATGAATTGCAGAATCAATTAGAGATAACAAAGCAGAGTAATTAAAGGATAAATGAGACTTATCTGATCACGAGGATCAAGGATATACTTGCAGAGAGAAGATCTGATATCTTGCAGTAGAGTGCTAACCGAAGGATCATTGTGTTGAATCATTCTAACAAGTGATGCTGAGAAAATCTTCTAATAGAGTAGTCTTAGCATGCTTGTGTAAATCTCTTAACTGAGTGTGTTTTATTGCAAGTTTAAGTCCTCTAACAATCTAGGCACACTTTTAGCAGGGTGTTGAAATCCATTTAATAGGTTAAGATTTAATAGTCTTTGTAAGCCTTTATAGGGAAGACCTTTCACAGGGTAGATCATAGTTTATGATCAAACAATTGTAACTTTAATTGGATAAACTTTACAACTATAGTAGTGAATATTTGTGGATTTTATCCCCACCCCAGTTTTACCTTCTCATTGAAGGATTTCTGGGTAAACAAACTTATTGTGTTATGTGTTATTTGTTTCATCTTATGGATGAACATGTGTAGTTAGCTATTTCAGTTTACATGCTAAATTGTAAGATGGATGTGTGGTGAATGTTTTATGGTTAAATTTTTGAAGTACAGATTCACCACACACCCCCCTCCCCCCTCCACCCTCCAAGTTTACTTTCCCATTGTTATTTCCAACACTTATTGCAATAAATATTATTACATTTCCCTTCTTGGTCTCCTACAATGTGAAAAAGATATTGAGGATAAAGAATAATTCATTCTTCTCTTCAAAAATGAGAGTTGTCATTATTGGCCCTTTCAATTCCATCATGCTAGCTTATATATTTTCATTAAGACTTTCCCAATGGTGGAAAGATTATCAAGATAAAATTACA
Organism: Cupressus sempervirens; assembly: GCA_028749045.1. Lineage (NCBI taxonomy): Eukaryota > Viridiplantae > Streptophyta > Pinopsida > Cupressales > Cupressaceae > Cupressus > Cupressus sempervirens. The sequence goes on along the minus strand of CM053787.1, from coordinate 676,639,348 downwards.
TGCTAGATTTTGGTGGGGCCTCCAAGGCACCCTTTTTTGTGGGTGTTACGCTTCCTTTCAAACACCACGAACTTTATGTAGGATGTTGATTTTTTATTTTCTTGGCTTTGGTTATATTTGAGACCATCTTCTCTAAAGGGTATTGTATAATCAAGTTACTCAAGCTTCATTATTTCAGTGAGAGTGGCTCCAATTGGGGATCTTTTCAATACAAACTATTAGAAGAGCATCATGTAACTTTTTATGTCTATAAAGCTCTACAAACCAATTTGGTTAGAAAAAATTGTGCTATTGTCTTTTTGCAACTTACCTTCCTTGTTGGATATTCCATGTGGAAAGCTATAATGTGAGATTATAAAACAATGAGCAATATTTGAATCTCTCTCTAGCTTTCATTCGGTTTGTAGCACCACTTCTAGCTTTCTGATCATCAATAATGGACATGACAACTATCACATCAATCAACTTGACTAGGAAGGTTAGCATCAACTTTCCATTTATTGCATATCCTTATTGCATCAATGATTATTACATTTCCCTTCTCCGTCCACTATAAGTATGAAAAAGACAGTGAGGAAAAAGAATAATTCATTCATAAGTATGAAAAGGATAGTGAGGAAAAAGAATAATTCATTCATAAGTATGAAAAAGATAGTGAGGAAAAAGAACAATTCATTCATCTCTTCAAAAATGGGAGTCACCAATGTTGGCCCTTTTAATTCCACCACGTTAGCTCATATATTTTGCTTAGACTTTCCTCATACTAAAAGGGTTGTCCAAAAAAAACACATGCTAGATTTCTTGGGGGCCTCCAAGGCACCCTTGTTTATGTTGTATTATGCTTCCTTTCAAACATCATGAAACTTGTCTAGGATGTCGCTTTTTAAAATTTGATTGGCTTTAGATATAATTGAGACTATCTTCTCTCAAGAGTTGTGTACAATTAAGTTACTCAAGCTTCATTATTTCAATGGGATCGGCTCCAACTGGGGGTCTTTTTTTATACAAACTATTAGAAGAACATGATGTAGCTTTATATGTGTACAAAGCTCTACAAACCAATTTAGTTAGCATAACAATTGTTTAATTGTATCTACGCATGCCTTATATGTATATAGAGCTCACTTAAGAGAAAATATTTCAACAAACATCTTAGGAGTCCTCACAACTTTCAAATTCATGCACCATCATTCTTCCCTTCAACCCCCTTTTGATTTGCTAGCCCTAACATATATTCCTGCATCATTTTCTCTATAACCAATTAGTGCGGTTTTGCAACTATTGTATTTTTTCCTACTAATTTCTAATGTATCCCACTTCTAGATGAGTACTCTAACTTATTTAACTTTATTTTAAAGTTTAAATAATGAAACACTTTCAATATCATCCTTTTTATTAAAAAATAGTATAATATATAAAACCTTTAATTCATAATTTGAAACATACAAAAACAATATATTTTATAGCCGTGTTATTAAATGTTCCAAAGGTCAGCCATAAGTGGGCTCAACCGTAGCATCACATTTGGTGAAGAAGCGCCCAGCATGCATTAACTTAAAAACCAAGCCAAGTCAAACTACTTCAAAGTCGACCCCTTCTTAGATAGATAGTAGCGTGATATGTCAATTTAGATAGATAGTTGCTTATGAAATATATAATACTAACTATTTCAATAAGTTGTTAATGTTAGTTGTTTTTAAAAGTAACTTCTGAACTAAACGTTGTTTAAGAGGAGCGACATTTAAAGCAGCCAATCATTTTACCGGATTATGTTGGAACTTGGAAGGATATTATATTTAGTTTAGTTTGGTTGATAAGATTGTACAAAGAAATGTCCAATCCATTATTATTATTATTATTTTGGTGATGGTAGGGCATGGATATATGGATCTAGTAAGTTTTATGTTTAGTTATCTAAAATAAATAGGGAGAGTTTTTATGTCCATAACAATGTATATATTTCAATTGGAGAGTTTTTATGTCCATAACAAGGTATATATTTCAATTGAATTTCAAAATAAATTATAAATTAATATTATGAAATTTTATAGTAGAAATATTTATTGATTGTAATATAAAAATTGTAAACTCTCTTTTTATAGCAAGATAGAATGATAGTGGACAACACATTTGGTAAGGGGCAAAGCTTATGAAAGAATTAATAATTGGGATGACTTTATCATATCGATCTAAATATATTCAATATGGTTCATTTATTCTTCATTTTATTTATGTGATGGTAAGCTTTGTGTGGGTGGTTTTATATAGGATTTATTGTTTGTATTCATTATAAAAATGAAAAATGATGGGCAATGTTCAAAGAAAAGGAAAACAAGTGGTGAATGTGAAGAGGAAGATGTTAGGGGAGGAGGCTATTGCGAGTTTAATGATATTTATTGATCAATGGATCACAGATGTTGTGCTATGAAAGTGGGTGATATACATTTGACAATTAGCTAAGGGCTTGGACAAATCTCTTAATGTGTGCATATATGAGGTGATGGGCAAATTGTTATTGGACCTAGGATATACTAGAAGACAATTGAACACCTTCAATGTAGCCTATTCTAATCTTGTACAAATGCCCACTATTGCAATTTCTTATCTTCTTAATGATATGGTTGATGACATTAGAGAATGATGTCAAAGATGAGACAAGGAATGTCTCAAATCAAAATGTGGAATATACTAGGACTAAAATTGTGAGTGTGTTAAAGATTGTGGGGAAGAAGCCTACATATAATTTTTTAATGCGTATGTTTTATATACTTATTAATTCAAATTATAAGATTAGTTTTGGTAGATCTTGGAACTATTTTAATAGATACGTAGGATATGAAGATACAACATGCATGATTTATATTATTATCAAATAGTATAACAATATAATATTTTCCCTTTTTCTAATAGTCCCTAGACCATATATATATATATATATATATATATATATATATATATATATATATATATATATATATATATATATATATATATATATATAACATTGACTTTAAAATAATAATTCATTTATATTGCAATATTTCATATTTTTTTATTCTTCTATTTTTGATAAATTAGAGATATTTAATTAATTTTTATTATTAGTTTATTTAGATGAAAAAGAATATTATAATATCTCTTTAACATACATTTTAAGGAGTTTTTGTTATTATAATTTCTAGAAAAAAATTTAGGTAGATGTCCAAGTTTTAAGTATCACAATTAAAATGAAATTATCTTTTTTTTTATCGATAAGAGGTTGAAGCCAAGATTAATTATTATTACGTGTTGATTAGTTATTATTATTTATTAAACTGGAGTGGATTCGAACCCAAGACCTCATAGATAAGAGGCTCACAATTTACTGTTGTGTTATAGGCTCTTGCCAAATTGAAATTATCTTATCCTTAAGTGATAGCTAGTAATTGTTTCTTGTGTTTTCTCATTGTATCATTTGAAAAATCCAATGTGGTTATGGATAGTGTATATCTTATATCTACCCAACCAATGTATTACCTTAAAAGGTTTATTAATTTGTCAAGATTGAATCATTATCCTCTCCTTTTATATTAACTCTACATTTCTCCTTTATTTTTTCATACTATTTGTAAGCTCGATGTGATAGTAGAGGGTGATGAAAATAATAATTTCATTCTATAATAACATTTGAGATGGAAAATATTAAATTATAATTTCTTTTTCTAACATATTTATATTTCCTAATAAAATAAATACCTTTGTTAATTTATAAAATTAAACAGAATCTACAAATACTAATGTTTCTTTCACTTCTTACTACTTGTGAATAATTAAGCTTAGTTCTAAGGAGTATGCTATGGCATTCCTTTTAACGAAGGGTGCTCCTCTTAATACCATAAACATATAACAGAAAAGAAGAAATAACAACATAGAAAACAAAATAAGCTCTGCAACTTTCTCTACAACTTTCTTGCTTGTTTTTTTTAACTACTATGAGCTAGGATAGCGCCCTTCTGACAAGCCAAATCCCTACGATTTTCCCTGACTTGTAGCTAGTTTTGACCTCGAGTGGGAGGGCCTAGGTGGAGGTGGATCTCGTGTTCTCTCTGGGTGGGATCTTGTGTTAGGTATGTTCTATGGGGATCTCTAGGGGAATGTGGTAGCCAGCCCACCCCCTATTGTCTCTTCTTGGAAGGATGTGGTTCTTAGGGAAAAATTGACAAAAAAAATCTTTTGAAGCCCCCAAGGTGATTTGTGGTGATGAGGGGCTAGATATTGTTGTCCTTGATAGCTTGGTTGATAGTGTGTCAGCTAACCTAAAGTTGTGCCTGGTGGGACACTTTGTGGCTTTTTCGCCCATTGATTGAGATGGTTAGGAAATGGGTGAATCAAAAGTGGACGGTGAAGGGAAATGTTGTTGTTTTGGCAACACCTAGTGGTCTCTTCTATTTCAAGTTTACAGTTAATGAAGACATGGCCATGGTTCTAGTAGGGTCATCATTCTATGGTAAACATGGTCCTATGATAGCTAAATGGCATCCTGGCTTGGATCTAACAAAGGAGCTTAACTGACTAGCTCCAATTTGGATTAAGCTTTTGGGCCTTCCCCTAGAGTTTTGGGATGAAAGGGTCCTCAAATCGATTGGGAACTCCTTGGTCATTTTTTTGTTGCTGATTTGGTTACTTTACATAAGTCTAGATTAGTATTTACCAGATTGAGTGTGAATGTAATGACTAGTGCAACTCTTCCTGAGTCCATCTTGTTGAGCTCTAAGTGGGGGAAGAAGATCCAACCTATAGTATATGAAAATGTGGAGCTTTTCTTCCATAATTGCTCAATGTTCAGACATGTGTTTTTGGATTGTAAACTAAATAGTAAGCCCTCTGAGATAGAGGGAGATAAATTGAGTGAGAAAGAAGTGGTGGACCTACCTAATGAGAAGGTGGAAGAGAAGGCTAGTGGGAGGGTATCAATGGACTCTATTCGCTAGGAGGTCCTAGTGATGGCTAATGAGGAGGTGAATAAGTTGATGGCAGGTACTCAAGGGGAGGGGTCACTGGTAGAGGCACCCTTGGTTCTTCTTGAGAGGCCTCTTGAGGTGGGAAGTTCATTTGGCATAGTGGAGGAAGGAGATATTGTTGATATTGATGGGAGTGACACCTTCCCCTTCCTACAAGGTATTGAGGATCTTCTAAAAAAACCCTAGGGATGGTGATGAGATAGAGGGTATGTGTGGATTTAGAGGGACTGTGTAAGGAGATTAAATAAGATAAGGGGATTGATTTGGTAGACAAAGAGGTGTCTTGTATGCTTAGTTGGAGTGTTGGATCCCCCTTGGGATCAAGATGGAGGATTCGATGAGAGCCCCAACCTTAGCTTCAACCTCCCCCCTAGGACTTGATGAAGGGATATGGTAGACTTAGAGAACAAAGAACAGAGTGTCAAGGAAACTAGAGGTGGAGAAGGTGATGAAGATGGATGTGGGGAAGGAAACAAAGAAGAATATAAGGACAAAGCAGATCACAATGGAGGTGGCTAGCGGTAGGAAACCAACCCTAGAGGCTATAACCAAAGGAAGGAAATGATTGTCCTATCCTAGAATATGAGGGGGTTGAATATCCCTCAAAAGTAATTTGTGTTGAAACAACTATCTAATACTAGGGTAGATATCCTACTAATTCAGGAAGTAAAAATTTCCTTGGAAAATTTGATTAAGATTGCGGGTTATATTTGGCTAGGGGCTAGTTATTGTTATAGTGAAGCAGAGGGATCTTTGAGATGAGTGGCCACCTTTTGGAACCCTAGTACCAGGAAAGGGAGATTTATTCACAGTTATAAGTGCTACCTCATTACTAGGCATAAGAAGGATGAGGAGGTCTGGAATGTCATTAATGTTTATGCTCCAAACTTGAGACAAGGTAGATGTTAGCTCTAGGAGGAGTTGACTGACTTCTTATTACATTCAAGGAACTCCTTTTGTATGGGTGGCTTCAATTCTCCCTTGTACCCCTTAGAGAAGTTTGGGAGAGTGATTGATTTTACAGATAGTATGAATGATTTATTGAGTTTATAAATACCAATGACTGGATGGATTTGGAGTTGACAGGAGTCAAGCTGACATGGTCAAATAACAAGAAGGGGGAGGACCTTATTCAAGTCAAACTAGATAGACTCCTTGTCTTGGCCGATTGGAAGGGGTTGCTTTCTTCCACTCTCATGGGTCTCCCTAGGATGGTCTCAGATCATGCCCCTATCCTTTTCAACTGGAAGAAGGAGATGCAAGGGTGGGGGGGGGGGGGGGGGGGGGGGGGGGGTGGTCAGGGCCTTTTAGATGTAAGAATTTGCCTAAGGGAAAAACTTACCCAGGAACTAAGAACTCAAACACAAGCACACAGTAGACCAAAAATGGATATGATCAATTAATCAGAGTATGTCCGAATACATTGTTTTGTTCAGAATGTGATGTTCAACACACTAGGAGTTCCTGTATATAAAGGCCTCTCAAGAAGCACCTAGAATGTCTCTAGAAACAACCAGAAGATAAGACAACTAAGCACCTTATCCAACATTCTAGATGAATGGATAAGAATGACTAAGTGTCATATGTGTGTAGAAGATTCCTGTGTTGTAGAAAACATGTGCTTAAAAGAGGTGTAGACCCCTATGATGGCATCAAGACAACTCACAAGAGTGCACAAACTCCTAAGTGTCTCACAAATAAAATAATGCAAAATAATTAAATAATGCATTAACCTAAGTAAACTTAAGTAAGTGTAATAAGTAAATACTTATTTACACCAACACCCCCCCTTAAGTGCAACTTAGAGGAATGCCCTTAAGCTTACAAAACTAGGATGAAGATGCATAATGGGTCCCAGCTAGTAGGCCATGTTAGGTACCCATGTACATAATGAAGATGCAAATCTCTCATAAAGCAGGGAAAGAGGGAAAACCTCATGGGAAAAACCCTCCCCTAAAAAGAGAGATAAAATGGATGCATGGATGCATGGAGTAATCAAGACCCCTCCATTATGACATACATCCATGGATATACAAGAAAGAATGGAGAAGGAAAAAACCTCCTATGAGGAAAAAGTCCCCCCCCAAAAAGAGAAGAAGGAGACGAGGTAGTCCCCCACCCCTTAAAATTAGTGTGCCAATTAGTGAGAAATGCTTTGATGTAAAAACTGATCCATGACCTCTATATGATGTTCCTCCCCTTTGGAAGAAACAAAGGCAAGGGTACCTATGAGATGCGTCCCCTAGATGGAGAAGGAATCTCTATGATGACTGGTATCTCTAAAACCTATTCAAAAGTCCTTGTGTGGATACTGATGATGGCTTCCTCCAAAACTAATGAAGAGAAGAGCATATCGAACAAGGAAGGATGTAGAACCTGCTTCAGGAAACCAATAGTCTTCTCAAATGTGAAAGAGATCTCCTGCAGATGTTATACATAAGAATCCATAATCACACCAACCTGGAAGGATTGATCATGTAGAACATGGAGTTGAGGGTCAGAGTGAGCCCTCACAATAACTATAGAAGACTCCTCAACAAAGAGAAGCCATAAATCATCATAAAAGTCTCCCATATCTACTGTGTGTGACTCCAAGAATAGAACTGAAATGTTTCGCAAGAAATCATCACCTAAACGACCATGAGTACCCTGCAGTGTTGAAGTACATGAATCTGTCACTACAGCAAAGGATGAAGTATCTGCCTCAAAAAGAAGATGAATGTCATCAAGAATGTCTCCCACATCTTCAATGCGAGACTCCACAAACAACTGTGCAATGGTTGAAAGGAAGCCTTCACATGAAGGTAGAGTAGGAAGACATGAAGTATCCTATTGCATTGATTCTAAAGCATCTATGGCCGAAATAGGATCAGGAGGAGCAACAGGAGTTGGAGGTGTGATCTCATTTGAAGAGGAGTCAGCTACAATTGGAGGAAGAAGATCTTCTAGGAATGGAGGAATAGCTGGATCTCCATAATGCTCCCAAAGATACATCCAAAAAACATATGGATCAAATGACTTAATTTTGATCATATTTTTCAGAATCAACTTTTTTAGAACTTTATATTCCATATGTAAATAGAGAGTATGCCAAATGATGTCACACTGATCAAAAGTAAACTCAAGATCTGGTACATAGGCAGTACATTGTGCTGACGGAGATATCTGATAGCAAGTTGACTCCATTCATGATAGTTGTGTGGGGTCAATTCAATCAGATCCAACTCTTCCATGATGGACCAATCAAAGAAACCTCCAAAAAAATCAAAGAACCCCCCCCTGAAAAAGATGATGTTGGCACTTGAAAGCCACTTGCCAATTTAGGGCCTATTTTTGAAAGTAGTATTTCTGTCTACAAAACCTATAACTGTGATTGCAGATTTGGAAAGTAGACAAAAAATATGCACTTTCAAAAAAAATGGAACCTGATTTGGAGTCTAGATGAGCTCGTACCAAGCATTTTAAGTGGCAAAATTTGAGATTTTGGAGTTGTAGAAAAATTCAGAAATAAAGATCTCAAACCACCTGCACCAATGTGTAGATCACAAAATCCTACCCCAAAACAAAAAATATTGCTCGCAAAAAGGAGTCTGTATGAGGAAGATATCGCTGTTTGAAAATTGTTGTTGCTGTTATTTTTTCTAAATCGTTGCCACGCCTCCAAAAAACAAATCACTCTAGATTTTGCCTCAGATGTCCGATTTGAATGAAACAAAATCTGATCTGAGGGTTTTTGAACCTTCTGAATGTGATGCAAATATCAAATTTGCACCAACAAGCTTTAATCTTCACCTGCAAAAAAATCTCTCCTATGGCCCCATGGCCAAAAAATATTCAAAAAATAATACAGATCTGAAAAAAAATAGCAGAGATGCAAATGAAAAAAATGTAGATCTGAAAATTAAATGTACAAATCTAAAATGATCATACCAATTTGGAAAATCAGTCCTTCAGGTGCCGATTTGCAAAAAGAATTCGCCTCACAATCGACTTTGGCCTAGGGTAGGCAGCTTTATAGCTGATTTTCACCAATTCAACATTTTAGACACAATGGCGAGGTCAGATCTAGTTCTAGATGCTCCCAATTTCTACAGCTCTCCAGATTTAGGCTGAGGTGATGAAGCTAGCATGGTCTCGAATGACTATGTGATGAGAAAATTTCCAAGTTGCTTAGATACCATGTAGGAATTTGCCTAAGGGAAAAATTCACCTAGGAACTAAGAACTCAAACACAAGCACACAGTAGACCAAAAATGGATATGATCAATTAATCAAAATATGTCTGAATACATTGCTCTATTTAGAATGTGATGTTCAACACACTAGGAGTGCATGTATATAAAGGGCCTCTCAAGAAGCACCTAGAATGTCTCTAGAAACAACTAGAAGATAAGACAACTAAGCACCTTATCCAACATTCTAGATGAATGGATAAGAATGACTAAGTGTCATATGTGTGTAGAAGATTCTTTTTTTGTAGAAAACATGTGCTTAACAGAGGTGTGGACCCCTATGATGTCATCAAGACAACTCACAAGAGTGCACAAACTCTTAACTGTCTCACAAATAAAATAATGCAAAATAATTAAATAATGCATTAACCTAAGTAAAATTAAGTAAGAGTAATAAGTAAATACTTATTTACACCAACAGAAATAATGTGGCATTCCCTCCCAAACTTTAGAAAATGTGAGGAGTAGTGGTGGAATATAAAGATTCAGGGAACTACTATGTTTAGGCTCACTTCTAAATTGGATAACGTGATAAAGAATGTTTTCCCTTGGAATAAGAAATACTTTGGAGATATATTTAAGATCAAGAAGGAGGTGGAAGGGAAATTGGAGAATCTCCAAAAGGTAATGGGGAATGGGTTGGCCTTAGAGGATATGATTCTAGAAGAGGAAAATTGTAGGAGACTGTGGAAGGACACAATAACCAGGTAGGAAGTGTTTTGGTAACAAAGATCAAGAATCCTTTGGTTGAAGTTGGGGGATATGAATACAACATTTTTCCATAGGTCAGCCTCTAATCATAAAAGGAGAAATATGATTGACTCTATGATGAATGACCAAAAAAATAAGATGACTAAGATGGAAGAGATTGGTAGCTAGGCAACTAATTTCTTCCAAAATGCTTATAAAGAGCAACATAGTGTGTCCAATAGGGACGATAGGAAGTGGCTAATCAACTCCATGCCTAATGTGATATTGGTGGATGAGAATGGTGACCCTACTCAACAAGTCATGGAGAAGGAAGTTTAGAGAGTTGTTTTCTCCATGAAAGGCATATAAAACACCAAGACTGGATGGGTTCCCCCTAGCCTTCTTCCAACATTTTTGGGATGTAATAAATGTTGATGTTTTTAGAGCTCCTAGGGATTTCTTCAAGGCTAGAAAGATACTTCAATGACTTAATAGAACATTTATTGTTATGGCCCCAAAGATAAAGGACCAAAAGCCCCTTACTCGCTTTAGAACTATTAGCATATGCAATACAACCTACAAGATATTCTTTAAGATCTCAATGAATCGCCCAAAGTTGTTACTTCAAAAATTCATTGGAAAACCCCATAATGGGTTTTCCCTAGGTTGCCAGATTATGGATGCTACTATTACTACCCATGAGGTGCTGCATTAGATGGATAAGAGAGGTAATCAAGGTATGGCTTTGAAGCTAGATATTTCAAAAGCCTATGACAACGTCAGCTGGTTGTTTCTCTATCAAGTCATAGAAAAGATTGGCTTCAACTAAAGAGTCATTAAAATCATTAGAACAATGATTGAGATTGTGAACTACTTAGTGTTGGTGAATGGTTCGCCCTAAGGAAATTTTAGTGTGGAAAGGGGACTTAGATAGAGGGATCCAATTTCACCATACCTATTCATCATGGTTGCTGAAGTGCCAGGAAGATATTTCTTGCAAATGGCAAAAAGGGAAGATATCAAGGGTATTAAATTGGCCACCTCCCTCACAGGGAAGGTTGTACAATTTTTTTTGGATGATACCTTCCTGAGTGGGGATTCTTCAATGTTTGAAGCTAAAGAATGGAAACATATTTTGGAGATCTACACAGTTAATATTGGCCAAAAAATTAGTCTAGATAAAAGTAACGTATTCCTCTTTAATACAAAGCTTGATATCTAAAGGAGGGTGCTTAATATTTTGGGGAGCAATATGATCTTCTTCCTAGATACTTATTTGGATCTCCTACTAAAAGTTAAAGAGGTAACTAGTCAATTTCAAAAAACTATACTTGAAAAAATGCAAAAGAAGTTGATTGGGTGGAAGGGAAAACTCTTGAGTAGTGCGAGGAAGCTCCAACTACTTGTATCCTCTATCCAGAGTATCCCTATTTACTTTATTTCCATTTTTTAAATATCTTAGGCTATGGCAAAGAAAATATAGAGAATTCAAAGAAACTTCATGCAGTCAGGTGGGGATGAGAATAATGGATTGAACCTGGTAGGTTGAGATACTATTTCTAAACCCAAATGTAAGGGTGGGTTAGGTATCAAAAATATTTTTTATTCGAATAAAGCTCTCCTTACTAAGGTTGGATGGAAGTTGGTGAAGAATGAAATTAGTTGGTGTAGGATTCTCAAAGAAAAGTACCTTGGGAATATGAAATATGTTTATTGTATTTGGGAGAGTGATCTTCCCTCAGTGTCTAGGGTGTGGGTAAGTATCATCAAGAACAAAAGTATGCTTAGGGAATGTGTGAGATGGTTGGTGAGAGGGTAGTAAATTTGGATTCTGGGAAGATTCTTGGCCAGATGGAAAGCCACTGATTTGTTCAAAATTTGGAGTGCTCAAGGATTATCTTTAACTGGTGATAGGAAATAAGGTGATGGATTAAATTGGGCCTAGTAGTAGGTGGAGGAATTTACATCTACCTTAGAGGAATTATAATGGGGGGATCCTTTTGGGGGACCTTGGTGAGTTTCTTAAAGGGTAAAAAATTCCAAGAGTGGCATGAGAGGATACTTTCATATGTAGGGCTACTTTTTTTGTATAATTCTCAGTTGGCTTAGCTTACAGGATGACATTTGAGAAGGATGTGGCTCCTAATTATTGGCAGAAGGTTTGGCATAGACAATTGATTCTGAAAGTAAACATTTTTTGGTGGGTCACCATGTATGAGAATATTCTAAAGATTAACAACCTTAGAAGAAGAGGTTTCCAAATACCTAATAGATTTTATTTGTGTGAAAAGGAGGAAGAAAATATTCCCCACCTCTTCATGGAATGTAGTTTTACTAAAAATATTTGGGGAAGAATTCCCTAGATGCTAGAGGTGGGGTAGGTCTTTCATATGGTGATAAAACAATTTGATGTGAATTGGCAAAATTTGTTCCACCATCCTCTCCTCACCTAAATGTGGAATGTGATCCACCCCATGTCTATTGGGGTATTTCGAAGGAAAGAAATAATGGGTCTTCAGAAATGAAGAAAGGAATAGGAGGTTGTAATGAGATTGATAGTTAAGCTGATAGTAGAGAACATGCAGAATAACAAGTGTAAGAAACCATTGTCCACCCCCCCCCCCCATGCTTAGTGAATAGAGGATTTCCAGGAATTGGAAACCTAAGGATGGATTTATGGAAGTTGACAATTCAAAATAGCCCACCAGAGCAAGGACAAAATGGTGCATTCCAAAGGAAAACTAGTCAAGCTATACTTTGATAGAGCTGTGAGAGGGGATGGGTTAGTGGGAGGAGGTATGGTAAGATATAGAAAAAGGTATAATTTTTTTGGATTATGCTGGTAATTTAGGTAAAGCTTCGAATAACATTGTTGAGGCTATGGCTCACCTTTGGGGCCTGAAACTGACCATTGGCTTTGGGTGGGAGAATGTAGTTATTGAAGGAGACTCAAAGGTTATCATAGACAAGGTGAAGGGTCTTATGAAAGTGGGTTGGGCATTTAGAAGGGTTATTGAAGAAGTGTGGCATTTATTAATGACCCTAAAGCAATATGACCTGCAACATATTTACTAGGAAGAGAATACGGTGGTGAACACAATGGTTGCAATGGGTCTGAAGATGCATGGTTTATGTTGTTGGAGGGATGTTGGAGTATTACCAAATTTGGTAATATCTGTGATGAATAAAGACAACCACTCATGATTGGGTCTATGTGGAGTGGATTTATTGATTATGTTGACAACTCAATGATGAGTCAACTGATGGGACCATGACATGACAGATAGATGATGGGGATTTATGGAAAGAGTACTTCCAATAATAAAGACATGAGGTTCAAGAGGGAAAGAAAATCAAAGTATGTTTTGAGTCTATAAATTGTAAATCCTTCTCATTAACTATTTACTGGCCAATTTTTATCTCACTCCACTTTTAACTCCTATCTTGATATTTATTAGTAGTTATCTCCACTTTTAACTATTGTTTTTTCTTTTTCTATTTATTTAAAAAATTAATTACTTGTGATCTCCAATTAGCTTATGTTGTGATCTCTATTTATTTAACTTTTGATTTTTAAAATTGATTTCAATTTTAGTTTTTAAATTATTTTAATTTATTATTTATATTAGTTTAGTTCTTTAAAAAAACAAAAATTGAAACACAATGAAATAGCCACTTGATATATTTTTATATATAATTTAATAATTTTTACATTTTATATTGATTCTAAGATACAGAGCTCCCAGAGAAAAGAATTAGGAAGAAAAACTTTTTTCATTACCCCATCAAGAAGAAGGAAAACGATAAGAAAGGAAGAAAGAAGATGGAAGTTACAAAAACTTGATTATAACATTCTAGGAATGAGGCTTCCAAATTACAATATATATTAGAATAAGAGAGAAGAAGAAAGAATTTAGCTAATATGTACAAGTGTTTACATAGATAATCTCTACAAAATGGCACCAAAGATTGGTAGTAGAATGCTACAAAATCAAACTAGTCAAGCAATCCAACTGTTGTCTAGAATGATGAAGTAACTTCATGTGAAAACCTACTCACATAAACAGTGAAAAACATAGAAACAAAGACACACAAAACCAAGTAATATTATTCCTCCATGTCCCATACCATAGGAACAAAATTACCATTGTTAAGATTAAGAAAAGGAGTGGTAGAGAAAGGATTAATTATAGCTGGAGTAGAGGCCTGAGAAGACTCATGCTCTAAAAGGTCTAGTAATGCAAAGAAAATTTGATGCACATTGTTGACACAATTTTTGGGTAAGCAGTCACCATATTGGTGTAATGCAGCCTTAACAGGATGAAATGACTACCTCTCTAAAAAAAAATTGATACTCTCATAAACCACATACACACTATGATTACTAAGGAGTTCTTGTTGATGAAACAAACTACCAATGAGGGCAGTACTACTCCAAAGATCATACTTTTGACAAGCTTTACCAAGCTCACCCCCTTGCAAATAAACAAGTATGATAAACCTAGCAACTATCAGCTCCAAGAGGAATGGGGACTGTAATAAGTCCATAGCATTAGATAGAAAAATTGACAGAATTTGGGAATGATATATTAATATTTTACCAAAAGGAAAAAAATATCTCATTCCCAATAATCCTCTTGATTCCTCTTCGAATATGAGGATGGTCACAGAAGAAAATGGTAGCTAGCATGTCATCCTTGATACAACCAAGAAAAGGCTTCTCCCAATCTTCTAGCTCTAAAAACACCCTAAAGTTCCTTGGATAATATTCCATGTGAAGAGAGGACCATGTCAAGCAAACATCAACTGGATAACTAACTCCAACCAATTAACTATGGTGACTCAACATGTTGAAGCTATAGATAGCAATGAAGAACGACTCCTACAAAATGAAGAAACCAAATGCAACCACCCAGAAAACCAAAAAGATTTCAAGAGCCAGCACGATAAAATAATCCCACTTGATATAAACCATTATGAAAAAAGATATATGCAATTGGTCACATTAAAACACAAGTCAAGCCCCACAAGCTAGGTAATATGAATTAAAATTGTCACATTGAAATCACACAAGTTGGGTACTTGTTACCAGAATAAAATAAGATAGTTTAATTATCCACATAGCTCTACTAAATGAATTAGACACCAACTAAAGAATAAAAAAGGTAAAGTACAAGACATTGAAAGTCCAATTCCCAAGAAAAATGAAAAATACAGCCATCATTTGGATACTAAAGCCACAAAGAAGTATGACAGAGTACTATCCAATGTCATAAGCAAAAACACAACCTAGAACACGATGTTGTGATATCATTTAAAGTAAAAATGACTAATTCTCATAAGATTACTTGAGATCACCAATCCCATCCTTGAGTCAAATAAACCTTCCCCATTTGATACCAATTACTAACCGAATGCTAAAATAACTAATACAACCATTATGTTTGCTCAATTAAAACCATATCTAATAAATAAGATATGCATAACAAAAACACATCTAGATATATTAACCATCATAGCAATAACCTAGTAATTCACACCAAATAGAAAAAATAATGATTCACTCCTTATGATAGATGCAAAACAAGGCAACATATCTAGCATCCGCTTAAAAGAACAAGAATCCAAGATTGTACCATTACAGTCAATATTAACTAAGCTGTTAGCCAAAGCCTTACTTGCCCTGTACACACCTTTCCTACTTGATGCCAACTACTAATCCAATGCTAATATGATTAATACCACCATTATGTTTGCTCACTTAAAACCATATCAAATAAATAAGATATGCATAAGAAAAACACACCTAGTGATATTAACCATCATAACACAAACCTAATAATTCACATCAAATAGGAAAATTAAGATTCACTCCTAATCATAGAAGCAATACAAGGGAACATATCTAGCACACACATATAGGAACGAGAATCTAAGATTGTACCATCATAGCCAATATTTTCTAAGCTATCAACCAAAGCATTACCTTCCCTGAATACATGTGATAACAAATAGCAATCTAGAGAATTGATGATATCCCAAATATGCTAGAAGGTACCATCCAAATGCCAATTATTGATCTTCCTTTGCACACATGCATTAATAACCATAGAAGAATCATCTTCTATATGTAAGAAAGAAAAAGACATAGACTTAGCTAAGATCAAACCCTCCAACAAAGCTATGGATTCTATCATATTATTAGTGCTAAATAGGATCAATTTTGCATAAAAATCTAGCATACACTGAATTGATTTCTCAAATAAATCCCAATATATGATTCACCAAGATTCCATCTAGATGCCCTATTGACTTAACAAAAGGAGAAACAAGAGGCTTCCATTTAATAAAATTCTTACAAATTGGAGTAGACCTAATTTGAGGGAACATAGGAGATGAAGGCAGAGATATAAGCTTCCAATTCTCCTAGGAAGAGAATATGCCATGGCACTTAAAATTACTAGAAACAAAGTTATTGACTAATTCATAGATAAGTCGTTCAATTGTATCAATCACAATGCTCACATTAGGCACCTCTTTTCTAAAAATCCTATTATTCCATTCCCACCAAATAGACCAAATGATTGATGAGGGAACAATAATACATAAACAAGAAAAAATAGAATTGGTAAATGGAATCAACCAAGATTGGAATAAGTCCCATAAAGACTTAGGAAAAGGAAGGTAAAGTGGCAATTTACCCAAAACAAAATACCACTGCATGGAGACAATGCACAAAAATATGATCAACAGATTCATTATAAAAACCACACAAAACTCATTAAAAAGGATTTGTAATATGTAGTCTACTAAGTCTATCACTAGTTAAAATTCTACCGTGAATGGCCAACCAAGAAAAAACTCCAGCTTTCGACAAAAAACTCTTATCCCAACAAAAGGTAAATGCACGCTTTGCATCATGCTGCTCAGACATACTCAATAGGGTATCATAGCTAGATTTAGCTAAGTACAAACCAGTCTTTGCAGGACACCACATGAGCTTATCACAACCTCTGGTTAAAAAAACCAATTTGCTAGGCAAGATGACATCAAAATTCCTATCCAATTCTCTACCAATAGGCAACAAAAAAGGATCTTTCCAACAAACCTTGTGAGACACAATTTCAACATTATTTGCATAATCCACTAGTCAAACTCCCCATTTGATACATCTAACTTCCATAACCTCCTACAAGGAGGAATTACGACACAATGAAGGACTTCCATTCCAAGAGTCTTTCCAAAAGGAAACATCAAAACCAGAATGAACCTACCCAGACAAACATTTAGTGACAATTGTCCTAGATGACATCATAAAATTCCAAGTAGGAAACCCTAATGGAGGATTAGAAATAGTAAAGATTCTATGAGGACAAGTGGAATAAAGATATTTGTCTTGCACGATTTGACACCATAAAGATTGAGATTTAAAGTACATATTCCAAACAAGTTCCCCCCACAAATGCTTTATTCCTAAGTGAAATGTTATGAACCTCGGCCCCTCCATAGGACTTACATAAAGACATCTTTTGTAAGGGTATCAAAGGTATTTTCCTAACATTATTCATGTTAGAAGACCGCAAAAAGTTACAAATGATTTTCTCAATCTAAACAATAATAGAAGATGGAGCTTGAAGAATAGAAAAGTAATAATTAAGAATGGTGAGAAGGACTATTTTGATCCAAAAAAATTCCAGAAAGGGAAAGCCACCTCACCTTCTAGGCTGAAATCCTACCCTTTAATCTATTAATCATATTATCCCAAAAAGATAGCTTCACTAGACCCAAAAAGAATGGAATCCCCAAATAAAGAGATGACAACTCCACTAAAACACCACAAATGTTAATTAATCTATGTTTGAATGGCTTGGGCATATAAAGAAGAAAAACTTTAGATTTATTCAAATTGATGACTTGACCAAACCCATTAGTATATATGTCTAGGATCTTCTTGATACACTTGGCTTCTTTGATAAAAAATCTACCAAATATAAGAGTATCATTAGTAAAGAAGTGATAAGTGACAGAAATCTCAGAATTCAGTATATTAATTCCTTGCCAATTAGCTAAAGCCTTCTACCCAAGAATAGATCTACTCAAAGTTTCATCCATAATAATAAATAAAAAAGGGAAAAGTGGATCTGCTTGGCGAACTCCTTAGGTAGCTTGAAAATAAGAGGAAGGAACACCATTAATTATGACTACAAATGAAGTACCTGAAAGGAACTTCTTAATCCACTTACATCAAGGTTTCAAGAAACCAAATTTAGAAAGTACAACCAAGAGGAAATCCCAATCCACTTTATCATAGGCTTTCATCATGTTTAACTTTGCAACAAACGTAGATGTTTGATAAGACTCAATGGTATAAAGAACTTCCAATGAAACAAGTGGCCCATCCAAAGTATCCCTACTTAGGACAAAACCTCCTTGTTGAGGAGAGACTAACCTAGGGATTAGTGATTTTAGCCTAAGATAAATAGCCTTGTAATGATCTTATAGATTGAATTACATAGAGAAATAGGCCTAAAATCTACAAATGTTAATGGAGATTTCACCTTGGGAATCAGAGTGATATTAGTTTTGTTAAAACTTTTCAAGATATATCCTTTCTTCCAAGATTCCTCTAAAACCAAAAGCAAATCAAAACTAATCACATCCCGACACTTTCGGTAAAAAAGAATAGAAAATCCATCAGGACCAGGAAATTTGTTAGGAACCATATAAAAAAAATCGAACAAATCTCTTCCACACTAAAAGGTTTCATAAGAAGCTCATTATATAAATTGGTAACAAGAGATGGGATGGACTGCAACAACAAGCTCCCATCATCCTTGTTTTCTCTTAGACACTTACGTTGGGCAAGTAATTTTTTGTAAAAATCAACCCCCTCATTGCAAATATCCTATTGAGAAACCAAATTATCCCCAGATGAAACAATATGAATAGCCAAAATAGATAAAGATGCCTTCCTGATCTTAGCCAAGGCATGAAAGAACTTCATACTCCTATCACCCTATTTTAACCATAATTCCCTAGATTTCTGCCTCTAATCAATTTCCTCCCTAGCACACAAAGTTTCCCAGTAACCTTGAAGAGACCTTTGTTTTACTGCCAGTACTACATCAATCCCAAAATTCATAATATGATTAGCAATACTCTTGAGATCACTTTCAACCCTAGACTTCTCTTGGAGCACATTTTTGAAAACCTCTTTATTCCAAACACAAATTTTGGATCACACAAAAGACAACTTATTTGCATATTGAAACATTCTATTTCCTTTATAGTATGGAGCACTAACCCACCATTGCAAAAGCAACTATAAGAAATGAGGATGAGTAAACCACATACTTTCAAACTTAAAGGTAGACGTAACTTTTGGCAGACTTGGCCTATTAATATCCAAAGAAATGGGAAAATGATTAGATTCAAAACATGATAAAATTTGTGTCAAAAGTGACAAATTAAGTAGCTTCATTTCCAAAGAAATTAGGAATCTATCTAGCTTGGAAGATATGGGAGCAGAAAATCTACGATTAGACCAAGTAAAATAACCATTCAAGAAAGGCATCTCACTTAAGGCATTATTCTGAATAAAAAAATTAAATTCCTCTATGATTCTCGAGGCAATAACATTTTCCCTAATTTTGTCATTGAGTGAGGAGATGACATTAAAATTGGCCTCAATAACAACAAGAAAATCCTCCAATTTACTAATTTGATCAGTGATAGCTTCCCAAAGTAAAAATGTGTCTTGGGCTAAAGAAGGCCCATAAACATTAAAAACAAAAAATTAACATTCACCTAGTTAAATTGAATGAGTTGCCAATTAGGTTGTGACATTAGGGACACCCCTGAAACATGTTTATTTTTCCACAACAAAATGAAGTTGTCAGATGCACCAGAAGAGAACACAAGAAAAATCCCAAGACCATCTATTAACAAAATTATCAAAAGATTCCTAAGATAATTTAGAGTCTTGAAGAAGAACTATGTCAGCTTGAGAAGATAAAATAAAAACTTCCTAATTCTATTACTTTTATCTAAAGAATTCCAACTCTTAACATTTGAAAACAAAATCTTGACACTGCAATAGGAGACCGTAATGTGCTTTGAGCCCAAATAATAGGTGAGAAAGATTCCAAAAGAGTCGATTGAGTACCAGCCTCAATTTCCTCTTTAACTTGACAAACAAGAGGCTTATGACCCCTTCTCTTCAAGGTCTTGACAACTGAACCCAAAGTCAACAGAGCACTAGAGGTTTCTGATTGTGAGATGGATAATTCTTGAGAAAAATAAAAAACCATCAGCAGAAAATGGACACTTATGCTCAAGAAAATCAAACCCAAACACCCCTTCTTCCAACATAATCTCATCCCGATCCTGAGTCACAACCAAGATGATGATACTGCCAGACTACAAATAGGTCTCATGCTAATCTTCCAAAGAAATAGAAGAAGACAAAATAGGGATGAATGGTTGACTATAGAACAAAAAATTGTGGATGATACCCTGATCATCCACTGGAGGAATAACCAAACTAGACAACGGACCTCTAGGAAAATCAAGAGATAAATGAGAAGCAACAGAATGAAGTGGATTTTTGAAAAACAAACTAGAATCACCAACTAAAGAAAAGGGAAAAATAGACATACCATACATAACCGAGAAAGAGACTGAAAGAACTAAAGAAAAAGGAGGGGGGAGAAAGGAGAGAACCTAATGAACAACCATCACAAATTGGGCAAGAGAAGCCTTGGAATCTTTTGTTGAATGAGAACCCCAACTAATATCACAATAAACAGGATCCAGCTACACTAAAAGAGGATTAGGAACTAACTACATTAGAAGTGAATTAGCCCCAAGAGAGGACACCTCTGACTTAGCCTCAAATTGACCATCATCAAAAGAAGTATGAAGAACCAAAACCAATTACAAAGAATTTGACTCTTAAACCTA
Organism: Cupressus sempervirens; assembly: GCA_028749045.1. Classification (NCBI taxonomy): domain Eukaryota; kingdom Viridiplantae; phylum Streptophyta; class Pinopsida; order Cupressales; family Cupressaceae; genus Cupressus; species Cupressus sempervirens. The sequence goes on along the minus strand of CM053787.1, from coordinate 676,618,464 downwards.
CTGCCAGTCATCAAATGAGCATAACAATAGGTCTAAATTAAAACATTGATAGATATCTTATGATACTAGAAGAAAATCTTTACATTGATGCAAGAATTAGCCTAGAGAATTAGCATTTTTAGAACAACAGCTGCCTCCACATATTAAAATTGTTGTATTGATACCCCAAATTTTGAACAAATAGCCATTTTTTATGGAGTTTTTTCACCTTTCTACATAAGGATACACACCTGAACAACCATATGTGGTCACACAAATAGAATTAAGTCATGCTTAACAAAAATGCCCAACTTATTTGCAAAAATCTTGAATAATGCAAGGTTGCTATATTCCAACAGGAGATTTGGAAGCGTAACCCATTTAGAATAAAAATTTGGCAAATCCTTCAAGACATCAAAATGGGGCATCTAACCCATGGTAGTGATGCCAATCCCATTCCAAAACCAACCCTTAAACTTATGCACCATAGCTTTGTGTTCTTTAGAATCAAATATCATTACAAAAGAAAGAGAGTCCTTATCCAACAAAACAAGTTCATAAAACCCCACCCAATAATGGCTAGCCCATGAAAGGAAGAAATCAAAATCCACTACAGCCTAGAGTGCACCAATAAGCATCATTGAGCATAATCCATCCACCTTATCACTGATTAACTCTAATAGAACAATAACCCTAGGCTCAAATGACTGACAAGATAGACTCCTATGAATCAAAGCACACACATCTTGGTCCAGGGTAGAGGGCAAAAGTGGGTTAGGGAAAATGTCCCCCAAATTTGGAATGAAGAGATCTCTACATGGACAAGAAGGGACCTTTTGAACTAGATTTATATTTGAAGAGGACACAAACCACAAGATAGGGCTACCTTGAAATACTGAAGAGAGCAAAATAGGCTAAGAATCATTGCATATTTCGAAGGGAGGTTGCAAATGATATCGCTTACCATACAAAAAAGGAGGAGGGCCAATAGATTTCCCTAAAAAGATAGTAGAAGAAGGATAAGAGCCCAAAATACCTTGAAACATAGAAGCCCTAGGTGGACCAACAAATTTAACCCTAGCCCAATTCACCCAAGATGAGCGACACATTAGACCACCCTAGCTTCGCACTATCCCTCCAAATACCTTGCCAGAGAACCCATTGAGGCAAATGACCACAAGACTTCACACCTGCCAAATCCTCTTTGCTCACCAAAAAACCACAAAGAATATTGAAATCCTTACAAGCCTCCACGTGTGAGCCATGCCCCTTCCTTACTGCAGACCTAGCTATCTTGTGCCGAAAATCCAACCCACCATGACAGATAGCACCTGAATATTCATCTAGCACATCGATACCAATCATCATTGCTCATCACTCACAATTCTTAGTTCTTTAAATATTATTTTTTAGTTTCTATAATTTATTTAGTCAATAAAATAACTGTTAGAGACATTATTATTTTTTCATATTTGTCTTATTAATTTTTCATAATAGATTTTATGATGGGGGTTTTTTAATTTTTTTTTTCATATTTGATTAATTAAATTTAAATTAATAATATTTATTAATCTATTTAAAATATTTTAGTAAACATTATATTATTTAAATTGAAAATTATTAATAATCTAATTTTTTCACATAAGATTATATTTTAAATCTTTACTTTTAACTATTATTTTTCTTTTCTTATTTATTTAAAAAATAATTACTTGTGATCTTCACATTAGCTCATGCTGTGATCTCTATTTATTTAACTTTTGATTTTTAAAATTGATTTATGTTTTAGTTCTTTAAATTATTTTGAATTATTTTTTAGCCAATAGGCTATTTGTGGGAATTTTGTCCCCAAAATTTTTATTTTTGACAAAAATATTGTCAGTTAGTTGGAAAAATTGTTAGTTTGGCCCAAAAATTGTAAATACTTCTCGCTAATTATTTACTAGTCAGTTTTTATCTCACTCCACTTTTAACTCTTATTTTAATATTTATTAGTTGTTATCTCCACTTTTAACGATTGTTTTTCTTTTTGTATTTATTTAAAAAAAAAATTACTTGTGATCTCCACATTAGCTCATGTTGTGATCTCTATTTTTTAAAATTGATTTAGATTTTATTTTTAAAATAATTTTAATTTATTTTTTCTATTAGTTTATTTTTTCTTTAAATATTTTTTTTTAAGTTTCTATAATTTATTTAGTGAATACAATATTTGTTAGAGACATTGCTATTTTTTCTTTCTTTTTTCCTTTTTTGTATTTCTCTTATTAATTTTTCATAATGAATTTTTTGATGCATTTTTTTACATGATTTTTTTTCATATTTGATAAATTGAATTTTAAATAAATAATACTTATTAATTATTTAAAATATTTTAGTAAGTATTATATTATCTAAATTGAAAATGATTAATAGTCTAATTTGTTCACATAAGATTATATTTTAAATCTACATTGTTAACTATTATTGATATTTTTCTATTTATTTAAAAAATAATTACTTATGAACTCCACATTTGCTCATTTTGTATCTCTAGTTATTTAACTTTTTATTTTTAAAATTGATTTAGGTTTTAGTTTTTAACTTATTTTGATTTATTTTTTAATATTAGTTTAGTTTTTTTTCTTTAAATATTATTGTTTAGTTTCTATAATTTATTTAGTCAATAAAATATTTGTTCCAAACATTGTTATTTTTTCTTTTTCTTTTTTTGGTATTTCTCTTATTAATTTTTCATAATAGATTTTTTGATAGGGTTTTTTTAAATGATATTTTTTCATATTTGATAAATTGAATTTAAATAAATATTATTTATTGATATATTTAAAATATTTTATTAAATAATATGTTATTTAAATTGAAAGTTATTAATAGTCTAAATTATTCACATAAGATCATAAAAATAATTCTTTTATCGAGCAACTATCAGTTTATCGTTGCAAGCACAAAAGCATGCAACTGTTAGTTTATGATTTTCTTATAAGGAATTCCTACTAAAAGTTGAGTAATGATTCAAATTTCAAGTGTCATCAGTTCCTTGTTGATGATGAGATAGATTGGAATGGGGGAAGTGACAGATGGCACATGGTAACAAGATCGAGTAAGTACATGGGGTTTCATCGTATTAAAGGCATTTATGTGTATAAGATTATTTTGTGTAGCTTCTTTTTTTGTCTAAGTGTTGCTGTGGTTTCAATTTACTTTTTTTGCCTGGGACTCAGAAGGGTGGGAATAGAGTTGTAAAAGATATTGCAATGGTGGTGTGACCTAATTTGGATTGAACCTTTGACGATTGAGGAAAGTGCTTGAAAACCCTTTACATGATACATGTTAAAGGAGGGGGTTCTAGCCCCATTTATGGAGGTGATGAATGATTATGATGAAAGTTTTTTGTTTCAAATTTATGAATTTTTGGAAAGATAGAAGGGTGATGATGAATGGTTTCACTTTCCAGGTGTCTGAGGAAGTAATTGCTATCGTAATGGGCCATTCTTTGAAAGGTAGGAAATGACAGAAAGTGACTAGAGTTGTAGATGAGGCTAGTATGAATTATATCTTTAGAGAGGAAGAAGAACTTGTCTGCCACTATGGTGGGTTTCTTAGGAAGAAGTTACCTGAGCCCTAGAATGAGGTTTGTTTCGTTTTGATGAAGTATCTCACTCTTGAAGGAAGGTATGGGGTATGCTATTATTATCATTTCCCCCTCTTTAACCATTTCACTCATCATGATAGTCTTTCCATTCCTTTCTTTTTGTTGCATGAGTTAGTGGACACTATTATGGATGTGAAGGAAAAAATGAAAAAGGGTGCTAATTACACCATCCTTCACCAAGGTTTGATGTTCCATCTCTACTATTTTCATTTGGCCCTATTACTACCTAGAATTGTAGAAGTTATATTCCTACTTATCATCACCCTCACCCTCCACATGTCCCTCTAAGAATTACTAGCCCTATGGCCCCCACCCCCCAACCCTGTCTTACAAGGTCCCCAAAGGAGATTAAGAAGACCTCATTGATGACCACTGGGAAGAGCATGAAAATGGAGAAAGGAAAGGAGAAGGACCTAGTCAATTTGAAGGAGGAGACCAAAGGGGGTAGAAGAAGGTCTCAGAGACTCACAAAAACTAATTCCAAGAGGAGATTGAAAATCTCTTCCTCATAGGAGGAGGATGATTCAAAATTTTATGATACACCTTTGTAAGCAAAGGATGAAACATAAAATGATGAGTTACAAAGAAGAAATGGAGGAGGATAGGGAAATGTAAGTTGATATTTTAGATTCTTCGATGTTGGGTTTGAGAGAGGAGGACAAGGAGAGTAAGGATGTGACTCACATCTTTGCATCCCTCACAATGGCTATGGTTGATCTCACACAAGATCAATTTTTGGAGATGGTGGATAAGCCCCCCCTCCCCCTTGAAGGTGTCCTTTCCAACTCAAGTGAATTCTAAAGGGGCAACAAGTTCTAATTCCCTAATTTTGTAGGTTAGCATCCTGGAGATGGAGAAGGGCAAGTTGTGTGGCTATCTAGAAGAAAGGATAGTGGCTCTAAAAATGGAGGTCAAGGACCTGAGAGAGAAAATGATGGTCTTAGAGGAAATTTTTGGCCTTTTGTCCAAATTCACCATCAAAGTGACCCATGCGGCGGCCATGACCTTGTATTTGCTGAAAGATAACAAGGATGAAGATCTAAACCAATAGGACTCCAAATTACTTTTTGGGTTCTTGGTGGAAGACTGGGTGACTGTCTTCCTCAAGGGAAAAGGTGATGAAAAGGCTAAATAGTACCTTGGCCCTCTTCATTTTTTATGCAGTTTTGGTTTTTTTGGAGGATCTTTGATTTAGTTAGTTTTAAGGCAGTGTTGCCTTTGTCTAAAAAATTAGTATATTTAAATAGTATTGGTTATGGTTATCTTAGTAGGATGCCTAGTTGTTCTTATGATTTTTCATGCTATTTTTTTTGGTGTGTTAAGCTAGTGTAGGGAGTGTTTTCTCTGGAATGGTAATTTGCTAGTGGTCAGCCAACTTGACTTTTTTTAATGGCCAGCCCCCCTTATTTTGGCTTCTTAATATTTCAAAAATAAAGAAATAATAACACTTTGTGAGAATAAAAGATGAGTTTCTTATTAATGTCGCAAATGCAGAATTACAAAATTCAAAATTACAATATGCTAACCTCCATGGGCACCTTCATCATAGTAATCTACAAGACAAAACTATGAGCTCTCACCTAGATTTTTCCTACACAATGTTCAAGCATTTCTTAAATAGGAAATTTTATGCTACCAGGAAGCTTCTAGGCACTCAAACTTAATACCTAGGAATGAAAAACCCTAAAAAATACATATAGAGATGGCCAAATATATTTTTGACATTTATTTTAAAAGTTTTGGTTAACCCAATTTCAAAAGGCCATAACTCTGAAATGGTTGCTTCGATTGGCTATTATAACCACTTTTCAAAATCATCATCTTTTGATCTATAGGCTTGGATTTGTACAAGTGCCCATCCATTAAATTTTTGAACCTCATCTAGGCATATTTAGGCCTTCAATGGTGAGCCTAAAGTTTATAAACCAAAATTGTAAACCAAAAACTTTGTAATAAATCCATAAATACACATGATATGGCATTGAGCCTAAAATTATAGGCTAATATATCCAAGATGAATATCCACCTTTGAAATTAGGACATATCAAGCTCGTATGACTGACTTACTAAGTAACAAGCCTCCACAGACAACAAATCTGCATTAAGAAAACCCTTATTCAAACAACTAAAATGAAATATTTTTTGTTGATGTAAGATTTCTCTTACACCCACAATGCTCTTGCATCAGACACTTGGGGTAGTTTGAGAAGTGACCTCGTCACATCTCAGGTGTTCAGAGGAAAACCAATATGGGTAACTTTCTCCAATCTCTTATATATCTCTTGATCAATAACTATCTCCCTCTTTGACAACAATGCCAAAGACTTGTCATCTTAACATGCAGATATAAGCTTCTTTACTTTCTTAAGTTTCCTCCTTTTTCACCTTCCTTGTGATTAATTTGTAGTGTTAGTTCTTTGATTATGTTAGGTATCTCCTAAAGTAAAATCCTCTTGATCAATGTGGAACATATGAAAATCAGCTTGTTTGATGCAGAGCACTCTTTTTGTTACTTGGATAGCCTTTGATAAGGATATCGCCCCTAGTTTACCTCTTAGATACTCATGAGCATCCTTAGGCAATGCTTTTGTGAAGATATCACCAATTGTTTCTTTTGTGTTAACATATTCCATCTTCACCTCTTTATCTTTATCTAATTCTCTCAAGTAATGATACTTGATTGTAGTGTTCTCAATCTTTGTGTGCAACACAGGATTCTTTGACATGTTTATAGCACTTGTATTATCACAATAAAGTGTCACTAGTTCTATGATCTCTTCCTTCATACCTTTGAGTAACTGTTTGATCCATACAATGTTTGTACAATTTATAGCAGCAACAACATATTTAGCTTTAGTAGTAGATTGTGAAGTATAGTTTTGTTTCTTGCTGGTCCATGTGACCAGCCTCTTACCTAAAAAAATGCTCCTCTACTGGTGTTCTTTTTGTCATCAATGTTTCCATCCCAATCAACATTAATATAGGCTCTTAATTCAAATTTATCATTTTTCTTATAGTATAGACCAAACTCCTCTATTCCTTTCAGATATCTCATTATTCTATTTATAGGCATCAAATGATTCTCCTTGGGATTAGCAAAGAATCTTGTAACTATCCCTATATATAATGCACTGTCAGGCCTATTATGTACTACATATTGTAATTTACCAATCATAGACCTGTACAATGTTTGAGTCACCTCAACTGAATCATCATTCTTTGAAAATTTCTCTCCTATCACCATAGGTGTACTAATTGGTTTGGAATCCTCCAGTCCAAAAGTTTTCAATATTTCTTTGACATATTCTGACTGAGTGATGTATATACCATATTTCATCTGATATATGTGCAAACTCACAAAGAACTTAATCTCTCCAAACATAAACATGTCAAATTTTTGCTTCATTTCATTTGCAAAAGCCTTACATAAAGCATCTTGACCTCCAAATATGATATTGTCAATAAAAATTTTAGATAACAAAATACCTTTTCCTTTTTCTATCTTCATGTATAGATTGTTGTTATTATCAATCCTTTCAAATCCAATCTTCACAAGATAATCATGATGTCTCTCGTACCATGCTCTTGGTGCTTGCTTCAAACCATATAGAGCTTTGTGCAATCTACATACCATGTTCTTATTGTTAACATCAAAAAATCCTTCTAGTTGTTCTACGTAAACTTCTTCCTCTAATATGCCATTTAGAAATGCATATTTAACATCCATTTGATAAACTTTGAAACCTTTGTATGAAGAATAAGAAAGTAAAGTTCTTACTCCTTCCAATATGGAAACAGGAGAAAAAATTTCTCCATAGCCAATTCCTTCTTCTTGTGTATATCCTTTGCAAACTAATCTTGCCTTGTTCCTTGTGACTTCACCATTTTCATCTAGATTATTTCTGAATACCCACTTGATGTCAATCACATTTTTGTCTTCTAGTTGAGGAACTAGAGTCCATGTTTTGTTTTTCTCAATTTGTTCAATCTCTTCTTCCATGGCCTTACTCCAATCTACATCTTCTAAGGCATCTCTTACTGATTTGGGTTCCTTCATGATCAATAAGCATGTATCATTTATTAATTTATTTCTTTTCAATTGTCTGGCACCTTTGTCTCCAATAATTTGCATAGCAGGATGATGTCTCTTCACATATTTGGACAATCTTAGTTCAGCTCTAGTTTCTTCATTTGGTCTTTCAAATTTAGAGTCACTATGTGCATCTCTATCAAGTATCTTAGCATCTCTTTCATGTATACTAATCTCAGAATCAAAATTTTCTTCAACTTCATTTTGTGACTCAGCATCTAAGTGTAGCTTAGTTTCTAAATGCAACTTGGCATTCATAGCATGTGATGCGACAATCACTAAAACTTATTATTGGTTTGTAGTTTGATTTACAATTTCTTCTTCAGTAGACATTCCTTCATAAAAGTATATAAATGATTTGTATTCTTCTTGTTCTCTCATAGGTTCAGCCTCATATACTTTTGTATATTCATCAAAATTTACATTTGTACTATCTACAACTTTTTTAGTGTTAGTATTTACACACTTATAAGCTTTACTTCTTGTAGAATAGCCTAGGAATAAATCTTCTTCACTTTTTCCATCTAGTTTACCACTTTTGAAGTCTTTAAGAATATAACATTTTCTTCCAAATACATTAAAATATTTTACAATGGGCAAGTATCCATACCATAGTTCAAAAGGTCTTGAATGAGTACCTTTCTTGACTTGTACATAGTTTAATGTATAGATAGTTGTACTTACAGCTTCTCTCTAGTATTATAAAGCAACATTTTTCTCCATCATGATGTTCTTGCATAGTCCATTACAACCCTATTCCTCCTTTCAGCAATTCCATTTTGTAGAGGGGTTTTGGGGGTAGATGTCTATCTTTTGATTCCTCTGTCATTACATAACATCTCAAACTCATTTGATGTAAATTCTCCTCCTCTATTAAATCTCAAGCAATTCAAAATTTTACCTATTTCCTTCTCAACTCTTGCTAAGTACCACTAAAACATTTGGAAAGCATCAAAATTTTGTTTCAAAAACATAATTGTCATCATTCTAGAATAGTCATCAACAAGTAGCATAATGTACTTATCTCCTTTGTAACTTTTCACTTCAATTGGTCCACACAAGTCAATATGAACACTCTCTAGTATTTCTTTAGAGGTATGATTTTTACTCTTGAAACTTGACTTTGTCATTTTTCCTAACTGACATTGTCTGCACATTATATTATCCAACATTTTCAACTTAGGAAAACCTCTAACTTTCCTCATGTTGCTGATAATAACCAAGTTATCAAAATTAACATGACATAACCTTTTGTGCCATAGCTATGCATCATCAAATTTTAAAATTAGACAAATAGCATCCTCTATATCAAGATAGAATAGATTACTCCTAGTTTAATCACCCTTTCCAAGAAATTTCCATCAGTATCATATATCTTAGCAATCTTGTTTTCAAACTCAACCTTACATCCTAAATTATTTAGTTGTGACAAGCTCAAGATATTATAGTTAAGTCCTTCAACATAGTAAGCATTATTACATAAAATATTATCTATGAGTTTGATAGAACCTTTTCCTTTTATCAAACATGGTGCATCATTACCAAATCTTACACTATTTCCATCATAACAATTCAAGGTAATGAACTTACTTTTTTCTCTAGTCGTGTGATGTGAACACCCACAGTTAATGATCCATCTATCATTCTTGTTCACACAAGTCACAAGTGTAGTTACCTCATCTTCATCAAATTCATCCTTTATTGCAACATACAACACTTCATCATCATGTTCATTATATTCTTTTTTTTTTTCCTCTATTGCAGTGTAGCATGACTTTTTTCCTTTATCTTTGTAGTCCTTGTTGTCTTCATATCTTCTACTTTTGTACTTGTCACTACCCCTATAGTTATTCTTCTTCTTTGGACTTCTAGTAGCAATTTGGCCAACCTCATTGCAATCAAAATAAATGATAGGTGATTTACCTTTGAACTTATCTTTACCTTTGTGGAATCCTCTTGCCACAAGTGCTTCAAGTTGTTCTACATCCTCCTCATCTATATCACTATCACTAGACACATACTTTATCTTTTTCTTCTCTTTCTTCTCATTGGGTTCCTTCAATGACACCTTATCTATGAAAGAAGATTCAATATTTTCAAGATTGTAATTATCAAAGTTAGATAGATCAAAAGAAATGAGCCTACCTACCATACCTTTAAGTGATAGATTATTCTCTAGTATACATCTCAATTCTTGAATTGTAGAAACTCTAATAGCATATATATGAAATATTATCCTTAAAACTTTGCTTAGTACAATATCATCATCTATTTTACCAGTAGCTCCTCTTATTGCATTAACAACTACTTTTATCCTTGTGACATATTGAGAAATATTTTCACCTTCTTCCATTCTCATATCATCATTTACTTACTCTAAGACTTTTAGCCTTGGATCTTAGAACATTAGTGTCTCCTCCATAAATGATGGTTAAGGCATCCCAAACTCTAGATATCATCAAACTCTACATAACTTAGGGTAGAAAAATCTCCAACATTGCCTGTTATATTTATTCTTCATTTTCATATCCTCGACAATTGGGGCTCCAACAAGATCAACATTGTTAGTAGTAATGGTAGATTGTGCATAATCTCCAAGTCCTCCAAGGTGTAGCCTCATCAAAAAAATTCACACAGGAAAGTTCTCTATTAAGATTGGGTACTTCTCTTTTTGACATCTTGATCTTTGTGCTTCTAGTACCTTCAAACTAGTCCTCTTAAGAAAATGGCTTTGATACCAATTGTTAGAATACTTTAGATTAATTGAGTGGGTGAGGGATGAATTAGTTATCCAAGATCCAGATGTCTAAATAAAACTTTGCATAGCCTAGTAAACCCACAAAACATTTATCATCATCTATGCATCCATAAGATTATGCAATCACTTAAATCTTGTCGGTTACTATCAAATCAAATTGTAGAAATGTCAACAAGAAAAATAATAGATTCAACAACACACTTGACACAATAATTTACATAGAAACCCATTTTGGAAAAAAACTACTAGTAATTTTCACTCTTTTGAAGTGGTGCCCTGTGAAAAGCCAACACTATTAAAGGTTACAATACACACTATTAAATGTGATCATGTTAAAGGATTTCAATCACCATGTTTGGAGTGAACCTTGTTAGAGGACTTTAGACCATTCATTTGGAATGTCACCTGGTTAAAGTATTTACAAATGATTGTTTGGTCAACATTAATCTAAAGGATTTACCCTAGACATACAATTATTAAAGTGTTATAGTAAGGCTTGATCTAACAACAATTTATAACTCCATTTGCAGATTACAGATTTCTATTTTAGTCCTCCATTCTACTTTTCCTTCACACATTTTAGCTATGATAGCTTGTTCACCCTTCAAGCATTAATACCCTTAAGCCTTCTTGCTTAACATTCCAATGTAGACTCTTCTCTTAGGTCACTTGATGAAGTAAAACCATTGACTCTTTGTCTTCCTTAGGTTCTCACACATGAAAACCCTTGTTTCTAACCAACCATTCCTATAAATAGGAAATTAAGATTTTTTTCTGCTCATTCTCCATCATCCAATTTAGGGTTAGAAAAGATTAGGTAGTATACAATGAATCTACCCCATATTTCATATCTCTTCTAGAAGCTTCTCCTTCAATTCTCTTTAAATTCACCTCAAAATGGTTTACCTTGAATTCTATGCCATCAGCTCATCAATCTTATCTTCCACCTAGCTCACACAATCCAAGAAAACAAACCCTTCATCTCAGATCCATTGAATTCATGATCTTTCAAATCATGTAGCCAGTTGGCATTAACTTTCTTCTAATGCTTGGCACATACTATGGCGCTCGACATCCTCTATAAAATCACTTGGCACAAACTAAATTTTACTGATGTTCGACATCAAATAAACTTTACTCGTCATCGAATTTTTTGCTTTGTATACACTACAATAGGCTTTCACTTGGCTCCAACTAATGTTTTGCTTATTTTGCACTAACTTTGCTTGGCACCTACTATCCACTCAATCAAGCTTAGCAAACAAGATTTGTTTAACTTGTTCTTGTATACTTTCTTAGTGTAACTAGCCTTTATAATCTTAAGTAGATTATCAATACATCATGTTATCATTGTCTTAGTTGATTTTTGTACTCCTTTACATAATCATAACTCAACCTTTTCTCTAGATGCTATTGTTACATCTTTTAATCAAATCCTCTTCATCAATAAATTAAGTGATAGTAATTAAATCATATAAGCAGTTGTCTTATCAAAAAATAATAAGTTTAACATTAGTGACAAAACAATGATTGAAACATATTGACCATACTTGTGTCAGTCTATTCTCCATAGTCTCCTTCTTCAACAATCTTGCTCAATCTATTCTCAACACACTCATCTTGACAATGCAGGAAAGCCAATGTTCAATACTTGCAACCTACATTAAAGATGAACTTGTATATATAAATTTATATATAAGTTAAACAAGTAATGAAAGGGAGTAGTTCATTGTGTAGATCTGACTAGTAGGTGACTATGACTCCCTCCCTTAATGACATCAGATATGTGAGACAGAAAGGTAAAATAGAGATGCACATCCTACACATGCTAGTATGGGGTAATTACAATAATAAATCACAAGTCAAATCATGAAATGCTCAAATATAATAATGCATCACTATGAATATAAAATCATCATCATTTGGAGACCTATCATATGGCATTATCATTAGAAAAATCACATTTACAAACCAAGAATCATTGAAACATTATTAATGCATAAGTAATCATAATCATCAAAAAAATGTGAATTATAATCAGCTAAGTTCTTCATTACTAAAATATATGTAATCCAAATCATGAAATAATGTCATATAACTATAAATCAAATATCTTTGAAATTAACACATGCATGAAATAGTCCTAAAAGAGTTTGACAATCATAATAGAAAATAAAGTATTGATGGACATTACATCCACCCCCCTAAAATTAGACTTACTCCTAGAAGTCTACTACTACAACTAGGGTAACTAAAGTAAAAATGTACTATCCACAATGCCATACAAAAGGGGCATTTAAGAAATTAATACAAACAAGTTGACTATGCATATACTTCTAGTCACAAAGAAAATCTCATAAATGCAACTTCTAGTTAAAAACACAAGGCTTGTCATAATATTTGCAACTGATAAACATCATAGAAGATATCATGAAAAGAAAATCTCTAGTGTACATCCTAGTTGGCTAGTTAAAGAGCTCATGAGAAAAAGAACTATCATGAAAATAAAAGCATGGGACTACAAGTAAACACAAGGAGTGTATAGTTGTGAAATAGTTAAAAATCGTTTATTTTGAGAATTCTTGTTTGTGCATCAAAACGTCATTTGCAATCATCAGATTATACATAGTTACAAAATCAAATGATGTCCTTATAACTGAATATTTAAATCCATTCAAATTCTTATTCACAAAAAAAAATCAAAGGTTATAAGCCAATAAGATCATCATGTTTCAATCGATGTATAAAATATCAAGCCTTGTTAAAATAATAGTAATATTTAAATATAATAATCCTACCTATAGAGTTTATAATTTAAAAACCATGATTAAATTTAGTATAAACTAACTTTAATATTTAACAATCCAAATTTTAAATAAATAAAATACAATTTAAACAATCTAAAAATTATATATTTTGAACAAGTATTGAAAGTCTTGTGTACTAAATGAAAGGTTAAACATACATATTGATTAAAGTATTTAGGATAGAGAATACTAAAAAAAGTATTTGAAGGGAGAAATATACAATTTTAAGATTGTAGTTGGTTTTTAGTAAAAAATATAAATTGTTATATGCAAACTAACATTTATTTTAAGTTGGATAGTAAATTTAAGTTGTAGAAAATTGAGAAAGGCAAGCACATTAAAGGTGACTAGTAGGGACTTCAGCAAAGATTCATCTACAACATCCTTGAAGTATGAAGGAAGATCATTGCAAAGAAAGGACCATGATTTTATTAAGTAAAATTGGGGTATGCCCCTTTTATACTATAATTTAAATAAGACTGTGGTCTAACACTAGAATGGAGGTTTTCTTCTTCGTTCTTTCCTACCAGTGTCTGTTGAATGAAGAAATATGTAATTTGATTTCTTTAGAAATTTAATGCATTAGGCTTCGATCATTTACCTATATATATATATATATATATATATATATAAATTTTATATTTAAATACATTTTTAAAAAAATTTAAATTTTAAATTACTTAATTTTATTATTTTTTAAATAAAAAATACCTCATGGTAGGGTCACACCCTTTAGCACACTGCCGAAGGTAGTCATGCACTGCTTTGAGACAATTGCATGCTGCCCTTTGGGCAGACATGTGGGGGGGTTGAACCCCTCCCTTCAAAATATATATATTTTTTGTTTTTTGTAATTAATTATGTCTAAAATATTTTTTATTAAATGAAAAAAACTCATTATATTTTTTTCAAGCTAATTATTATTTAAATAAAATAAGAAAAAATTTAAACAAATTGTAAATTAAGTCTACATAATTTTTCATTGAACACTAGCCCAACAAATTTGTTTTGTCCCTAAATTTATCTTTTGTGTAAAACAAATAAGAGTTTCATTTTGTTCACAAAGATCCAAGCTAATATAATAGATCTTTTCAAAGGAAACATATTATTATATGTTTCAACCCTACTACATGCTGATGGTAATAATATGATAACTTGGTGAAACCCTTGCTAAATTGAAACCCTTCAAGCTACAAAAAATTCCTTTTGCTCCAAATCAAAAAATTGCTCCCCAAAACCTATGTGAAACAAGGACGCAAAGCATCAAGTTCTTGTCGAAAGTTTGTTATTTTTATAGATATTAAATGTGTAAGGTGAAGAAGACCATGGTAATCACTACAAAATGCAATTATAGACATAATTTGAATTACACACTATAATTAAAGTCCTAGTTTGATTGTGAAAACCAATTCCATTATGTTTTTATGTTCCTTAGAAGGAATTATAGCACTATCAACATGTGGTTGTCCTCAAGTAGAAGATGGATCAATTTTTTTTTTAAAGGTTGACAGTTAAATTTGCAAATTTTATGACAAATTTTGAAGCAAAGGAACTATTTCCTTGGATCAATAATACTGAGGAATAATTTGAGTTTGAGGTATAACATCTTGCTGATGTAGAATTTCAGTAAAAAAGTTATCTAATTAAACTACTATGTGTCTATGTAATTTAAACATTGAATACAATATTTACAAAATATGTGTAAAGATGAATGGTATACTATAAAAGATATATATTATTTGTTATAATAGCAAATAGTCTTTGTTAAGTCATCAGTAGAATTAATTTTTTAAAAATTATAATATTCTATTTTTGAAAATGAGTTAATATAATATTTTAAATGTCAATTTATTTAAAAAAATAATATTTTAAATAATATTTGACATGTCACCTTAGTTCTATAATTTATCAATGATACTTTAAAACTTTTCTAATAATAAACATTAGATCTCCTATTTTCATTTGATTTTTAAAATATGATGTCTTGGAATTATTATATTAATATTTGAACTTAAAGATATAAATATGAATATTAGTTAAATATTTAAATCATAACTATTCAGAATTATTACTTATTTATTTCAAATTACCATTTTTTTTGAAATAATTATAACCAAAATAAAAGCTAATCTTTTTTTTCGTAAAGTTGTAGTAATATTATAATAATTAAAATTAAAGTGAGTTAAGAGGGGACAAAATTAGAGGGAAATTTTGCACAAAGTAGAAGGAATTTTTGAGAAAAGTAGATGAATTTTTTTGAATTTTTATCTCATATTTGTTGGAAAATAGATGTACTTATATGTTTCTGGATTCGATTGTGTTAAGATTTTTACCATCTATTGGTCTGATTTTTCATAGGGTAGAGATTAAATAAAATTTTGATGAAAAATCAATTAGGTCCTTATTTCTTGCAAATTAGGGTTGTAAACTTTATGATTTTTATTTGTCATTATGCCCTATTATTGCTTTGTGTTGTTTAAATTCTTTCTAATTTCTTAAGGTTTGTTATCAGAGCAATTACCAAAATACCCTAGATAAAAAGGACCCTAAATTTCTTGTTAAGTTTTCAATAGGTTTGGAAAAGCACTCAAATCTGCCCCTTTGTAGTCTCACAGTGTGGGGTTGAGTGGGTGAGCACAAAGCATTTGAAAAGGCATTCCAAGGCATACGCTTAAAGTGATTTGCGAGTGAGTGTAAAGGTTTTAAAGGGAGATATTGTATTTGTTTACATGGTTACGAGTGAGCCTTTAAGCGAGTAAGCAAAAATATGTTGGGTCTTGATCTACATGCTTACGATCTAGGGAATAGCATAAGAGCATAATACTTTGCACAATGAAAAGGCATAAAGTCCTTTATGGTCTTACGTATGAAAGGGACTTGTAAGATCAAAAGTGTTGATTAGTGACGTTTACGTGCCTTCACTTTGCAAGATGTATGGACAACCGTAAAGGCTATATTATGATGTGAATGTGTTAGGTGGGACCTAATGAGTTGTCAAATGAACCTGATGCAAGAAAATCTGGTAATGACACATCACGTGTAACAAATGGGTCCCGAATAAATGATTCGTCAAAAATAAGCTAGGCATATTAAGTGACACGATGGTATCCTACTTAGCACTTATAGGCTGGGAAGTTTGTGATTTTCACTGGTAGTGACATAGCGACATGCCTGAAAATGAAAAACATGGCAGAGTCAAGGAAAAATGATGTCATCAAAAATTAAATAATATATATGTATGCTAGCATGTTAAACCAGCTCAGCGCCAATGGTAACTTGGACCCATTCCCCATGCATAAAATATGCAAAGAATTATGATCGTCAGATTAAGCATGGATCAACGATACTTGCTAACTCGCTACGGAAAGATGTGTGAAAGTTATGTATAGTGAGGTAGCAAGTGAGGAACCCACCTTTGTTCTCTTAAGGGTTGTATCAAATGTTTTCCACAGGATCAAAGCAAAATAAATGGTTATCACTAGCTCATTATAGAAAGGTGCTCAAAAGTTATGTATAGTGAGGTAGTGAGTTGATGACATGTGTCCTCAGTCATCCGTCAGCCTAGTTTTCATTATGTGATCAAAGATCAACTGCTGGCGCAATCCTACAATATGGAGATGCTTATTCAAAAAGGAATGCAGAAATGTGCTAGCTTGACACATGGAAAGAATGATGTCAAGTATTCATTCACTCAGGAGGTGATATGGGACCCATTTGCATGGGATTTTTTATGAGGAACTGATTCACATGGAGCTTTCCCATTGGTCAGTGCAGCTGACTAGGCATTATTCATTTCAAATTTGATATGATCGTTGATTTTGTTTTGATCAACAAATGCCGCTTACCAGCAATTTCAAAGTGCAAGAAATTTAAGGAATGCGGGTAAGCAGTAATGTACATAACCATTTTTTTTTCCATTAAGTTCATTGCTTTTTGAATTAGAACCACTCAATGTGGTGAAAATTGATGGATAAAATTTAAAGCTGATTACAATTTGGAGGTAACGGTTACTGAGAGTTAAATATGGCATAGAGCTCATTTGTGTGATTTCAATGCTCGAATATAATTCATGATCTTGCCATTATTTGAACTATAGAATTGCAAGAAATTAATAGAACATAAAGAAGTTTTAGAGCCAAGGCACAGAGATTTTATCCAGTGATCAGGAGAGTTGCAGTGGGAATTATACAGAGAGGAGGTGCAAATTTAATGTTGCAGATGAAATTGCAATCAGATTTAGATATATTTTCATTTGATTTGACTTCTCTAACAATTATAAGGATGAATTGAATTTTTTTGGAGGTGGTTGAGGTAATTGGGTTTTTGGTAACAAGCACAAGTGAATTTCACAACAAAGGGCAGAAGTGACATGTTGAGATCAGATTTTTGGAGCCTCAGTACATTTTGATGATTTCTTGATATTTCTCCATGAGATATTTTGCAGATTATATGGGAGAGATATATCAGATATTTTGGGCTTCATTTATGGTTTCATTTGTAGGTAGTTGAGGAAGTTCAGTTTCAGCAACTCCAGATTGAAGACTCTTTCAGTGGGACAGATGTCAAGTTTAGATTGTCATTCTAGAAAGATCTTCTCTCCTATATATCTTTCTTTTTTGCTTGTTGTAAGGGTTCCAATTTTTAGGACTTGTGAGACCACAAGGTTGGCTCCAGTTTTTAGAGTTGTGATACCAATTAGCTCAATTTTTTTTTCTATTATGAACATCAGTATTGTATATCTTTTGAAGAATTTTCATATTACACAGTTATTCTTTTTGTATTTTCTAAGTTTTGATATGCAGATGGTGTATTATTTTCAAGGAAATTAATGCAAGAACTTCACCTTTCTTATGTTATCTATAATGTTTTGTGTTTGATAACAAAGAGCTTGAACTTAGTTTCAATCCCTTAAGGTTGTATATCAAAATAGATTTGTTGTTGGAACAAAGAGCCAAGTAAATGTTTGTTTATACTGATAGGGTTACAGGTTACACTAGAAGGATATTATGATAAGTACGAGAGTTGTTATGAAGATTGATGTCTATTTGTAAGTCAAATAGATAGATCATATGGCTAAATATATGACTATATTTTAGGTATCCATCTGCATGTTAAGCTTTAGTTGATGCCCAATGGATAAGGGACTAGTCAGCTTGAAGGATACATGTTCTTTGTTGTTGCATACCTAAATGATGTTGAGATACAAATCTTAATCAAATATATTTCCTTTTGTGTTTAAGAGTTAAAAGAGTTTTCCCTCACTTAGTTTATCAAGTTCATGTGTTCTGTTATCAGCTATTTCACCCATGAATGCTTGCATAAACATAGAAGATTAAGGTATTTTTTTTTCTAGATTTAGTTGTATCCCTTTACACTGGTACCATATAAAGAGTTTGAGCTCCACATGCCTAGGTCTAACAGAGCCTGAAGAAGAAGAAGGATTTATCCTTATAGTTGGCCCAAGACTATATTCAAGTGCATCCATCATAGGAATTTTCTAACCTTAGATGTATTGGTTTGGTTTCTTGGTTATTTCCAAAATTGTTAAATTAGGAGCCAACAAAATGGTGACTTTGTTGGGGACTACACTCTATGTTGTCATAAACCAGTATATCATTTAAGATCTATGTTTACCTTGGGTAGAGTTTGAAGTAAGTGTTTCATGCTGAAGTTTCTTGTGGTTTTGGAATGATATTTGCACTTTGCCTAGATTATCAGTAAAGTGGTTGTGATCTATCTAAAAATTATTCCCATTTTGGTAGAGTGGGTGATGACTCAAAAGGTTTTAACTAGTGTCAAGATTCAAGGAATTTATTTGTTTCAAAATATGGAAAAGAAAAATACATAGGAAAATGTGAGGAAAAACCTAGGAATGAAGTTACAAACTGATATCCCTCCTAGAGGAAGACAAAACTGGGCTATGAAGGGAAATTGGATGCAGAAAGGAAGCTATTCATAGAAGCAACTAGTAGGGAAAGATAACATTCACCATTCTCTTGTTGAAATAATGCCTTCCTCGAAAGGTCCGAGATCTCATCCAGTTAAATTGTCTGATGATGATTTCTATAATACCCCTAAAATGATATGTCAAGAAAAGGTTGTGCAACCACATATATTTCATCTTGAGGATAGGACTAGTAATTACCTTTTCCAGCACAGTACAAACCCTTTCATGTCAGATCATTCCCCTGAAAAGGTCAAACCTAGACACTTAGAACCTGAAAGTTTTAATGATGAGAAAACATCTGGGTCTAAATTCATTATCCTTGATCCTGATGAGAATGGAATTTTGAAAGCATGGCTTGCTGAGCAAAAAGCTATAAATAGGAGATTTCAAAAGGAAAGGGAAGAAAAGATCACGAAGGCTTATGAAGAAAAGCAAGAATTACTTAGGAAAATTGCTGCTCTAAAGAAGAAAAATGAGATAGCAGCTAGTGCTTGACAACCTGATATTGTGGGACAAGTTGAACAGCTTAAGAAGCAAGAGTAGAATTTGTTGGAAACTCAAAAAATGAATATAGAGGGACCTATAATATAGAAAATTAGGAACTATACTGCTCTAGAAGTTGATAACAATAGAGTAAAAATTGTGGAACCTGTTATAGGTGCTAAGGACAAAGGAAAACAAGAGGAGATTGGTATTAAGATCAATGAACCAGTGAAGACAGTTCAAATCCATGATTCCATGTCACTTTTTGATATTGAATTGGAAAAGAGAAGAAATGAAAGGGATGCTTTAGCCAAGAGATTGGAGATTGCAAAAAGTGAGACTACTATAGCTAAGATGAACAATAAGATCAAATTCTTGGAAATTACCAAGAAGCAGTCTATAGCTATGCCTAAAGATGATGATAGATCTAATTATTCAAATCAAAATACTACTAAGGTACCTGTTTCTTTCTTGTCTTCATCTTCATAGAAAGTAGATCTTAACAAATCTGTTGGTGATGCTAGCACTAGTGATACTAATAAAGAAAATGCTAATCACCCCAAGATTAATTTACAAAGGAGACTTGTTCAATTAGAAGGCTATAGGAAAATATGTTTTGATGGAATCCCTAGTTTTTCAAATCCTATCCCACAAGAAATGAGGAAAAGATTGCCTAAATTTGATGGAAATAATGTTATTTCTTGTGAGGACCATTTGAGGAGTTTTCTTGATAGGATGAGTGATTATGAGGTTGAAGCTGAAGATGTCATTATGAAGTTGTTTGTTCAGTCATTAACAGAAGATGCTAGAGAATGGTTCAAGATACTTCCTGAATTGTCTATTGTTGATTGGAAAGATATAGAGTATTATTTCAAAGAGCAATATGGTGACAAGAAAAATCAGAGCTGTATCTTGAGTGAATTTAATAATATTAAGAGGTTGCCTGATGAATTTGTTACTAAATTTAACACTAGATTTTAGAAAAGGATGTACAAGCTAATGCAAGACATGTGAATTGATGACAAGGTATGTCTGATCACCTATCTGAATTCTTTTGATGGTAAAATGGCATACCATCTTAGGGATAAAGAGCCTAGAACCTTAAGAGATGCTTTCAGGATTACCATTAATATAGAAAATAATTTGAGGGTTTCAGGGAGATTAGAAAGTAAAAGAGATGATCCTAGGTTATTTGGGGATAAGGGAAATAGAAGGGAAGAAAATAAAGCCATAGAAGGAAAAAGGCAAGAGCCTAGTGAAATGAGTCAGATTCTAAATGCTATAAAGGATCTAAACCTTCCTCAGATGAAGAATGATAGGAACCCCGCTGATAATAGGGCCCCCTATCAATCAAATTTCAATAGACAAAATAGGCTACAAAATTTCCCTTACAATACTACCTGGAAGGATGGTCAACCTAGTATCTCTCTTCCCAAGAACAACAACAATAAGGTGAACCCTAATCCTTTGTCAAAATATTCTATAAATTTGGTAGATGATCCTGAATGTGTTGTTGAACCTATTTGGTGTTTTGCATGTCAATTAACCCATTTCCCTGAATCTTGTGTAGTAGCATTGTCATTCCCAGGAAATCAAACTACAGTAAAAAAGTGTCATGAGCAAGAAGAAAATATGTAGGATGCAATATGTTTGATTCACATTATTCTGACTATGAAGATTATAGCAGAGATGTGTATGACCAAAGACAATTTTAGAATGCCATACAACAGCAAGTATTTTTTGATGAGAGTGATCTAGAAGACAATGTGTGTAACATGGTAAATGCAAAGGAAGAAGTAACACTAATAAAACCTTCTAGGGAAGAAATTGATCAAATTATTGCTAATATGATAGCTCAAGTTCAAACTAGAAACATGGCTCAGAGAGGTGAATGTGATAAGGTAGCTAGTATCTTCATAAAAGGGGTTGATCCTAAGAGGGGGGAGATTGTGAAACCTAAAGAAGCTCCTATTGTGAAGGTTAAAATTACTAATAGAAGATGGGAACAAAAGAAAGGAGGAAATCCTAAAGAGGTGGAGTTTTCAAATAATGTCCCCATAAAAATAGATGAGAAGGTATCAAAGATCATCACAAAACATGATAAGAATCATCAAAATGCTCTAAACATTTTGGATAAACAAGATGAGAAAAGGAATGTGACTAATGATGATCCTCTTGGTTCCTCCATAGATATGCTAGTTGTTTTGTCTCAAATTATTGTTAAGGTTCCTTTGTTTGAATTGGTAAGAATTCCTGAGCACCGAAATAAGGCTATAGCATGGTTGGGAAATACTGATGTAAAAGTAAGTCAAGATTGTAATGAAACTCACAGTCCCAAGGAAAGCAGCAAAAAAAAGGTAAAGGATAATGAAGTTGAAGGAGTTGTGTCTCAAATTCCTTAGATGTTTTTGGATAATTCTGTAAATCAATGTTTGGGAAATGTTGAACCATTTTTCTTAAGAATTATAGTAAATGGTAAAACATTAAAAAATTGCATGATTGATTCTGGTGCTTCCAACACTATGATTCCTTTCGAAATAATGAAGGAATTAGGCTTAAAAGTGGATACTACTCAAGGAAGATGTTGTGCTATGGATAAAAGAGAAGTGACAATCATAGGCACTATAAATTCTTTGCCATATAGATTAACAACCTACCCTGACAAAGAATTTACTATGAGTGTATTGGTTGTTAATATTCCACCTCAGTATGGCATGTGATTATCAAGAAAATGGAGTACTGCTATGGGTGGGAGTCTACAGTGTGATTTGTCATTTGCTACTTTTAATATTGAGGAGAATTTGATAAAGGTTAATAGGGAGCCTAAGAGTATATACATGATAGAGGAAGATGTAGGAGACAATATGAAAAATTTTGTGGATACAAATATTAATGCATTCAGAGCTGAGGACCTGACTTTGAAAAAATCTAAGCATAAGTCTCAAATGGAAATGGAAGCTAACACAAAAACAGACAAGGGTGATCTATGGACTATGTTTTTTGATGGTGCATGTTGCAAAGATGGATCTGGCATAAGCATTTCGTTGATATCTCCAGTAGGGGTAACATACAAATTTTCCTTTACTTTAAGTTTCCCTTGTACTAACAATATAGTAGAATATGAGGCTTTGTTGTTAGGCCTTAGATTAGCTCATAAGCATGGGATAAAGTGTTTACATGTTGTAGGAGATTCTCAATTGGTGGTAACCCAAGTAAGAAATGCTTATGTGTCAAAGAATAAAAGATTGAAACAGTATAGAAATGCAGTGTAGGACATGGTTGAATGTTTTGATACATTTGGAATAATTTGGAAGGATAGGACAAATAGTATAATGGTAGATTTACTAGAAAATATAGCAATAAAACCTGATGATATCACATTTACTGGTTTGTCTAAAATTGAGATTCAAATTAGACCTTCTATCCCTAATAATGTTCATAATTGGCAATTTTTTGAAGATGATAATGATATTCTAAGATTTTTGAATTGTGAGCATATGTTGTTAGGACAAGAAATTGATTGTGTAGCCTATGTGGAAAATGTAGATGGAAAAGATACTATTTTTGGGCAAGAAGTTGTGCAATTGAAGACAAATAAAATTCCAAAGGGTCTAGTTGTTTTAGAAATCATTTTTGACAGCCAAGATAGGCCACAAATGGACACTAATGGATATAGTGCCAAGGATTTAGAGGAGGTGAACTTGGGAACTCAGGAAACACCTAAAAAGGTATATATCGGTAAGAAATTGCCTCCTAAAATTAGGAAAGATTTAATAAACCTACTAAGGAAATATAGACATGTGTTTGCATGGTCATATGATGATCTAAAGGCCTATAGGGAAGATATTTTTCAATATGAAGTCCCTTTGAAACCAGATGCTAAGCCTTTCAGATAAAATAAAAGGCCAATAAACCCAACCTTGGCTCCCAAAATGAAAGAAGAATTGATCAAGTTAAGAGATGCTAGGATTATAAAGCCTATCAGACATTCTTCTTGGGTATCCAATCTAGTACCAGTAACAAAGAAAAATGGAGATATAAGGTTATGTGTTGATTTCAGGAATCTCAACATATCTTCATTAAAAGATAATTATGGTTTACCCAATATGGAAGCCATGTTGCAAAGGGTCACTAGTTCAAAGCTTATGTCAATGATGGATGGGTTTTTAGGTTATAATCAAGTAGTTGTTAAAGAATCAGAACAGTTTAAAAATTGCTTTCACTACTCCATGGGGTACTTATCTTTATGTCAAGATGCCTTTTGGCTTACTAATGCTAGAGCTACTTTTCAAAGGGCTATGGATGTGGCTTTTGCTGATATTATTGACAAATTTTTGGTTGTGTATCAAGATGACCTTACTGCTTACTCCAATGATGAAAATGATCATTGTATGCACTTAGAAAAGGTATTTATCAGAGCCATTAAATATGGAATATCTTTAAATCCAAGGAAATGTAACTTTGGTGTCACTGAAGGAAAATTGTTAGGGCATCTAGTTGGCAAGTATGGAGTAAGGATTGACCCTAAAAGGGTAGAAGCAATAGATAAGATTTAGAAACCCAAGAGTGTTAAAGGAATCCAGTCCTTCTTTGGACAAATCAATTATCTTAGGATATTTGTGACAAATTTTTCTAAGATTAGTAGGCCTATATCAAGAATGCTAAAGAAGGGATCTGAGATAAAATGGAATGGTGAACCTAGTATTGCATTTCAAAATATTGAGCAAGCTATTAAAGATGCCCCTGTTCTCAGAGCTCCTGATTATGACAAACCAATGCATATATTTTCTTTTTCCTCATTTCACATTGTTGCTACAATACTATTATAGAAAAATGAAGAAGGTTATGAGCAACCTATTGCATTCTTCAGCAGGTCTTTCCAAGCAGCAAAACTTAAGTATGACATCAATGAGAAATAGGCATATGCACTGGTGAAAGGAGTTAAGAATTTTAGATGTTACTTAATGGGAGCTACTGTCATTGCTTTTGTTCCTACTACTGCTATGAAGGACATCTTTTCACAACAAGAGGTATCTGGCAAGAGATGTAGATGGATTAGTAAGATACAAGATTTTAACATTGATATTTAGATTACTAAGCTAGTTAGGGGTCAAGGTTTGGCCAAGTTGATGATAGAAGCTTATCTAGAGGCAAATCAAATTAATCAACTTGATGATAGTTGCAAGGAGAATCTTTGTGATATGGATATCTCTAGCTGGTACAAAGACATAATTTATTAATTGCAAAACATGAAATCTCCACCAGGGCTAACAGATAACAAAAAAGATCCCTCAAGTTTCAGGCTATAAGGTATGTTATAGTGCAAGGTCAATTGTGGTGGAGAAATATGGAAGGGGTACTTTTAAAGTGCGTAGATGAGATTGAGTCTAAAAGAATTTTGAAAGACATGCATGAAGGTGTGTGTGGAGGACATTATATGGCTAAAACTACTACTCATAAAATTCTTAGGGCTGGTTTTTGGTGCCCTACACTTTTCAAAGATGCTCATGAATTTGTGAAAATATGTGATACTTGTTATAGATTTGGGGGAAAGTCAAAATTCTCTGAGAATTTTCCATTAAGACCAGTTGAAGTGCAGGCACCTTTTCAATAGTGGGGAATTGATTTTATAGGTGAGATCACAAATAAATCTAGTAGTGGTCATTCTTGGATCCTAGTGGCTACCAATTATTTCACTAAGTGGGTTGAGGAAATCCCTACCAAGAATGCAATAACCAAAGTGGTGATCAACTTCATTTTAAATAATATTATAACCAGATTTGGATGCCCACAAAAGATTGTAACAGATAATGCTATGTGTTTTAGATCTGATGAGTATAAAGAATTCTACAAAAAATATGGCATTACAGAATATACATCCTTGCCTTATTATCCTCAAGGGAATGGTCAGGAAAAATCAAGTAATAAGAATATATTAAAAATTATCAAGAGGATCTTAGGAGAAAACAAGAAGGCTTGGGACTCAAAGTTGCCATTAGCTCTGTGGGCTGATAGAGTTACTGTGAAAAAGGCTATTAGATGTGCCCCATTTGATTTGGTCTATGGTATACAGGCTAGACTTCCACAAAATAACCTCAAAGAGATGTATATATTTGTTCAATTGTATGAAGATGATATCATTGATTAGATGCAACTTAGATTGGATGATATTTTGCAACTAGAAGAAACAAGGAGAGAATCTATTGTTCAAAATGCCAAGTTGTAATCACAAATGAAGCATTTATATGACAAAAAAGCCAGTAACAAGAAATTTGAAATAGGCAACATGGTACTAATGTGGAATGCTAGAGAGTGGAAGATAAAGGAAAGCATGGTAAATTTGACCTAATCTAGCTTGGCCCATATAACATTTGTGATAAAAATGGAGAAGATTCATATTTTCTAAAGAATTTAATTGGAGGTATTCTTGAATTTCTAGTTCATGGATAATTATTGAAGGGGTACTTTTCTTAAAAGTATCTATTTTCCATGAACAATAGTTTTAGGGTTCTTGGTTTTCCTATACATTCTGTATATTTTGTAAATTCTTGTAAATAGTCTCTTTGTACAGTTTGGTTCGTTGATTCTTGTTCCTATGTGTTGCTCTATGCTCTCTGAAAAGGTTGTCATCTCTTTACAAAATGTGTGGTCTGCTCCTCCATAGATTCTGAATTCCTGCATAGACTCAAGTAGTCTATCATCCCCAGATAGAGCCGTTGTTGTTCTAATTTTTCACAGGACAAAGATTGAATAAAATTGTGATGAAAAATCAATTAGGTCCTTATTTCTTGCAAATTAGGGTTGCGAACTTTATGATTTTTATTTTTCATTATACCCCATTATTGCTCTATGTTGTTTAAATTCTTTCTAATTTCTTAAGGTTTTTTATCAGAGCAATTACCAAAATACCTTAGATAAAAAGGACCCTGAATTTCTTGTTAAGTTTTCAAAAGGTTTGGAAAATAACTCAAATCTGCCCCTTTGTGGTCTCATGGTGTAGGGTTGAGCGGGTGAGCACAAAGGGTTTGAAAAGGCATTCTCGGGCATACACTTAAAGTGATTTGCGAGTGAATGTAAAGGTTTTAAAGGGAGATATTATATTGTTTTACGCAGTTATGAGTGAGCCTTTAAGCGAGTAAGAAGAAATATTTTGGGTCTTGATCTACACGCTTACGATCTAGGGAATAGCATAAGAGCGTAATACTTTGCACAATGAAAAGGCATAAAGTCCTTTACAATCTTACATATGAAAGGGACTCATAAGACTGAAAGTGTTGATCAATGATGTTTACGTGCCTTTGCTTTGCAAGACATGAAGACAACCGTAAAGGCTATATTATGATGTGACTGTGTTGGGTGGAACTTGACGAGTTGTCAAATGGGCCCTGATGCAAGCAAATCCAATAATGACACATCACATGTAACAGATGGGCCCTGAACAAATGGTTCATTAGAAATAAGTTGTGCAAATTAAGTGACATGGTGGCATCCTATTTACCACTTGACCAAGAAGTTTGTGATTTTTGTTAGTAGCGAGGTAGCAACATCCCTGAAAATGACAAACATAGTAGAGTCAAGGAAAAATGATGTCATTAGAAATTAAATAATATATATGTGTGCCAGCAAGTTAAATCAGCTCAGGGCCAATGGTAACTTGGACCCATTCCCCATGCATAAGATATGTAAAGAATTTTGATCGTCAAATCAAACATGGATCAACGATACTCGCCAACTCGCTATGGAAAGATGTGTGAAAGTTATGTATAGCGAGGTAGCGAGTGAGGGACCCACCTTTGTTCTATTAAGGGTTCTATCAAATGTCTGCCATAGGATCGAAGCAAAATAAATGGTTATCGCTAGCTTGCTATAGAAAGGTGCTCGAAAGTTATGTATAGTGGGGTAGCAAGTTGATGACACATGTCCTCAATCATCCATCAGCCCAATTTTCATTCTGTGATCGAAGATCAATGACTAGCTCAATCCTGCAATATGGAGATGCTCGTTCAATAAGGAATGTAGGAATGCACCATCTTGACACATGGAAAGAATGATGTCAAGTATTCATTCGCTTAGGAGGTGATATGGGACCCCCTTGCATGGGAGTTGTCAGGAGGCACTGATTCACATGGAGCTTTCCCATTGGTCAGTGCAGCTGACAAGGCATTATTCATTTCAAATTTGGTATGATCATTGATTTTTTTTTAATCAATGAATGTTGTTTACTCGCAATTTCAAAGTGCAAGAAATTTAAGGAATGCGGGTAAGCAATAATGTACATGACCATGTTTTTTTTCCATAAAGTTTGTTTCTTTTTGAATTAGAACCACTCGATGTGGTGAAAATCAACAGATTAAACTTAAAGCTGATTGCAATTTGGAGGTAACAGTTACTAAGTGTTAAATATGGCACAGAGCTCATTTGTGTGATTTCAATGCTCAAATATAGTTTACAATCTTGCCATTATTTGAACTATAGAATTGCAAGAAATTAATAGAGCATAAAGAATTTTCAGAGCCAGGGCATAGAGATTTTATCCAGTGATCAGGAGAGTAGCAGTAGGAATTATACAGAGAAGAGGTGAAAATTTAATGTTGCAGATGAAATTGCAATCATATTTAAATATATTTTCATTTGATTTGAATTCTCCAACAATTATAAGGATGAATTGAATGTTTTTGGAGGTGGTTGAGGTAATTGGTTTTTTGGTAACAAGCACAAGTGAATTGTTGGAATGTCTTAAAGGGAAGAGATCTTCAGAGAGGTGGGGGGTGAATCAGAAGTACTAGCCTTTTAACCACTTTTTATACCCTTAATGACATATAACTAAAATTTTCGTGCATGCATATAAACATTAAACAATCATGTGAAACAAACATGCATCACCACATAACACTTGAGATTTTGGTGACCCAGAAACCCTCCAAGAATAAGAAGGTAAAACAGGAGTGGGGATGATACCCACGAAATTACTACAGCAATTAATTTCAACCACTTCTGATGGTTTGCCCTATTAAAGGCCTACCTTGTTAAAGGCTTTACACTGTTTCAATAGTGACCTGGTTAAAGGATTTACAAACACTTTACATGAAGTGTTACCCTGTTAAAGGATTTAATCACCTTTTTAAAGGATCTACAAGATAGTTGTTAAGCTAACCTATCAAAATAGGGTTTCCTTTCTAATAAAATGGGTAAAGAGTATTAGGTATAATAAACCTGATAGCTTACAATCCTTGATTGCTGAATACAGGTGCTTGATCTACTTTCCCTGATCTTGATCTCTTGAGATCTGATATACATTTTTATCCCTTGCTTTGTTCTTATCAACTGAATGTCTAACTACTATCCTTTCCACTTAATCTTTGACATCAAAGCTCTGCAATGACCTTAATAAAGGCCTCGACTATTCCTTCTTATCTCCAACTCTCTGTTAATGGCATTAGGACTCTCTTATAAAGATTAATGGATCATTATGCATCTTTGGATAAAGTGTTCCCGCTCAAACCCTAGAAATTCACCCATTGGCTGCATGCAATTCCAATTTTTTGATTGGTTGCATGAGGATCACATAGGTAAATGAAAGGATTTGATCTTATCTCCTTATCCTGTCATGAGTCACGCATAACCGATTTACATCTTGGCTTGTATTGGCACAAACTCTTATGCTAATCCTATGTTGCTCGGCACATAAAGTAATACTGATGCCCGGCACCATCTATTCTAGATTGCTCAACATCCACTATGTTTCCTATGTTACTCAGCTCCTTATGGTTCCTGAGTTACTCGGCTCCTATTAACTTTGCAATGCTTAGCACACACTATCTTCTGATCTACTCGCACATGTTGAATTCTATATAGCTCAGCATATACTGAA
Source organism: Cupressus sempervirens (assembly GCA_028749045.1). Lineage (NCBI taxonomy): Eukaryota > Viridiplantae > Streptophyta > Pinopsida > Cupressales > Cupressaceae > Cupressus > Cupressus sempervirens. Next base: position 676,588,877 of record CM053787.1, on the reverse strand, counting down.
ATGTGTTCTATTAGGCATCAACTCTAGTTTGGTCAGCACTATCTGTGACTCGGCACATAAAGAAATTTTGGCTCAGCTTTCGTTGTGTACTCGACATGTATGGTGAAAATGGTTAAGTGTGTTGACACTCATTTGTTAATCTTATTTATTAGATCAACAATCTCCCCCTTTGACATGAGTGTCAAAAACACTTAACTGATCATTCATGATCTAAACCTTATGTGTACATGCTTCAATTACAAAATGTCAAAATATATATATACATTACACCTTATAACTCCCCTTGAGTTGATTATGCCTTGTCATGTCATGAATTCTGATGCCTTGTCCCATTGTGTTTATCTTCTCCTTTAATATATCTTTCTAATAATATCTCCCCCTTAGATAATATCTCCCCCTTTTTGACGCTGATGTCAAAGGGTCCTAAATGGTAATGCCATGCTTGGCCAAAAATGTCTCATTTACCTCAAGGAGTATTTTGAGAGCTGCATCCCAATTATTCAGGGAAATATCCAATGACTTTTGTTGGATTGCAAGCTCCGCTACTAAATCAACAAATCCTTCATGTGTAGAAATATTTGGATCCTTCTTTAGGACTATTTTTGCATACATTTTCTCCTTGTGTAATACTTCCAAGTGAGGAGTGATAGATGCTTGTATTTGAATCAGCTTTTCTTTAATAGTGACCTCTTCTACTGATAATGCAACTTATTCCCTCTGAGTGTGAAGTGTTTGAGAAAATTGTTTTTCACTCTATACAGGATATGAGTGTAGTTGCATGTTGGAGAGCTTTAATTTACTCTCAAGGTTCAAAATTTTTGGATTTATTTCTTGTGTGAACTTGAAAAAATCACACAATTTTCTATAAAGGGAAAAGATGTTCCCTAAGTCAATCTTTACATTATCCATTTCCTTAGCTAGGTCAACCTATTCCAAAATTATATTATTAGCTATCTTTTGGTTGACCTTACATACAAACTTCTTTTTTGACCATTCCATTAGTTTTAGATTGGTATCATGGTCTTCATTATTCACTTGGTCAACTATATCAGATAGTTGCTCAAGAATTGGCCTATTTGCATCTGGAGGTTGTAGGTTGAAGGCATCCATGAATATACTTTGATCTCATTCATTGCCTGCTTGTATTTGTAGTCTTTCCTCATTGCCTCTTGCCTCCTTCTTTTATCCAATGCACTCTGTATTTCATTCATCTTTTCATCATTTAGAGTGCTTGAATCATAATAGGGTGTTTTAATTTCTTCATCAAGCTCCGAAATTCCATAATGAATGGTCCTAGCTACCCTAGTAGAACTTGAGCTTGGTATACTGACATGTAAGGTCATCATTTTAGTACTCAGCTCTTGTATAGGTTTGGTAGGAGTTCCTATTTTTGGCAATTCAACCAAAGTTTGTATTGCGGACTCCTCCTTATCTTGTGTTTCTTCTTTGTCCTCTTCTTCTTTCTTGGCTTCTTTGTCTTCTTGTGTCACTATTGCTAGAGGTATACTTGTTGTTTGTACTATTATACCTATGAATTCCTTTGTTTTTACACTCGGCTCCTGATGAGCTTGAATGGCTATTCTTGGTGGTGATGGATGTGGTAGAAATGTAAGCCCAGTAGTTTGAATGATTTGAGGTGGTTCTTGTGGTGACACCTTGGCTTCTTTGAGTTTTTCTACTGACTTTTGGAGATCATCTACACTGACCAATATGGGACTTGTACACAATTGTGAATGTAGAGTTGTTTGGTTAAGGATCTTAGTAAGATCCTCTGTAGTTAATGGATTGATATTTTGACATGAGGTGTCAACAACATCCTTAATCTTTATGATTTCTGTAGGTGTGGTAGTAGAGTGAGGAGGACTAGGAGGTGAAAGTTGTGTGTCTTGCACACTTTGGTGCTCATCAGTACCTTTGTCTTCATCTTTTCCTTCCTCCTCTCTTTCTTTCTTGTTTTATTCTTCTTCAACCTTTTTCTCTTCTCCTGTCTTCTCTTCTCTCCTCTTCCTTCTTTCCTTAGGTTTAGCAGCAACTTCTTCTTTGTACTCCTCTTCAAGAACATCTTCAGTCTTCTTATATAAATTCTTCCATGCTCTTGTAGTTCTTTGTACAACTTCTTCAATTTTGTTTTGTAAGATGGAGAATGCCCTATATTTAGATGTAAACCTTTTATTATGTCATTTGACTACTTGAGTTACTTGTTCCTTTGTCAAATTAGGCAGTATGTTTTCTAGGGTTGATTCCCTCATCTCTTTCTCCATTGTTAGACAAAAATACCATCTGTCTTCTACAATTTTAGACAATTCCTTTGGTAATTGTCCATCTAGTTCAAGAGATGTATACTTGAACTATGCCATTAATGCATAGATTGATTCTTCAATTCTATTTTGTTCCTCTCTACTTAACTTATTGAAATCAATCCCTTTTATTTCACTTAAGTCTCCATTCCTAATCTTCTCATGTAATATATCAACTGAAGACTTAGGAGGATGACTTACCTTTTTAGTCTGATCTTCTTCATCAGTATCAGGTTGAGCTACATATCTTTTCCTTTTCCTTAGCTCTTCTTGTGTCTTCTTGATTGACTTCTTCTTCTTTTTCACTTCCTCTTTGGCCTTTTGTGTAGAGGCCCTTGTTGTAGCTCTGGCTGTTGACTTCTTAGGTGTTTGCATGACAGCTTTCTTTGGTGAAGGCTGAGAAGAAGGATGTGTCTTTGCCTTCCTTTTGATGACTTTGCCTTTGATGGGTGCTTCCTTCATTTATTCTTCCTCGGCACTCTTATCTTTTTCTTCACCTTGGCCTTGAGACAATTCAAGTGGCCCTTGTTCTGGCTCATCCTCATCTTTCTCTTCATCATCTTCTTCTTCTCCTTCACTAATCTCCTCTGCTACGCCTGATGTACTTGTTTCTTTAACACCAAATTTCTTCTTTATATTCCTCACCAGCTTGTCCTTCTTCTTGACTAATGAGGCTATCTTAAGTTCTGTAACAACTCTTGATTTGATAGTGTCAAATGTTCCAAATGCCTTTGCAGATTTGTCCATTTCCTCGGCAAGTAATGCTATGATGGTTGCAAAAGCTTGGTCAACATCAAGCTCATATCCCAATGGTCTAAGCCATCTTTCTCTTGGAAGGACTACTTGAATGTAAGTATAATCAATGTCAATTAGAAAGCATATGTCATTTACATGCTCTTCCACTAGTGAAATGGGTATCCTCATTCTTTTCTTCATTGCATTTTTGAAATCATCAAAATAGATAGACATTTGATCATCAAAGCTATCTCCCATTTGTGCAATGAAATCATTTATTTGATCAACAATGGTTCTATTCTGACTCCAGTTGACTTTGCCAAATGAAGGGAATTCCTTCATCACATAAAAGAACATACAAACCAACACTGAACCAAATTTACACTATGCTCCCTTGGACTTTCTAATAGCTCCAAGATTTTCATTGATCTATTGCAACATGAGCTCTACAAGGTCATAGGTTTGGTCTTTCTTTACAAGCTTATATGTCACATCCACTTCTATGTAGGGTACACTATTCAACCTACTGGATTGATAAAACTTATGTGATATGATCCTTACAACAAAGTCTAGAAGGGGATCAGCTATGGTATCTATGGTCATGCCTCTATTGTTTCATTTTGCACCTGTGTTCTTCTTAATTGTTTCCTTCTTTTCACTTCTCAATATCTTGGGCCGATCTAGGGTTGGAAAACCTGTAACCCTATGAACCATTTTCTTGGTAATCTTAACTAGTCCTTGTTCTAACTAGAATGATCCATCATAGATTCTACTAAGTATTATGCGTATCCACTCAGTTTTGAATATGATTGGAAAAACTAGGGCTTTGGTTAAACCCTTCTTCTCTATGATAGAAAACTCATCTTTCAAGATACCATTATCACAAAGTTTTTCAAAGGCATTAAAGATTTTCAAGTCTCCTATGGCTCCTATTTTATAGTTATAACACTTTCGCACATCCTGAACCATAACAACTTTTTTAGGGATGGTGGATAGGGCACCAGTGGGATCACTTATATGCAACTTCTGGTATAGGTCTAAACTTAGGTTGCTTAACCTCATTGCTAACAACTTGAATCTCATGGCTCACTTTCCCTTGGGTTTTCTTTGAACTAGATGCCATTTATATCTAAAATAAGGTTTGACGATTAAAGAAAACTTTACAAACTGTAAAACTCGGCACCTAAAGGAAATATGTGGATAAATGCTTAGATCACTTGGGTAGATGCTGAATCGCTACAAAATACTAGTTGAAAGCTTGAAAATTGCTTATTCATTCTCCTAGTAATCGTTCTTCATTTGAATGGCTCAAAAATGAATCGATTTTCACCTTTAAGTGACACAAAAACCTTGCATTTAATGCATTTTTGTACCTACACCTATCACTCAGCTTCCAAAGATTTTTCAACTCGGCATCCACTCGGCAACTGTACTTGCTCGACATCTACATACTTTTTTAATAACTCAACCTCCTCTTGACTTCTTAACTTGGCATCCAAAGTAGTTTCACTCGGCATCCAAAGATAGCCCAGCATCATCATTCAAGTTTAGTTTTAGCATCTTATCTCATGCAGATTTATACTTTGTAGTGCTTCTTCATGGTTTAGGGCTGATGTGTGATACTTCCTTATATGTATCAGCCCTATAGGCTTATCTTGTGATTAGTTGAATGAGAAATGATCACTTGCCTTCATGGGTGAAGTCACCCTTTCATTAGATGTACTTGATCCATCATTTTTCTGCCATGTCTTCTTCATGTTTGTTCTAATGTGTTCCATATCAATCTTTTCTTTGCCCTTATTTACTTTAGTCTTGGGTGCCTTGGCCTTTGTTGGACAATTCCTACTAACATGTCTAGTTTTCAAGCAACTGAAGCAAGTAGTTTGGTTCAACCATCTTTTATAGTTCCCTGTGACATGTGTTCTTATGCAGTTCTGGGGTATATGTCCATACTCTTGACAATAGTGACAACTTTGCCTTGTATTGTAGTCCCAATTGTAATGGTGTTCATGGTTGTCCCTTCTTAGATGTTGATTTGGTGTCCACATAGAATTTGATCTACATTCAAAGGCTCTATGTCCATACTTTTTGTAATTATGGCAATGTCCATCAAATCTTTATGTCCTTGTGACTTTGGACCTGCAATCTTGTGTCATATGTCCTTGCATTTTGCACTTGTGATAGTAACCCTTGCTTTTGGGTGTGTTAGGCTGATTGATCCTTCTACTCCTGCAAACATTAGTAGGATGCCCCTTTTTATTATAGTAATGACAAGTGGGTTTATAATATTTATCTTTGTCACTTCTTTGCTCAGCACTCTTTGATGATTCACCAACTTCAGTGCTATTGTATCCAAGTCCTAATGTATCATGGGCTAATCTTGGAGATTTCAACAACTGTTCAAAGTACTTGATGGCTTCACTTGACTTGTTGAGATTCTTTTCTATTTCTTTTTCTCTGTTCAATACATTCTACAGTTGTTCATTCTACATCCTCAAAGTAGAGATCTCAATATCCTTCATATTAAGTTCATGATGAAGGTTCATCATTTGGGCAAGTGTATCCATTTGCATGTTTGAGGTCCTTGTTAATTCATTACACTTTTCAAGTTTGTTTGCAAGATTTCTTTTGTCATCTTCCATAATAACTCTATCCTCAACTGCTCTTTTCTTTTGTTCAGTGATTTCACATAGCATCATGGCCTGTGATTCATGCTTTATCTTAAGAGTTCTTATCTCTTCTGCTTGAGCTCTATTTTTCTCCATCAATTCTGCTATTGCTGTATTAAATTCTTTGGAATCTCCTTTGGAAAATACTTGTGTGGTGTTAATCTCCTTGTAGTGAATATCATTTTTGGCTATAGCTATTTCCTTCCTTCTTTTTAAGGATTTACTTAATTTCTCTCTAGCTTCCTCTACCTTGCGTAAAGCGAGATGCACATCTATCACCTGGTTTTCAATGATATTCCCAAGTTTGAAGACTTCCATCTTCAAATCTTTTCCTCCAAGCTGTTAGGCTTCTCCTTGAGAGAACTTAGCTCTGATACCAATTGTTGGAATTTCTTAATGGGAAGAGATCTTCTAAGCGAAGGGGGGGGGGGTGGTGGGCGGGTTGAATTAGAAGTACTGGCCTTTTAACCACTTTTTATACCTTTAATGACATATAACTAAAATTGTCATGCATGCATATAAACATTAAACAATCATATGAAATAAACATGCATCGCCACATAACACTTGAGATTTTGGTGACCCAGAAACCCTCCAAGAATAAGAAGGTAAAACTGGGGTGGGGATGATACCCATGAAATTACTCCAGCAATTAATTTCAACTACTTCTGATGGTTTTCCCTGTTAAAGGATTTACAATGTGTCAATAGTGACCTAGTTAAAGGATTTAAAAACACTTTACATGAAGTGTCACCCTATTAAAGGATTTAATCACCTTTTTAAAGGATCTACAAGATAGCTGTTAAGCTAACCTATCAACATAGGGTCTCCTTTCTAATACATGGCTAAAGAGTATTAGGTATAATAAATTTGATAGCTTACAATCCTTGATTGTTGAATACAAGTGCTTGATCTACTTTCTCTGATCTTGATCTCCTGAGATCTGATATACATTCGTATCCCTTGCTTTGTTCTTATCAACTGAATGTCTAACTGTTGTCCTTTCCACTTAATCTTTGACATCAAAGCTCTACAATGACCTTAATAAAGGCCTTTGCTATTCCTTCTTGTCTCCAACTCTCTTTCAATGGTGTTAGGACTCTCTTATAAAGATTAGTGGATTGTTATGCATCCTTGGATAAAGTGTTCGCACTCAAACCCTAGAAATTCACCCATTGGCTGCATGAGGATTGCATAGGTAAATGAAAGGATTTGATCTTATCTCCTTATCCTATCATGAGTCATGCATAATCATTTTACATCTTAGCTTGTATTGGCACAACCTCTTATGCTAATCCTGTTGCTCGACTCAAAGTAATACTGATGCTCCGCACCATCTATTCTGGATTGCTCGGCATCCACTGTGTTTCCTGTGTTACTTGACTCCTACTAATTCCTGAGTTACTTAGCTCCTATTAACTTCGCAATTCTTGACACACACTATCTTCTAATCTACTCAGCACATGTTGAATTCTATATAGCTTGGCATTACTGAAATGTGTTCTACTCGACATCAACTATAGTTTTCTCGACACTATCTGTGACTCGACACATAAAGAAATTTTGGCTCGGCTCCCATTGTGTACTCGGCATGTATGGTGAAAATGGTTAAGTGTGTTGACACTCATTTGTAAATCATATTTATTGGATCAATAGTGAATTTCACGGAAAAGGGAAGAAGTGACATGTTGAGATTAGATTTTTGGAGCCTCAGTATAGTTTGATGATTTCTTGATATTTATCCATGAAATATTTTGCAGATTATATGGGAGAGATATATCAGATATTTTGGGCTTCATTTATGGTTTTCAGTTGTAGGTAGATGAGGAAGTTCAGTTTCAACAACTCTAGATTGAAGACTCATTCAGTGGGACAGATATCAAGTTCAGATTGCCATTCTAGAAAGATCTTCTCTCCTATATATCTTCCTTTTCTACTTGTTGTAAGGGTTCCAATTTTTAGGACTTGTGAGACCACAAGGTTGGCTCTAGTTTTTAGAGTTGTGATACCAATTTTCTCAGTGTTTTTTCTATTATGAACATCAGTATTGTATATCTTTTGAAGCATTTTCATATTACACAGTCATTTTTTTTGTATTTTCTAAGTTTTGATATGAAGATGGTGTATTATTTTCAAGTAAATTAATGCAAGAACCTCACCTTTCTTAGTTTCATGTGATTCTCATCTCCTTCTTCTATTATTTGTAATGTTTTGTGTTTGAGAACAAAGAGCTTGAACTCAGTTTCAATCCCTTAAGTTTGTATATCAGAATAGATTTGCTATTGGAACAAAGAGCCAAGTAAATGTTTGTTTATACTGATATGGTTATAGGTTACACCAAAATGATATTATCGTAAGTATGAGAGTTGTTATGAAAATTGATGTCTGTTTGCAAGTCAAATAAATAGATCATATGCCTAAATATATGAGTATATTTTAGGTATCCATCTACATGTTAAGTTTTAATTAATGCACAATGGATAAGCGATTGGTCAACTTGTGGGATACATGTTCTCTGTTGTTGCATACCTGGATGATGTTGAGATACAAATCTTAATCGAATATATTTCCTTTTGTGTTTAAGAGTTAAAAGAGTTTTCCCTCACTTACTTTATTAGGTTCATGTGCTTTGTTATCAGCTATTTCACCCATGAATGCTTGCATAAACATAGAATATTAAGGGATTTTATCTGTTTTCCAGATTCAGTTGTATGCCTTTACACTGGTACCATATAAAGAGTTTGAGGTCCACCCACCTAGGTCCAACAGAGCCTGAAGAAGAAGACGGATTTATCCTTATAGTTGGCCCAAGATTGTAGTCAAGTGCATCCATCATAGGAATTTCCTAACCTTAGACGTATTGGTCTAGTTTCTTGGTTATTTCCAAAACTGTTAAATCAAGAGCCAACACCATCAACATTTTGAATCACACTACGTGATCCATCATCAGGATGAAGAGAAGGACATGCAAAAAAAATTAGGTTGCAGATAATGGATGACCCAAAAGATAAAGGGAATAGGCAAGAAAGATAGCACACACCCCGAGGTTGAAGAATGAAAATAGAATAAATAAAATTAAGAAACATTAAAAAGGGGGAGGTAGATAGAAGGACAGGGGGCCAAAAGGGAACACACCCAAGGACAAACCGGAAAATAATTAGAGGCTAAAAAGGTGCCAGTTGAATAAAGTGAAGAATTTATGAAAATTAACAAGTGGAGAAATAAAAATATAAAAGAAAATAATGAATAAGATATAACTAAGAGAGTGCCAAAAATTTTACATAGATCAAATATAATAAGAATATAAAAGAAACAGTCAAATATACATAAGTAGGAGACATGAAATGGTCAAAGATGATAAATACATCAAAGATGGTCAAATATGGTCAAAGATGATGTATTTATCATCTTTGACCATTTCATGTCTCCTGCTTATGTATATTTGACTATTTCTTTTATATTCTTGTTATATTTCATCTGTGTAAAATTTTAGGCATGCTCTTAGTTATATCTTATTCATTGTTTTCTTTTATATTTTTATTTCTGCACTTGTTAATTTTCACAAATTCTTCACTTTATTCAATTAGCACCTTTCTAGCCTCTAATCATTTTCTAGTTTTTCCTTGGGTGTGTTCCCTTTTGGCCCCTTGTCCTTCTATCTACCTCCCCCTTTTTAATGTTTCTTAATTTTATTTATTCTATTTTCATTCTTCAACCTTGAGGTGTGTGCTATCTTTCTTGCCTATTCCCTTTATCTTTTGGGTCATCCATTATCTACAACCTACTCCTTTTTTGCATCTCTTGCTCTTCATCCTGATGATGGATCATGTAGTGTGATTCAAAAAGTTGATGGTAAAAATCTTAACACAATCAAATCCAGAAACATATCATTATAGTATAATGGATTGTGGAAATTTGTTCTCTTTAATGGAAAATAGATATTGCATATTATAGAAATTTGAATTCTTATTAGTTCACAAAATAGAAAATATCTCCTTGACTCATTGATGGAACCAATAAATTTCTGCTACATATATTAAATTCCAACTACATATTAAAAGATCTTGATGTAGGAGCATCCTAGGTGTAAGTGCAATCTTGCATCACCCAAAAAATATTTTATTTTTAGTCTTTTCTATTTTGATAAGGACTAGTAGACATGGAAATTATTATTTATGGGAACTTTCTATTTTTAGTAAGTTTGTCATACGAGCTCGAAATGTTCTCATTTTCTACAAGAAGGTCCATTTTAGAGTTATAGGCTTAACATAAAAATCTCATTGCTCCAACTTAAGTATTAGAGAAGTTAGTACAGAATTTTGGTGGAAATTTTTTCAGAACAATCATTAGGCTCACCGTTGGAGGCCTTAGAGTTCCCAGGTGAGGTTTGAAAACTTGATGGAAGGGCACTTGTGCCATTTTGAGCCTATAGATCAAGAGCTGGCATTTCTAAAAAGTGTTTATAATAGCCAATCGAAGAAACGGTTTGAGAGTTATGGCCTTCCAAAGTTGGGCTACTGAAATTTCTAAAACAATTTTTCAAAGATGTATTTAGTTGATTCTATATGTATTGGTAGGGTCTATGAGCCATAGGTATTATGTTTGAGCATCTAGAACCTTCTCGGGTGGCATAAAATTGCTTATTTAAGCTGTCCAAACATTGTTTAGGACAACTCTAGGCGATAGTTTGCAACTTGTCTTATAGAATATTGTAATGAAGGCACCCATGGGGGTTAGCATATTGTACTTGTGAATTCTATAATTTTGCATTTGTGGCGCAAATAAGAAGTCCTATTTTTTTCTCGTATTTTTTGATGTTTCTTTGCTTTCTGTTATAAGTTTATGGTTTTAAGAGGAGCACCCTTCATCAAGTGGTATCAGAGTTAGAGTTCTTGAGTGTGGATAGATCACCAACTATGAGGAAATTTACACTAGGACCATGGTTTGGGTTGTGCATGTAGACAGATTGCCGATTGTGAGGTAATTTGCACTAGGGTTTGTGCACAAAGAGAGTGTAGCGAAAGAGATGTGAATGTTACACCTAAGGGTTTTTTGAGACCTCCAAAGAAAAATACAAGTATTGGAAGAAAAAATGTGTAGAGAAATTTTTCCTATAAGAGATGAAAGCAAGGATGAGGATGAAGTAGAAGAAAATGTCAGAGTAGAGACAATTTTAACCCAGAGGAAGAGAGGCTTTTTAGGGCCATCTCCAAGATTAGAAAAAGACCTAATTTTGAAGTTCCCACATTTTTAGGAAATCTTAATCCAAAGGAGTTGATCAATTGGATCAATGAAATGGAGGAGTCCTTTGAGTATGAAGATATTGAAGATCTTGATAGGGTCAAGTTTACGAAAGAAAAATTGAAGGGACATGCAAAGATCTAGTGGCAGGAGGTTTAGTTGGAGTGAAATAGAAAGTGAAAGGACAAAATCACTAGACAAGAATAGATGGTAGCTAAATTGAAGCAAAAATTCATTCTTGTGGATTATGAGCTTGATCTTGTAAAGAAAATTCAAGGGTTGAAGCAAATGGGAAAAAAATTTCACAAGTATGCCGAAGAGTTCTACTAAGTTCTTATTAGAACCATCCATGTAGAAGCTGATAAGGAGAAAGTTGCATGTTATCTTAATGGACTAAGGCCAAGCATTCAAGATGAGCTGAGTCTAGTTTGAATGAATATTATTTAGGAGGCATACCAATTTTCCCTAAGAGTTAAGGAGAATCTGAGTAAGAAGTTTGACAATAAGAATAGTGGAAGAGGTCATGGTGGAAGATTTGGTGGACAATCTTATGATGGTCATAATGATGATCAAAAGAATAAGGATGAGGCTAGAAGTAGCAACCAAAACTAGAGGGGAAACAATTCCAATAATTTCCATGATCAAAATAATAGAGATCAAAGAAGAAGAGGTAGAGGACAAAGATTTGAAAGAGGAGGCTTTTGTGGGAAATTTTTTCACCATGGAGAAGAAGAGCATAGAGAATTTGAATGTACCCAGCACTAAGGAATGATAGATCAAAAAATAGAAGGCTAGGCTAGAGCTGCACATGTTGATGAACATGCTAGACCTCACATTCTAAAGATGTTGAAAGAGGAGAAGTCGTAGTTAACCAAAGAGTCCTGCTAAGTGGTGAGAATGAACCTGAGCAAAGAAGGAGCATGTTTTGCACAAGGTGCAAATGTGAAGATAAGTGTTGTGATGTGATCATTGATGGTGGAAATATTGAAAATATAGTGTCAAAAGTGATGGTCACCAAGTTTGATCTAAAGAGAAAGAAACACCCATGTCCATACTATATTTCTTAGATGCAAGAGAACCATAAGGTCATGGTCAATGAGCAGTGCTAAGTGAAGTTCAAGATTGGAAGTTACCAGGACAAGGTTCTTTGTGATATCATACCTATGGACATATGTCATATGTTGCTAGGTAGGCCATGATAGTTTAACAGGCATGTTGTACATGATGGGTGAGAAAATACCTACACTCTAACCAAAGATGGAGTGAAACATAAGTTGAATCCATTGAAGGAGAAAGAAGAAAAGGTATGTAGTGCTTCCAGAATATATTTTATTGATCGAAAAGAGTTTCTTAAAGGTATGAAGCATAAGCATATGTGTTTTGATATAATTTCTAAAGATAGTAAAGAAGAAGTAGAGGAGGTACCTGTAGAAGTTGTAGATATGTTGCAAGGATTTTCTGGTATTGTATCAGAGGTATGTGCAGGATCATGGTGTGCCAAAAAGTGGCGATGTGAAAAAAAAAGAGTTTGAAGACGCCTAAAAGCGCTTCAAAATCCGCTCTGACTTTTTTTTACCTATCCAGAAACCCAACCTAGAAGGTTAAGCCGAGCCTTATCAGATATCCGATATCATATCAGATATCTGATTTTAAATCCAATATCCGACTAATAATTAAAATCATATAATAATATGATATATTATTTAATATTATTATTATTGATATAAAATAATAATAATAATATTAAATAATATATCATACTATTATATTATAATATTATAATTATAATTATTATTATACTATAATATAATAATATTATTATAATTATTATTATACTATAATATAATAATAATATTATTATAATTATTATTATACTATAATATAATAATATTATTATTATAATAATTATTATACTATAATATAATAATATTATTATAATAATAATTATTATACTATAATATAATAATAATATTATTATTATATTATAATCGTATAATATTATACTATAATAATAATATTATAATAACATATTATATTATAATAATATAATATAATATTTCATATATTATAATATATAGTAATGTAATATAATATATATATAATATAATATAATAATAAAAAGTAATATCTTATAATATAATATATAATTAAAAAGTATAATATATTATAAATTATAATAATATTTTATATTATAATATATAGTAAATTAATATAATAAATATAAAATATATAAAATGTAATATATATGTTATATTATATATATTATAATATCGGATATCCGATATAATATCGGATATCTGATACCTGTGCATGGATTAAACACAAAATCACAGACCCGCAGCCCTTATTTTCACGCGAATTTGGGCCAGTCAGATCGGATATCAAATAATAAATCTGATATCAGATAGCAAATCGGATATCAGATATCAGGTATTTCCCCCCCCCCCCCCCCCCTGACTCATTTTTAACCTAAATTTAATAGATTTTAACAAGATTTTGTTTGTTTTAGTTGAATCTAGGGTTTTTTTGACAAAAATGGTTAAAATTTAGATTTTTTTTTAATATATATTACATTTTGCAATTCAATAGAAATGGCTGATCAAAATGATGACACTGAGGCAGGGAATAATATTCCTCGCAACCCACCACCAAACGATCCAATATCCCCACAAAACTGTCCACCAAATGATCCTCTACCTCCTCAAAACCCTCCTCGAATTGAGGATTTGATAAATGAAAATCTCACTGAGTTGAGAGGTTTGCATAGAACATACAATAATGTACATGCACTGGCTCCTATGTTATCCACGTTAAACACCATAGTGGATAACATTGAAACTCTTACAAACCAACAAAATGCCGCTCTTCGTTGGCGTGATGAAATGCACCAGATGTTTGATGATGTTTTGGATTATGATGAGGTCGCGGCCCTCAACATAACCAAAGACAATTTGGCAAGCCTTTTTGCTAACCCAAAAACGGGTATACCAGTTGCCCCAAAAAAAACAAAACTATCGATTAAATGGTGCACAAATGACGCCATACGTGCAAATTTTTGGGACCGTTGGTGGATGGTCTTTGATATCCCTCCACATGGAAATTTAGACATACCATTTTATTTCCTTAAAAAATTATATGCAGAATTTGTGTTGAAACTTAAAGTGAACTATTGGAGCATGAAGCCCAACATGGGCTTAGGACTAGGAGCTCCTCAGGATAGACCCTCTTCCTAGCGGAAGAAACTTGGGACTTTTGTCCCCCCCCCTGATATCTCCCCCCCTCCTCGAGTGCAGCATCCAGATATTATGGCAGAGGCTAACTCTCAGACCATCAGAGCCATTCATAGGCTGAGTAGCCTAATGATATCTCAGGCTAGGTCAGTCTTGCCTCCTCGTGTTGATGATGTTGGTGCCAGTTCATCATCGGCTAGCTCATCACATGTTTGTGTGCCTCACACTTGCATTACATGCAAGAATATTTGCCTAGGTCCCATAGGTGATCTTCCTGAGTATCATTTTGTATTAGACGAGGATACACCAGACGCACGTGCAGAGGCTACAGACCCTGATGCGAGAGAGGAGGGGAATGTAGAGGCATGGACTCCTTCGGTGTCGGTACGTGTATACATTTTTTTGTTATGACATATGTGATTTAAAGTTAATTTTTATAATAGATTAATTTTAATTTTTAAGCCATACTGACTTTTACATGTATGTGATCTTCATTCATGTTTAGTTGATGACCGAGGAGGAGCTCAGACAGATAGATGATGCTACACTCTCGGCCATTTCATTTGGCCTTGAGACATCTACGGTACATTATGTTGTGTTTGCATTTCTTTTTTCTATTTGATATTGTAGCATATATGGTTGCTAATCTTTCTTTTATCTTGTAGATACCACCTGCCCCGGGGGGACAAAGTGCGGGGGGTGAGCCAACATGCATTGACAAAGGAAAGGTAATTAGATGTTTTCTAATTGATTAAATATTGATGCATTCTTGTAAAATGTTTGTGGTAATCTCATTTAATTACATTATTTATTGTATATAGGGTGTGGCTACTGGCGATGAGCCTGTACAGATTCGGCATCCTAGATCATCAGGGATTTTCATTCGCACAGAGAGCCCCATTGTATGTATAAGTATCATTTATTTTTTATTTTTTTAATTGATGTAGAGGAAAGTATGATTGTTTTTCTATACAATTTCTATGATTTTTTCCGTACCAATAATGATTCATGTCTTGCATATGTTCATTACAACTTAAATAGGCTTATATGCACCTGTCCAACCAACCAAGTTGGTTACAAAGGTTTATTTAATCAAACAAATACCAAATTACTACTTTCCCTCCAAAACTAATATGACCGTTTGAATTTGAAATTCAAAATTCAAACTATAGTTTTTATGCATTCCCTAACTTTCTAAACTATTCCATTGACTCAAAATTGGTCATATGGATTTATTAAATGCAACTAAGTAAATTTCCAGAAAATTGAAGTTTTTATTATTTTTTCTCCAAACCACCATACACTCTGATCTCCCCCTTTCAACTGAGATCACATATGACATATATAAAGGTCTACATGACCGTTGGAACAACCATATAGGCGTTCCCAACCATAAAACAAACAAACAACCACTTTTTGCTAATACTGTTTAGACTCTAAATACCCTATTCTAAGGCCTTTTGGTCCCATGGAGTCACTTGGTTTATAACCACACCAAAATGCTTGTGGGCCTTACATGTGCCTTTATTACAAAACATAGACCAACTTGTAAAATATGGACCAAACCTTTATTCCAACTTCCTAATCTACTTGAATCCTCGCTTTCATGGAGTGGCAAGGTGTCTGGCAACAGAGATACTTGTTCCCCCCTGCCACATAGGTTAGGTGCCCTGCACCACCTTTCCTCTCTCTCATTCTGAACACTAGTCCACCAAGTGAGTGATGTTCCTCTCAGTCTTGTTGTTGCTACTTTTACCTTCTTATCTGCCTCTATGTCTTCAAGATCAAAGTAGTTCTCAAGGGCCTCTATCCACCCTAGCACTTCTTCACTATCCATTTTACCCTGGTATATTGGAAAATCAATATGGTTCTTCCCACCATTACCTTGTACTGCCTTAATGATTCTCATAAATCTCCTTTCTTCAGGATCATCTGTTGTCTCATGCTCTTGCCTTGCATTACCAACCTCTTCTTCTTCATGGTTCTCTCCATGATTTCTTCCTCTAACCTCTTCTCCTCTAGGTTCTTGCCTTTCCTTTTCTAAGGATTCTATCCTTGCAATAAGCTTCAGCCTCTCTCTTCTCATCTGTCTTTCTTCCCTCACTCTAGATGCTTCAAGTTCTCTCCTCTCTCTTTTCTCTTTTGCCAACTCTTCTCTCAATTCTTCAAGTTCTCTAGCCATTTGATTTTTAGGAGGCATTTTCACAACAAGTTATCTTCCTTCCCAAGGGCCAACTCACTGATTCTCTTTCTTTCCTCACCAAGAAATCTCTGGACACCACTTATGTACCTTTCAACTCTGGGACACACAAGGAGGAATTAGACACACCAAGGCTTCAACAAAGGGACCAACACACTAAGGATTTTCAAGATTATAGGTCTTGGTCACACTCCTAAACACCCAAACTTCAAAACCCTCCTTAAAATGGCTTAAAAACCAGGGCCTGCTTGTTCAAACCCCAAAACTCAATTCTAGAACGTTTTGACTTGTCTAATGACAAGATATGATCATGACAACCTACATGAACCTATCAAATGACACATCTACCATATGAAATCCTAAAATCCTATCTCATGCCCAATTACAACTTTCTTCCACATATGAGTCCAACATTATAACTTTGTATGCTTCCATGAGCCATAATTGGTGCAAGGATTGCCCAATTGACTTCAAGAGATGTTCCATGACCTCTGTAATGCCTTGGATCTTCAATGTTCCCTTGATGAGAATGGGATGCTCTTGCATCACTTATCTTCATAAATAAATTCAAAGCTAATTTCTGTGATATTAACAACTACTATTTTGTATCTCATAGGAGACTCCTAGTGCACATGAGGTTCGACGGGACAGTTATGTAGATTTGATGACGCAGCCACTCACTCCTGAGGAGGAGCCTACAATAGTAAGTTGTAGTTTGAATTCATGATTAAATATGTTATAAATTTATCATGCTATGAATTATAATGTTATATTTTAAATTGTAGATTCATTTGACAAAGGTATTTGAACATATACAGCCCACAATCACAGAGGTACCAGCATTGCCGAGGGCATACGAGAGGACTCCTGACCGGCGTAGGAGGTCGACGAGAGAGGTATTTATTATGAAATTTTGATAGTATTAATCTCCAATACGGAAAAGATCATTATGCATTTGAGTAATTCAATGTTAGATACGTAGAATCATATAAATTTAGTAGTCTAACTTTAGGTTTTCCTTTTTTGTTTATGTAGGAGGCATCCGATCCACCTAGTGCAGCGAAGAGGCTGCATTTTGATCATCCACCAGCACCCTAGGATAGTATAGTTTTCGTAGGATGCATCATGAGACATTTTGAGATGGCATATGCCACATTGTATATAGAAACATTGATATTATACACATTCTGATGGCAGGATCAGCCACATTTTGTATATGGATCTATGTATTTTGATATATATATATTTGAGTACTTTGTCTATGGATACATGATCTTCACAATAATGGCATTTCTTTCCAAATTTTTATTAAGAGCATTTGAAAAGATTCTTCACAATAATGGCATTTCTTTCCAACTTTTTATTGACATGAATTTTCAATTTGGAAAGCATAGGTCTCATCTTTTGCATCTTTAATAAGTGCATGAAAAGCTGACATTGCTCTACCACTGTCTTGTTGCCGAAAAACATCTGATATAGTCTTGAAGCCCATAACCGAATGGTTCTTTCTGATTTTTTTCCTTCCAAACTAGTCATAATCATTTCATCAATTTCAATTATCCATTTTGGTGTTTTAGAACCTTCATGTCGATTATAATTAGGAGATATGTAAGGTTCTTGTGCATTAAGTTCCTGTGCATTGTCATCTTCGACATGGTCAATTATGCAATTTGGATTATGACTTGGTGGCATTTCTTCTTCAAAATTTTCAATCTCTACATTTTCAATTTCTGCATTATCATTTTCAATAGGTACATTTTCATTCCCCAACTGTACATTTTCATTATCTGACTCTATGATTTCACCTTCTATTAATTCATCGTCAACTTGATTGATATTTAGCATACCTTGTCTTTTTTCTTCGGTGTTTCATTTTGTCCTTTTCCCTATATGCTGCAATGTCTTCATTGGATATCTTCCTTTTACATTTATTCTTTCGACGACTGCTGCTCCCCTTTCAGATGACAAATTCGAACACCTAAGGTTATATTTTTGAATTCTTTTCGATTGGTTGGGCCCCAAAACATGACTTTTTACAAATCCCGTGAAAAAAGAGGTAAAAAAGTAATGTTGTCGGGTCTGTAGGGACAGTCAAATATTTGAAATTGATGCCAGTATAATCGGATATCCAATAATGGATCGGATATCCGATATAGGAAAAGGACTTTTGGGGGGAAAACTTGCTAAGGTTTCCCTCCTTTGCCACAATAATATTAATATTATGAAAATATTTGTAGGGAAACGACTTTAATTTATAACTAAGTTAATAGTATATTAGTATTAGTATAAAATATCAATAATATTAATATAAAATAGTATTAATATACCTATAGTATCAATATTATTATTATACCTATAATAGTATTAATATTATTAATATAGATATAATAGTGTAAATATATAGTGTTTATTTATATTAAGCTACAATATATAGTATTAATATATATTATTATTATAGCTATAATAGTATTATTATTATTACTATAAATATAATAATATTAATATTTAGTGTTTATTTATATTATAATTATTATCCTAAAATAGTATAAATAGTATATCCTAAAATATTAAGTTATATATACTAAAATATTACGTTATTATATAGATATATTAATAACATATATATTAATATAATAATATTTATAATATATATTATATTTAATAAAAATATTACGTTGTTATATATATATATTATAATATTATACATATTAATATAATAATATATAATACAAAGAGGGTCGTCATTTAATGGGTCAAAGGGGTGACCTATGACCCCCTTTGACCCATATGAATGACTCGACTATGTCCCTAGGGGTCCTAGGACCCCTAGGGACATACGTCGTCGTTTAATGGATCAAAGGGGGTCATAGGGTGACCTTTCACTCATATGAATGATTCAAATATGTCCCTAGGGGTCCTAGGACCCCTAGGGACATATGTCGTCATTTAATGGGTCAAAGAGCGTCATAGGTCACACTATGACCCCCTTTGACCCATATTACCCATTCGAATATGTCGCTTGGGGTCCAAGGAACCCTAGGGATATATGTCATCGTTTAATGGGTCAAATAGGGTCATAGGTCACCCTATGACCCCCTTTGACCCATAATACCCATTCGAATATGTCCCTAGGGGTCCTAGGACCCCTAGAGACATATGTCGTCGTTTAATGGGTCAAAGGCGGTCATAGGGTGGATATATGTCATCGTTTAATGGGTCAAATAGGGTCATAGGTGACCCTATGACCCCCTTTGACCCATAATACCCATTCGAATATGTCCCTAGGGGTACTAGGACCCCTAGACACATATGTCATCATTTAATGGGTCAAATGGGGTCATAGGTCACCCTATGACCCCCTTTGACCCATATTACCCATTCGAATATGTCCCTAGGGGTCCTACGACCCCTAGCGACATATCGCGTCGTTTAATGGGTCAGAGAGGGTCATAGGTCACCCTATGACCCCCTTTGACCCATATTACCCATTCGAATATGTCCCTAGGGGTCCTAGGACCCCTAGAGACATATGTCATCGTTTAATGGGTCAAAGGGGGTCATAGGTCACCCTATGACCCCCTTTGACCTATATGTACGATTCGAATATGTCCCTAGGGGTCCTAGGACCCCTAGGGACATATGTCATCGTTTAATGGGTCAAAGGGGGTCATAGGTCACCCTATGACCCCCTTTGACCCATATGAACGATTCGAATATGTCCCTAGGGGTCCGAGGACCCCTAGTGACATATGTCATCGTTTAATGGGTCAAAAAGGGTCATAGGTCACCCTATGACCCTCTTTGACCCATATGAACGATTCGAATATGTCCCTAGGGGTCTGAGGACCCCTAAGGACATATGTCATCGTTTAATGGGTCAAAGAGGGTCATAGGTTACCCTATGACCCCATTTGACCCATATTACCCATTCGAATATGTCCCTAGGGGTCCTAGGGACATATGTCATCGTTTAATGGGTCAAAGGGGGTCATAGGTCACCCTATGACCCCCTTTGACCCATATGAACAATTCGAATATGTCCCTAGGGGCCAAGGACCCCTAGAGAAATATGTCATCATTTAATGAGTCAGAGAGGGTCATAGGTCACCTTATGACCCCCTTTGACCCATATTACCCATTCGAATAGGTCCCTAGGGGTCCTAGGACCCCTAGAGACATATATCGCCATTTAATGGGTCAAAGAATGTCATAGGTCACCCTATGACCCCCTTTGACCCATATGAACGATTGGAATATGTCCCTAGGGGTCCTAGGACCCCTAGGGACATATGTCATCGTTTAATGGGTCAAAGAGGGTCATAGGTCACCCTATGACCCCCTTTGACCCATATTACCCATTCGAATATGTCCCTAGAGGTCCTAGGACCCCTAGGGACATATGTTGTCGTTTAATGGGTCAAAGGGGGTCATAGGTCACCCTATGACCCCCTTTGACCCATATGAATGATTCGACTATGTCCCTGGGGGTCCTAGGACCCCTAGGGACATATGTCGTCATTTATCGGGTCAAAGGGGGTCATAAGTCACCCTATGACCCCCTTTGACCCATATGAACGATTTGACTATGTCCCTAGGGGTCCTAGGACCCCTAGGGACATATGTCATCATTTAATGGGTCAAAGAGGGTCATAGGTCACCCTATGACCCCCTTTGACCCATAATACCCATTCGAATATGTCCCTAGGGGTCCTAGGACCCCTAGAGACATATGTCATCATTTAATGGGTCAAAGGGGGTCATAAGTCACCCTATAACCCCCTTTGACCGATATGAACGATTCGGCTATGTCCTTGGGGGTCCTAGGGACATATGTCGTCATTTAATGGGTCAAAGGGACCCCCTTTGACCCATTAAAGGACGACATATGTCTCTAGGGGTCCTAGGACCCCTAGAGACATATATCGTCGTTTAATGGGTCAAAGAGGGTTATAGGTCACCCTATGACCCCCTTTGACTCTTATATATTAATAATATACATATTAATAATATACATATATATTAATAATATACATATCAATTTAATAATATATATATATATATACATATACATATTACATTATTATATTTAATGAAAATATTACGTTATTATATAAATATATTAATAACATACATATTAATATAATAATATTTATAATATATATTATATTTAATAAAAATATTACGTTGTTATATAAATATTATATTATTATACATATTAATATAATAATATATAATACATATTACATTTAATGAAAATATTATGTTATTGTATATATTAATAACATACATATTAATATAATAATATATAATATGTATTTTATATATATATAAATTACGTTATTATATTTAGTAAAAATAGTAATAATATATATTATATTTATAGATTGTAATAAGATTAACATAAGATATTATTATATATTACTAGATTATATCTTGTATGTTTACATTACGTTATTATATATATATAATATATTAAAATATGCCTTTACATATTAATATAAGTGAAATAATTTAAAAATAAAAAATTAGAACGTTTAAATCGAATTTCCCTCCAAAATTTGAAGATTTTTGGAATTTGACTACCGAGCCATATCGGATATCTGATGTCAAATCGGATATCCGATCAGGCTTGATATTTACCAAGCTTGCCCGGTCAACCCCAAAGACGTGTTTATAGAGAGTTTTAGTGATACTAAGACTTCGGGTAGCTGTCTGACAATGTTATTTTGATCGAAATTGAATGAAACGAAATGAGTTTTTTAATATCGCTCTCTAGATTCCATCAATATAATTTCTGTCAAATTCTGAGTTCGATAAGTATTTATTAGTTAATTATCAATGAAGATTATTGTAAAGTGCTAATTGACATACTGAATGAAAAATAGCTATAACTTTCAAACGGTATAACATTTTTTAAATCTAAAAGTTGTGTCACATTCTATACTTCGCCTAGTATGTAAATGCCTTTTGGGATAACCAATGCATCGAGCACTTTCTTGAGGCTCATGAATGAGTTACTAAAGGAGTTTCTAGGCAAGTTTTTCAATGTTTACCTAGATGATCTATTGATCCTTAGTAAGAAATTGGAGAAGCATTTGATTCATATTCACAAGGTGTTTGATAAGTTGAGGGAAGAAAAGTTGTTGAAAGCCTAAAGAAGTGTAGTTTTCTAAAGGAGTTGGTGTACCTAGCATTTATAGTCTCATTAGAAGGTCTAAAAATGGATCCAGAAAAAATGAAGGCTATCCTTGAATGGCCTACTCCAAGGAGTGCAACCAAGGTAAGATATTTTCATGGAGTGGCTAGTTTTTTATAGAAATTTCATAAGAGGTTTTAGCAATATTTGTGGACCCCTCACTAAAATAATGAGGGGATAAGAAAGAATTTAAGTGGATTGTAGAAGTAGATAAGATTTTTTATCTTTTGAAATAGAAAGTTACTGAGTAGCCTATTTTAGCACTTCCAGATTTTAACAAGGTGTTTCAAGTAGACTGTTATGCTAATGGTACTACAATAGAAGTTGTTTTGAGCCAAGAAGGTAGATATGTTATTTATTTCAATGAGAAGTTGAATGATGCAAAAAGAAATTATTATGTTTATGATCAAGAATTTTATGCTATAGTTCAAGCATTGAAGAAGTGGAGACACTATCTTCTTCCTAAGGAGTTTGTTCTATATACTAATCATCAAGCTTTGCAATATTTCAACAATCAAGGAAGATTGAACCAAAGCCATTTGAAGTGGGTTGAGTTTTTGCAGATTTATACTCTTTTTTTTGAAACACAAGAGTGGGAAGTCTAACAAAGTTGCAAATGCTCTTAGTAGAAAACAACTTTTGCTAACAAAAATGTAGATAGAGGTGGATTGGTTCAAGGAACTCAATACTTTGCATCTAGGTGATCCTAATTTTGGTGAAGCATGGAAGGCTTGTATAGAACCTATTACACTTGACAAGGCAAAGTGGTTGGATTTCATGATCCGGGATAATATGTTGTTCAAAAGAAGCCAGTTGTTCATTCCTAGAAGTTCAATGAGAGAGAATCTCACCAAGGAGAAGCATAGTGGAGGACTGGCTGGACATTTTGGTAAAGATAAGACCATAGCTTTGGTTGTTGAGAATTATTACTGGCCAATGGTGCAACAAGATGTGAAGAAGTTTGCACAAAGTTGCAGAGTTTGTCAGATGATGAAAGGAGTGAAACAAAATACAGGGTTATATCAACCATTACATGTACTAGAGAAGCCATGGGATGATGTTAGCATGGATTTTGTTCTTGGATTACCAAGGACACAACACAACCATGATCCTATTTTTGTGGTGGTTGACAGGTTTTCAAAGATGGCACATTTTATTCCTTGCAAGAAGACTAGTGATGTTGTTCATGTAGCAGAATTGTTTTTCAGAAAAGTGGTGAGACTACATGGTCTACCTAAGAGTGTAGTTTTAGATCAAGATACAAAATTTGTTAGGTATTTATGGTGTACATTATGGAAGAAATTGAAGACATATTTGAAATTTAGTTCATCGCATCATCCACAGGCTGATGGATAGACAGAAGTTGTGAGTCATAGTTTGGGAAACTTGTTGAGATACTTGGTTGGAGATAAACCAAAGGGATGAGCTATGATTTTACCACGGGTGGACTTTGCATATAATAATTTTCTCAATAAGAGTACTAGTAAATCACCATTCTCGATTGTATATGGAAGTAGTCCTAGAAATACTTCTGAATTGAGGCAGTTGGATAAAGGCAAGATAAGTAGTGTTGAAGTAGAAAATTTTGCTGAATATTTGAAGAACATCCATGAGGAGATGAGGAAGAAAATCATAAAGATGAATACATAGTATAAGGCTAAGGTAGATGTGAAAAAAAGATATAAGAAATTTTAGATTGGAGATGAAGTCATGGTTCATGTGAGAAGGGAGCATTTTTCAGTCGGTACATATAATAAGTTGAAGATGAAGAAGTTTTGACAATGCAAGATAGTGAAAAGGCATGATTCTAAAAATGCATATGAAGTGGAGTTGCCTATTGAATTGAATATTTCACTAGTATTTGATATTTTAGATTTGATAGAGTATTATGAAAGAGGTGATGAAGATGAATTTGTAGAAGCGCAGTGGAGTATTCTAGTAGCTAGTTTAGCTAAAAAGCAAATTGAGGAGATACTAGACAATTGTGTTGGAAAAAGTACTATGAACAGAACTTATGAGGAATATTGAGTCAAATGGAAAGGGAGGCTAGTTGAGAATTCATCATTTTTAGCAAAGGAGGAGATTAACTATCTTGGCTTTCCTCTAAACACCAGAGACATGACAGGGTCACTTCTCAAATTACCTTGGGTGTTTGATACAGGAGCATCTTGGATATAAGAGCAATCTTGCATCACCCAAAAATATTTTATTTTCAGTCTTTTCAATTTTAATAAGGACTAGTATACAAGATGGTTACTATTTATGGGGACTTGCTATTTTTAGTAAGTTTGTCATACAAGCTCGAAATGTTCTCATTTTATACAAGAAGGTTCAGTTTAGAGTTATTAGCCTACCATGAAAATCTCATTGCTCCAACTTAAGTATCAGAGAAGTTATTGCAGATTTTCAATGGAAAAATTTGTAGAAAAATCTTTCGGCTCACTGTTGGAGGCCTTAGAGTGCCTGGATGAGGTCCCAAAACTCAAAGGAAGGACACTTGCACTATTTCGAGCCTATAGATTAGGAGCCGACATTTTTGAAAAGTGGTTACAATGGCCAATTGGAGCAACGATTTGAGAGTTATGGCCTTCTAAAGTTGGACTACCAAAAATTCTAAAATAATTTGTCAAAGATGTATTTAGCCAACTCTATATGTATTGTTAAGGTCTGTATGCCCTAGGTATTAAGTTTGAGCATCTAGAACCTTCCCAGGTAGCATAAAACTACCTATTTAAGAAAGGCCCTAACATTGTCTAGGACAGCTCTAGGTGATAGTTCACAACTTGTTTAGTAGATTATCGTAATGAAGGCAGCCATGTGGGTTAGCATATTGTACTTATGAATTCTATAATTTTGCATTTGCAGCGCAAGTAAGAAGTCCATATTTTGTTCTCACATTTGATGTTGTTTCATTATTTTTTATTATGAGCTTATGGTTTTAAGAGGAGCACCCTTCATCAGATCAATTAAAAATTTTTTAGAAAAAATATTTCATTCACTAAGAAGAAGTATTTCATTCATTGAGCAATTAAAACTTTTTTAAAAAATTGAAAAATGACTATGTGCATTGTATTAGCTTGCATGATTACATCTAAATAGATATTCATAAAAATAAATTAAAAAATTTATATAAATGTACACACTATTTGAATAGGAACATATAAAAGTGGAACAATCTGATTATTAAAATTACAATGAAAGGAATAGGTAGTGCTACGCGAAATAGTGAAAGAGGTTGTGATTTAAGAAGCAAAATTGAGGAGACTAGTAAGGAAGATTACACCAATATGATCTAGAAAGCATTACAAATGAAAAATAGATAATGAGTTGTGCTTACTAATGGAGGGAACAGCTATAATCCATATTAAGTTGCATGGTAAAATAGATGTATAGAGCACTCTGGTGGTGAAGAATGTTTTTTTTTTTTTTTTGCTCTATTGAATCCTTTAATGAAAATGTAAACAAAATTTTTGCACTAAAAAGATGACTCTTTAATGATGGAGGGAATTTAACATTACGACAATGTTGGAAACCTAAAAGCTAATTTTAAGATCAATGAAAAATTAAATATTATATCTTTTACAAGGTAAATTAAATATCAATGTAAAAATATAACAAAGAAAACCTATTCGCTCAAATTTGTCAAGTTCCCTAGTATTTGACCGATTTTAAAATTGTTACATTATTATTTTTTAAATATTAAAATGAATGGTGAGCTTTGAATTTTTGTAACAAGATTTAATGGTAGGGAAAATGAGGTGCATAAACTTTCTCCCATTGTAGTGCACAAAATTGAAGTTTATAAACTTGCTTTCATCGTAGTTTTCAGCTCTGGACTTTATTTTTTTGGTTAAACTTTTTTTCCACTATATTATTATTATTATCATCTTGTAATCTGAATATTCATATGAAATAGTATAAAGAAATATTCCCCAAACTGTGAAAACCTAGGAAAGCAAAAATAGATGAGATCTAATGATAATTGGTCTATTAGTCTACAGAAATTTCCAATGACATATATTTCGATGTCGATTAGTCTACAGAAATTTTAATGTTGGCATGTGCTTCGCAAGGACATACATTCTAATTAAATCATATGAATTTTTGTCACTTGGCAGAAACTACATAGCAAGGTGGAGGAAGATCTACATATTTCCATTTTATCTATTTGCCTGTCCATGAGACACAACACATTATAACTTGTAGAAAAACTTCAAAAAAGGTAGTCGTGCCAACACAACACATTATGTTTGTTAGCTTTATCTTTCTAAGATTTTCTTTTGATACTGAATGATATTTTCAATTTATATTTGATCCCTATTTTAACTGAAACTTGAGCAAGTAGGATGGTTGGTTTTTAATTTCTCTGTTGATTATGATTGACTCCAGTGCAACTGAAGCCCGATGCAAAAACAAGATCACTATAATCAGTCACTACTGTTATATGATATTTTTATCACTTTTAACATTTGGTAATCATAAGACTAAGGCACATTCAATGAAGATAGACTACATTGTTTATCAGAAAGTCTAAAAATACCATTTCTTGTTTTGATAACCTAATAATGTATGCATTACGATGCTTTTAAAAAATTTATTTGTTGATATTCAAAAGCTAAACTGGTCTTATCAGGAAACCTATTTGAAATTCTGGTTGGTAACAAATATATTCTCCATTAGAAGATACATGTTTCTTATGGTATCAATCTTCAATACTTTGTAAATGCAAATCTTATCACAAACTCTCTTCTACCCATTACAATGCCTCCAAAAAGTGGGAAAACATGAATTACAATAAGTAGAAGGCAATAAGTAGAAGGCTTATTTTTATGAAAATTTGGATCATCATTAGATATAGGAGAACAAGGTATTGTTTGTGCTATGAGATAAAACATAGATCCATTCATACCAATCAACAAAATATGAAATTCAAAACCATAAACGACTGTACAAATTGTTTGAAGGAATCAAAATCAAATGAGAAACAACTAGGAATTTGGATGAAGGTTGTCTTTGTTTGAGTTCAATTATAGAAGTATTTAGTTGCCATCCATTAGTGCAATAAAATATAGGAAAAAACATCAAGAAAGATGTCCCAAAAGATATTGATATAAAGCATAATATCCACGAGTAAGTGGGATTATATTACAATGGACATTTATCTACTATTTTAGTAGGAAAAATGTATGAATAAACATGTCTACTAATATAATTTAGTAGTCTGCATTAGGATCATGATTACAAAAACTACAGTAATGTTTATTTATGTATTTAAGCTAAGCTATTAGCAAACTACCGAATATAAACATGTTAATGATATAGAATTTTGTGTTTGTAGGCCTCTTGGAATCGTTTGCCAGAACTTGTTGTGCTGAGGAAGTGGACAAATTATTTATTCCACTTTAGCCTACAATATTGACAATAGAAACATGTTAGATATTAGTGGTTCACATTTTTAAATATTTTCTAAACATTCCTCTTTATAATGCATCTTTTAATGAATTTCTTAGGTTACTTTTTGACCTATTGGAGTGGTTTGCACCTGATTTACATGCTTGATTGCATTGGCTTGGGTGAGCATAAAAGTGTCTTGAAAGGAAAGCTCTCTTAGTATGAATATAACCTTGGATTTTTCTTGTATATATTCGTCATACTTGATGCCAAGGAGTGGTGGGATTAATCCATCAATCAATGACTTATGAATGGAGCATTGGATTGGATTTTTTTTAATCGGTAAGGAGCAATGTCTTCATATGTAACTTGTGCATATAGATGACATCTTGGTCGAATCTGATGCAGTGAGTAGTTTCTTCGTTGAGGACTCCATATCCTTCAAATTTATGTTCACAGTGTAGATAGAAGGCAATAAATGGACTAGAAAAAGGATTTGCAATCTTCAATATTCCTTATACCTATTGCACAATGTGCGTTGTAAGTGTTAGCTATATTTGAGATTGAGAGTTGTTTCCATTTCAAAGATGGTTGTATATTACCTCTATTATTTTTTGCATTATTTCATTTAACATTTGCAATGTAATTTTTTCATTTAGCTTGTAGATGAATGTCGAAAGGCTTGTACGAAGTGTTTGTTCTTTGACATTTTTTGTGATAATTTTCCTTAAAAGAAATGTTGGTGTTTCATTCTAGGAAAGTTGTTCTTCTGCATAAATGTAATGGTGAAGAAAATTGGGACAGATTTATGGGTATGTGCAAGATCATGGTGTGCCAAAAAGTGGCGATGTGAAAAAAAGAGAGTTTGAAGACGCCTAAAAGTGCTTCAAAATCCACTCTGACTTTTTTTTACCTATCTAGGAACCAAACTTGGAAGGTTAAGCCGAGCCTTATCAGATATCCGATTTTAAATCAAATATCCAACTAATAACTAAAATCATATAATAGTATGATATATTATTTAATATTATTATTATTGATATAAAATAATAATAATATTAAATAATATATCATACTATTATATTATAATATTATTATTATTATTATTATTATTATACTATAATATAATAATAATATTATTATAATAATTATTATACTATAATATAATAATATTATTATTATTATATTATAATCGTATAATATTATACTATAATAATAATATTATAATAACATATTATATTATAATAATATAATATAATATTTCATATATTATAATATATAGTAATGTAATATAATATATATATATATATGATATAATATAATAATAATATTTTATATAATAATATATAGTAAATTAATATAATAAATATAAAATATAATATAAAAATATATAAAATGTAATATATATTATATATTATATGTTATATTATATATATTGTAATGTTATATCGGATATCTGATACCTGTGCATTGGATTAAACAAAATCACAGACCCGTGGCTCTTATTTTATGCGAATTCGGGCCAGTATTGCCATCGCGGATTGGATATCAGATACCAAATCGGATATCAGATAATAAATTGGATATCAGATATCAGGTATGTTTCCCCCCTGACTCATTTTTAACCTAAATTTAACAGATTTTAACATGATTTTGTTTGTTTTAGTTGAATCTAGGGTTTTTTTGACAAAAATGGTTAAAATTTAGATTTTTTTTTAATATATATTACGTTTTGCAATTCAATAGGAATGGCTAATCAAAATGATGACACTGAGGCAAGGAATAATATTCCTCGCAACCCACCACCAAATGATCTAGTATCCCCACAAAACCGTCCACTAAATGATCCTCTACCTCCTTAAAACCCTCCTCGAATCGAGGATTTGATAAATGAAAATCTCACTGAGTTAAGAGGTTTGCATAGAACATACAATAATGTACCTGCATTGGCTCCTATGTTATCCATGTTAAACACCATAGTGGATAACATTGAAACCCTTACAAACCAACAAAACACCGCTCTTCGTTTGCATGATGAAATGCACCAAATGTTTGATGATGGTTTGGATTATGATGAGGTTGCGGCCCTCAACATAACCAAAGACAATTTGGCAAGCCTTTTTGCTAACCCAAAAACAGGTATACCAGTTGACCCAAAAAAAACCAAACTATCGATTAAATGGTGCACAAATGATGCCATACGTGCAAATTTTTGGGACCGTTGGTAGATGGTCTTTGATATCCCTCCACATGGAAATTTAGACATACCATTTTATTTCTTTAGAAAATTATATGCAGAATTTGTGTTGAAACTTAAAGTGAACTATTGGAGCATGAAGCCCAAAATGGGCTTAGGACTAGGAGCTCCTTAGGATAGACCCTATTCCTAGTGGAAGAAACTTGGCACTTTTGTCTCCCCCCCCTCAAGTGCAGCATCCAGATATTATGGCAGAGGCTAACTCTCAGACCATCAGAGCCATTCATAGGCTGAGTAGCCTAATGATATCTCAGGCTAAGTCAGTCTTGCCTCCTCGTGTTGATGATGTTGGTGCCGGTTCATCATCGGCTAGCTCATCACATGTTTGTGTGCCTCACACTTGCATTACATGCAAGAATATTTGCCTGGGTCCCATAGGTGATCTTCCTGAGTATCATTTTGTATTAGACGAGGATACACCAGATGCATGTGCAGAGGCTATAGACCCTGATGCGAGAGAGGAGGGGAATGCAGAGGCATGGACTCCTTCGGTGTCGATACGTGTATATATTTTTTTGTTATGACATATGTGATTTAAAGTTAATTTTTATAATAGAGTAATTTTAATTTTTAAGCCATACTGACTTTTACATTTATGTGATCTTCATTCATGTTTAGTTGATGATCGAGGAGGAGCTCAAACAGATAGATGATGCTACACTCTCAGCCATTTCATTTGGCCTTGAGACATCTACGGTACATTATGTTGTGTTCACATTTCTTTTTTCTATTTGATATTGTAGCATATATGGTTGCTAATATTTCTTTTATCTTGCAGATACCACTGGCCCTGGGGGGACAAAGTGCAGGGGGTGAGCCAGCATGCATTGACAAAGGAAAGGTAATTAGATGTTTTCTAATTGATTAAATATTGATGCATTCTTGTAAAATGTTTGTGGTAATCTCATTTAATTACATTATTTATTGTATATAGGGTGTGGCTACTGGCGATGAGCCTGTACAGATTCAGCGTCCTAGATCATCAGGGACTTTCATTCGCACAGAGAGCCCCATTGTATGTATAAGTATCATTTATTTTTTATTTTTTTAATTGATGCAAAGGAAAGTATGATTGTTGTTCTATACAATTTCTGTGATTTTTTCCATACCAATAATGATTCATGTCTTGCATATGTTCATTACAACTTAAATAGGCTTATATGCACCTGTCCAACTGACCAAGTTGGTTACAAAGGTTTATTTAATCAAACAAATACCAAATTACTACTTTCCCTCCAAAACTAATATGACTGTTTGAATTTGAAATTCAAATTTCAAACTATAGTTTTTATGCATTCCCTAACTTTCTAAACTATTCCATTGACTCAAAATTGGTCATATGGATTTATTAAATGCAACTAAGTAAATTTCCAAAAAATTGAAGTTTTTATTGTTTTTTCTCCAAACCACCGTACACTCTGATCTCCCCCTTTCAACTGAGATCACATATGACATATATAAAGGTCTACATGACCGTTGGAACAACCATATAGGCGTTCCCAACCATAAAACAAACAAACAACCACTTTTTGCTA